>OY282587.1:32013950-32613950 GCA_958298965.1 Chrysolina haemoptera
GTATTTACCCCCAGAGCTCCTGGTGAAAATTGTTCAGAGAAAATCCAAAGATATAGTGTCGCTGACAAACTTTCTTTGTCGGACCCTTGTATTTTACAGATTTAAGTTTGGCTTGAGGTTTCTTACTTATTATGGCTTGAGGGTTTTCACATGTTAACGTTAAATGTTGAAAACGTAGGTTTCTTTAAAGTTCCTATTGAAAGAATAAAGAACTTCGGAATAGAATATTTTTAGGTACTTTTCTGATGACCCCGACATGGTAAAAATACTGTATTTGTATTAAAATAGTATTGGTTTTTTCAAACTGTCAACATTACTCAAGCAAATCTCAACTCTAATAAGTGAAGTAAATCAACGTCGAAATGGGATATTTTTGAGAACGTTTGTGACGAACCCGATAAACTACATATAATCAAGATTAGATTTGAGAAAAAGGCTTCCGTTACGAGTCTAGAAGCAAATCATAAAACATTTGAGTTAAAGGTGTTTCATAGGTAATTCGACCCTGGTGAATCCGAAAATGCTTGTTACCAACTCGAAATCCGGACCGGAAATGAGATATTCAAGCCGGCGGCCTATTTTTGCAGTTTTTTGCATATATCTGGAGAACTATGAGGTTAAGCGCAAAAATTGTTTCATAAAAAAATAATCTACATAGAATTTTGAAGGAAAAAGTTAGTAGGAGATTTGAGCCGGTTCTGGGCCTCCCCCCACCACTATGACGTCATCAGTGACCTTGACCTATGACCTATGACCTATGACCTCGACCTATGACCTTGACCCATGACCTTGACCTATGACCTATGACCTTGACCTATGACCTCGACCTATGACCTCGACCTAGGACTTGACCTAGGACTTGGGCTTGCCCTTAGCCTTGACCATGATGTATATTGTTGGGAGGTGTTCAGGGTTTGTGTTTGTCCTAGAGATTGTGATGACTTGATTTTTTTTCATACACGGACAAGTACCTTTTGCCAAGTACTTAATATATTTTTCTTACCTCAATGTCTTTCATGTATACTTACTCTGCCATTGTGTATGATCTAATGTGTGGAGTACGCATAAAAATCTAAACCGAAGTATAGAGACGTCTGCACGCCACGGATATCCAGTCAGATATGTGAACTGGCGTCACACACCCATACACTGCGGTGACTCATCGACTACTCTCCGTCCTCTCTTCATTGATATGGTGGGGATGGTTCTGCTGTGACGTTGTATGAATAGTCGAAGCGGATAGAATTTGTTCACCCTCTCTCCCACTCATCGATATTACATATAAAGGAGGTGGGAATGATTGTGAAATCAGTATTTTGTTGAGTTTTGTGCTGAGAAGACGACATCGATAAAATGTATTCCTGTGGTTGTGGTAAATCGTTCACTCGTAGTGATAATCTCCGTCGGCATCAACTTCAAAGTTGCCAAGGTGGCCCTTCTGTGAAAAGGATTAAGTTAGATGTGGCTGCATCGACACCAATGTACACATGCAATTGTTGTAATGTGACAATTCCTACATCCCAAGTTAATTCTCACAAAAGAACTCTCCAACACAGGAACAATGCATGTGTGCAAGTGAGTGATGGCATACAGATTATAAGGAATGCTTTCAAGTGTAGAATTGTGAGTTATAGAGTGGAAAGTACCAATGTTTACACTGAATATATGCCATTCTTCAATGAGATCAGGGAGAAGGTTATTGGATTACTTGAAGAGGCAATAAAGGTTCACAAGATCTTTAAAGTGAATATGGAAGTATTTGGCAGCTACATTGTTCAAACACGGGATTTGAGTGACACGAAGTCATTCAATTCACAGAATAAAATTGTGGATCAGTCTACGGATTTGGGTGCATTATTCGATGGATTCCGTGATGTCATTATTGCTCAGACTACGGAATTTGAAGAACGTGATTCAGGTATTTATTTAAAGTTTCATTTCTATTTATATGAATAATAAATTATTGTTATGTTTCAGGATGGAGTTGTGAAAAAATTAAGTTCCTCGAAGTGAACATCAACAAGTATAGTCCACTCAGCGGATGTTCGTATGTGAAGCTGCCCGAGTTCATTGAGACAAGAAAAGGCGTTGTGAATATTCGTAATGAAGATCAACATTGTTTTGCATGGGCCATCACATCTGCATTGTTTCCTGCGAATGGTAGAGTGTCAGAAGTTTCCTCATACCCCCACTACGCCAATGTCTTGAATGTAACAGGTATGGATTTTCCAGTTAAACTTCAAGCTATAAAAAAGTTTGAGGACATGAATGATATTTCAATTAATGTGTATGGGTTAGAGTCAAAACTTGATAAGGGTAAAATGAAATATGAAGTGGTTGGTCCGTTGCGTTACTCACAGAGAAGACTTAGAAGACATGTTAATTTGTTACTTATAACAGATGATTCTGGCAATAGTCATTATTGTTGGATTAAAGACCTTTCTAGGTTAGTTTCAAGTCAACTATCTGCGCATGAGCATAAAAAATATTTTTGTGATGGATGTTTATTGTATTTCTCTCACGAGCGATTACTGTTACGTCATCAGTTGCATGACTGTAATCACTTGAGTACTACAACACCATCAGTCAATTTCAGAATCAACAAATATGGTAAAATGTTACCGGGTAATGCACTTATGTTTGAAAATTTTGAGAAACAAATGAAGGTGCCATTTGTAGTTTATGCTGATTTTGAATCAGTTCTCAAACCCATTCAAACTAGTCAACCCAACCCTAAACACTCATTCTCGAATAAAACATACAAACACGAACCTTATTCATTTGCTTATTCGATAAAATGTTCATACAATGATAAATTATCGAAATTTGTTACATATAGGGGTGAGGATGCAGCCGAGAAATTTGTTACAAAACTTGAAGATGATTTGAGAAATATTTATCACAATTATTTGAGGTATCCAATTCCTATGGCTGCACAAACCCCCGCGGAAGAAGCAGAGTTTTCTTCTACACAATTTTGTGGAATATGTGATAAACCATTCACGGGTGGTGATGTGAAAGTGAGAGACCATTGCCACCTCACTGGAAAAAAAAGATCACCTGCCGCACATTCCGTATGTAACTTAAATTTCAAATTGCCAAATTTTGTTCCAATCATTTTCCATAATCTGAGTGGGTATGATTGTCATTTGTTCATAAAAGAACTGTATAGAAACAAAGACAAAGTGGATGTTATTCCACAAACTAAGGAAAAATACATTTCTTTCACTAAGCATCTATTCACTCACACATACACTGACAAAGACGGAAAAGAAAAAAAGAATTTTTTGAAAATGAGATTTATAGATAGTTTCAAATTCATGTCGAATTCTTTGCAGAACTTAGGTGCTAACTTAACATCCGATCAGTGTATTGAGATGCATAAACATTTTCCACAAATTGACAAATTCAATTTGATGAGACAGAAAGGTGTTTTTCCATATAACTTTGTTGATCATATTGACAAGTTGAATTATCCAACTCTACCCACTAAAAATCAGTTTTATGACAATCTTAACGGAGAGCATATATCAGATAGGGATTATATGAGAGCGAAACTTGTTTGGCATTTATTCGAGTGTAAGAGTTTAGGGGAATACTCGGATTTATATTTGAAGTCCGATGTTCTTCTATTATGCGACATATTTGAGAATTTTCGAAATATATGCTTAGATAAATATAAATTAGATCCAGCACAGTATTATACAGCGCCCGGATTATCGTGGGATGCAATGCTGAAGTATACGAATATTGAATTGGAATTATTGACAGACATTGACATGATTAATTTTTTCAAAAAAGGAATACGGGGCGGAATAAGTCAGTGTAGTGAAAGGAAGCATATAGCTAATAATAAATTTTTACCCGATTATAACCCAGATGAACCTTCATCATACATATCATATTTAGATGCAACTAACCTATATGGTCACAGTATGTCACAACCATTACCCACCAACGATTTTGCATGGCTAACACCCGATGAAATAATCAATTTGGATGTAATGGGAGTGGCATCTGATAGTCCATACGGTTATGTTCTTGAAGTAGATGTTCATTATCCCCAAGAGTTACATGACAAACATGCTGATCTTCCCTTTCTCGTTGAAAGTTTAATACCACCACACTCGAAATCAAAAATTCCTAAATTAATTCCAAATTTAAATGACAAAAGAAAATATATTGTACATTATAAAAACTTACAGCAGGCTGTGGCCAATGGTCTTATTATTATGAACACACATAGAGTGTTGAGATTCAAGCAGTCATGTTGGATGAAACCTTATATTGATTTGAACACTGAAATGCGAAATCGATCTAACAACAAAGCTGAAAAAGATTTCTATAAACTCATGAATAATGCAGTTTATGGGAAAACAATGGAAAACGTTGATAACAGAATTGATGTTAGACTGGTTACGCATTGGGAAAGTATCAAGAGGAAAATTGGTGCTAGCGCCCTAATATCACGTCCAAATTTCAAAAGCTGTTCAATTTTTTCAGAAAATTTTGTTGCTATTCAATTGGGCAAAGTTAATGTATTGTACGATAAACCGCTATATTTGGGATTTTGTATTCTAGAATTATCCAAAACAGTCATGTACAACTTTTTCTATGGATGTATTAAACGTCATTATGCAGAAAATGCCACCTTACTCTACACTGACACGGATTCTTTAATTTTGAAAGTAAATACCGATAATTTTTATGATTTCATGACCAACAATATATGCGAGTTTGATACTTCCAATTACAACGTAGGAAACCAATTCAATATTCCTATTACAAAGTCAATTCTGGGTAATTTCAAAGATGAATTTCCGAATGATCCCATAATTAGCTTTTATGGTACCGGTGCCAAAGCATATTATGTTCAGTCTGTAGGTAGTGAATTCAAAAAAGCAAAAGGTGTCAAAAGATCCGTCATAAAGAATGAATTGACATGTGAAGATTATAAGAAAATTGTCGAACAGGGTGGTCTAATATTCAGGAAGATGAACTCGTTCAGAAGCATATTGCATGACATGTATACTGAATTGAAGAACAAAGTTGCATTGTCATACCATGATGATAAACGGTTCATCATTCCCAATACGACACACACTCTTCCTTGGGGTCATAGCGATATAGAATTCTACCAGAATGATCCAGTAGAGAATATTCGTTGGGTTTCCAATATTATTCAATCTTTTTCCCAAGAGAGTCCTTTGGATCAATTACTTCATTTATTAACAGCTGAATTGAACAAATGAAATATCATTTCAAATGGAAAATTCACCACCATACTTATTTATTTGTATTTGAGATGTAATTACGCTTATTATATAAAAGTCAAATTATACTAGTCAATTTTAGTTAATGTCTTGTCCAGTTACCAAATATATAAAAATATATAAATATACACGTTATTCTGATTTCCTATTGTTTCATTTAAGAGAATAAATATCTACACAGAGATATATAGATTTTAATTGTCTTGAAATCATCAGTATGAAAGATATCAAGGTGGAAGAAAGATGTCCAAAGCTATTGATAAATTCGGCCGTAGACGAAAATGGGGTACTGTCAAAGTTCGAGTTCTTCAAGGTTCCCAAGGTCCTCAAGGTATGGGATTCAAGCTTTCGCCTGACGACCAATATGATATGCAAGGTAAAAGACTGAAAAATGCTGGTGAACCGATAGACGAGAGTGATTGTGTAACTCAATTATATCTCAATGAACAAATTACGGAGACGAAGGCACTTGTCCTTAAAGCCTTGCAGGCTGCCATACATGCCACAATGGCTAAGATTGTACCTGAAGCCCGTCAAGCATTCAATGAAAAAGTAGAGGAGGTGACTGATGATCTAGATCGCAAATACAAAAATCTAAAAAGTGATGTGGATATCAAAGTATGGGATGCTACAGCCACAATGACACGAAAAATATCAGAGTTGACAACTGAACTCGATTACAACAGCAAAAATCTGAAAAATGATTTGGATGCCAATGCATTGAATGTCACATCTGCAGTGATGCTGAAATATAATGATTTGGAAAGAAGGTTAGCTGAATTGGAGAATAAACATCCTGATGTTTGGCTCACACATAGACCAAAACTGTGGGCTCCAGGTAGTGATCCAGAACCCGCTGTTTGAAAAATAAATTTGTATTATGAAAATATTACAAATAAAATGTTCTAAATCAATGTTGAAATTTTTCATTTCTTACTCACCAAATATATTATAGAATTTGGTAGTGGGTGAGTTCTTTTTGAAAAGTATCAATTCAAGTTATGGAAACTTTGTACATTTTTGCCATTGAGTGGCGCAGATGCGTGTGTTTATGTTCTTTGTGTGGCCCTGAAAAGGGCCTATTGGGTGCTCCGAAGAGCTGGGTGCCATCCCGCATATATATGCGGGACGACCACGGGGGGGGGGGCAGGGTGAGGACTTAGATGACATCGTCATCCTCGTCATCCGATGACACCAAGATGATGGTGTCATCATCGGAGTCGTCCTCTACGGGGAACTCGTCCGGGTCGAGGTCCATATTTATGTCCTCGACACGGATATGGACCACTTGGCCATCATCCTCGAACTCATCCTCCGAGGAGCTATCGAAGTCGTCGACGCGTTGATCCATATCTTCGTCGTCCGAAGTCGACGGAGATGGATAGTTCCACACATCTGTGGAGTCCGACACCTCATTCACCTGAATCGGACCCCGTGGATCTCGATGGTAAAATGGATCCTGCCTCTCACCTTGGTATACCTGCTGGACCTGTACGGCAGAGACGATCTGATATCTTGCTATCATCGCTTCCCGTTCCAAATCATCTTCGAATTCGGCACAATGTCTCGGAGACGAGGTGGAGTCTGGAAGAGGCATCTTGGAAGACTGATACTATAATCTGAGCTGGCATTGAATTTATACTAGTTCGGGGGTGGCAGTGTAGGGTGGGAGAAAAGAGTGGGGGTTTGAAGGCTGAGAGAAATCAGGAGATGGGAGAAATACACATCATATTATTTTATAAAATATGTAAATAAAATATAAATAAAATATGTATATAAATAAAATATAAATAAAATATGTAAAAACATAATTCAGATGAATTGAAGAAAAATGCCCCATCCTCCGCATTGTTCAATGTGCACCAGACCATTAAATGTGCACTCCTATTTCACTTCATCTTTTTTTCTATTTTTATTCTAAATCTACATATACAAAACTTATATCTACTTACAAATAACTTAACCTTAACCTTAACATATCTAAAAATTAAAATTAGCAAATTGCTCCAGGTTGCTTCGGAGCCGTGCCACCAAAGCCACCCCCTGCGCCTTGGCGTCTTCCAGCCTGGTGACTAGCTGGACCTCCCGGAGACTTTGCTGCCGATCGCGGGCCATCAGCTCTGCCTGCTGGCGCTCAAGCTCTTCCAGCTGGCGGTTGAGTTCTGCCCGCGCCAGCTGACTGTCATCATAGTCCCGCTGGGCCTCCTCTATCCCACGCTTTGCCCGTTGCACACTCATCTCCAGCTCAGGTACGATAGGTGCTGGAGGGTGGACTTCTTCAGCAGTGGGTTGTTCAACGACAGGTGGTAAAGGTGCGTCTATAACCGGTGTCACAACAGTTGAGGATGTCTTCTTGGACACCCTTCTTCTGCTGTTGTGTGCGTGCTTCCTCGATGATGATTTCTTCGGTGGTTTTGGAGGCAGGAAATCATCATCGCTGTCAGCAATTTGGATTATAGGCAAACCTTCCATCGACGAATTTGCTCCTGCGTCACGGGATCTCTTGGAAGCAACTCCGTTAATGAACCCACCTTGCCGTCTGCTACTCGAGTGTATCATGTGAATTAACATGCTGATACCACTCACCATTATTATTCATGCCGCAATACCGTACAAAACAAATATCACATAGGAAGCGTTTTTCATTATCACAAGTTTTGATAGTAACAAATGAAAAGCTGCAACAGTACAAATTTGTTGCAACGTCTTCTAACACCTCTGTCATATTTATCTGATGGGCATTGCTCACGATCGTTTCGGGGACATCCTCACAGTCTGGTACAATTCCATCGTCTACTTCTGGTTCTTCTCCGTCATCTTCTAGGAACTCTTCTTCGACGAAGTCATCCCCAGCGGGTATGTCTTGGCGGCCATCTTCAAAATCTACCAGGTCATGGAATTCGCCATTGTCACCATTCTCACCCACTACAACTTCATCTTCTTGTTCCCAAACAAACTCGTCACCTGCCAACACATCAACTTGATTGTTGGCATCTAATTGGGAGAGGGCTTCCAATGCAAAACCAACTTGATCAACCATAATTGCTATACAAACACAGTTTCTAACAGAAAATACAAAAGTCGAATGAAATGTTAGGATTTTGGACCAATTTTATATGTTACAATCGTGAGTGGGGGTTACCACCTCCACTAAACCCACACTTCATCTCCTGAGAATAGCAATTCCTCCATTAACCTAGATTTCCTCGTCATCTAATTAGTGACGCAAATGCAAACAACGAGGATACAAAAATACTGAAGATATTTAGGAAAAAATATTTGATTTTCGAATTAAACCACAGAAACATGACAAAAATATATCTTCAATTTTTTTTCTAGTAGAATCCACCCATTCAAATCTTTTATCAAGTATGACATATTTCGATAAAATCCATTATAACGTGGATAAAAAAATCTTAGAGATTATTACAGATACTTCATCTACAGATACAGACACAAAACAGACAGACAACAAACAACAAAGGTCTACAGAAACGGAGAATTTTGTCAAGGAAAGCAAGCGTATGTTTGCTTTACTGGAGAAACTTGATTTATCGACTGATACAGACAATGAAAATTTGAAAAAACTGAACAGTACATGTGATAGGTATGAAAAGAAATTTCGGGAAGCTCAGATACAACGTGACCAACTGAAAAATAAGATAGGAAAGCGTGAAGAAGCAATAGAATTCAGGAAGCAGATGATGGAAAACTATGCAATTTTTTTTTCAGGAAATGATTAATATGCAATTTTTTTTCAGGAAATGATTAGTTGATGAAAGTTCTGAAAGGAGTGCATATATATTAATTGGTCGATGTACACAGTGAAGGGCGATGTAGAGGGGCCCTTCACGGACTTTCATTGATTAATTATTTGAAATAAAAAATCTATTTTAAGCTGGGATCGGAACAAAATTCTAGAAATGAAAAATAAAAATGGAAATATTCATTGATTAATTATTTGAAATAAAAAATCTAATTTAAGCTGGGATCCGAAATGCAAAAAAAAATTATAATCGAATAGAAAAGAGAGGTTCATTGATTAAAAAACGATAAATAAAAAAAACTATTTTAGGCTGGGATTCGAACCTGTACAGCGCAAAATTCTAGATATGAAAAATAAAAATGGAATTATGCAAAAAAAATATAATCGAACAGAAAAGATAGTTTTTTTTTTTGATGGGCGAGTTCAAGGTCACAAAACCAAAAAAAGCCCGAGAAATAAATCTCTTAATATCACCCTCCACCCACCTCCTAGGTGATATAGAGAGATTTCTTTCTCGGGGCACACTGCAAACTCACCACTGAGCTACGCAGCCTCCGAAAGAATTAGTCAAATTTCTTCTATATGAATGTTTTAAATCAAACCCCTGAAATGTATGCGACTAAATATACATGCTCCTACAATTCCGTAAAACTGAAGAGTTGGTCCATCTAGTGCCAAATAGCACAACACATATAAACTATACCAACTGAGCTAATGCGATCTCCGAAGGAATTCGTTATAGCTACCTCTAAAGACCTTTATTTAACCCCTCATGATAAATTCCCCCAAAGAAAATATGACTTTTTGTGATAGAAGTGCAAGTAAAAGGAACGTATGTGAAATATCTTGCAGTTTACAGGCTTGTAAATTGTACATGCTTCAAAAACTCTGCATGGGCAATTTACAAGCATATATTTTTGACCCTTGCTTGTGTTTATAAACTGCTAACAGTTCACATACGTTCCTATTCAAAAGAGATATTTTCTTTAGTTCAGAAGTATTAACTTTGTTAATACTGGAGGAATTTAACATGAAGGGTCAAAAACCCTGGGTGGGCACCCATGTATCTGAATCTTGGCGTATCCACCAGCCATTGAAGTGCAGAATGTTTTGATTAGGGGCAATGCATTGAACCGCTTTTCAGATATTTTGCTGCGATTTTTTTTATATATTTTTTTGGAAATATATGATCATTGCGAAAGTTTTTCATCATAGAACTTTTTTGAAATTCCCACTTATGAGTGAGATATGATTTTTTTAAATATTGATATCGAGATTTTGTTGTAAAATTTATTTCAAGTATAACCTACAATTTTATATTTTTTCTTGGAAGATATGATCATTTTTAATGTTTTTGACCAACAAACTTTTTCTTTATTATCATTCATGAGTGAGATATAATTTTCAAAAATAAGTAGGAGTAGGAGATCTGAGCCGGTTCTGGACCTACCCCCACCATCATAACTTTCAACCAGCAAATTATTTCGCGGTTCGATTCGCGGCCGCGAATTTAATCGCAGTTCGATTCGCGGCCGCGAATTTAATCGCGTTTTGATTCGCGCTCGCGAATCAAAACAGCGGTCAAGGTCTCGAATCCGCGGATTCGTCCGTAGGTCTATTATTTTGAATTTTTCACTTTCTTGATGTCCAACACTTCTTTTTCCTATGAAGTTTGTGAAGGTAACTCCTGGGAGGGAGGGATATCTACTCCCTCTCCTTCTATGGTGGTTTGTTGTCATGTTCATTGTGCGCATGTACCAGTCGACTTGTTTGAATAAAACTTAGAGTCGCATTAACATCAGCACCATTTCTATCCACATCCCATTGATATCACACATTCCTACGAGCTAAATATGAACTCATTACCAAATTTGTCTGCTGAAGAAGAAGCAATGCCATGTATTGCAACAAATGATGACTTTGGTTTTGAAGATATTCCGGTATATCACTTGTCATCCCAAGAAGGTTTCATCGATGAATATAACATTGATGATTATCTGAAGATGGGAGATATACCGGAACCTTCAGAAAGTGTTGATCCAACCCTTTCACAATTGTCACTACCAAAATGCCCGTCACTTCTCTCTCCTCTTAGTGTCGATACGAAAGCGAAACCATCTAGGAGAAAGTGTGCATCTACTGCTTCAAATCCCAAGAAAACAAGTAAGGGTGTACGGAAACCCCGTAAGAAGAAAGTAGATGACACCTTCAAGAATGTGATAGGTGATTTGGAAGATGTATCGCTTCATTCTTTTGGTCCACTGCAGCGTTGTGGAGACATGCTTAAGAAAGCGAAATGCAGCATCGTAAAATCGAGAGCTATCATCGTCAAATGCGATGACGATGTTCGAAGAGGTAGCATGGACGACGAGGTGGTTCTTCAGAAGCTCGATGCAAAGATTGTATCATCGAAGGCTGAACTGATCAAAATGTGTGAAGATGCAGATAAACTCCGTTTCAAAATCACACAGAAGAATCAGTCCGCCCTTTGTTTGAAAATGCAAGCTGAGATTGAGCTTCAGGAGTCCACTAAACTTTTTGATATGGTAGCATCTGTACGTGATAAGTGGCGAAAAGAGTTTGATCACGCATTCCAATCTGATAGTGATTAGCTCTGAGGATTATGAAATGTTATCAATGTTGTGAGTTGAAATGAAAGACTTTTTCAAAAATCTATGAAGTGGGGAGGAGTATGCAGATTATTTCGGTTTTGGCATACACTGGGCGTTGCGTTTGGTTGGGGCAACGTTCACCACTTCATGATTTATTCATTTTGAAAAAAAACTCAAAAATAGTTCTATATTTTCTATAGTTTATTAATAATCTTACAGCTTAGTGAGAATAATAAGTAATACAATTTCATTCAAATATTAAACCATAGCACTTTTGTGTAACCATGAATTCTTTCCGCTTGGAAGGCCTAACCACTTAATGTATAGTTTATTTCCTTTCCTCCTCAACACTTTTTCAACTAGGTATACGTCAGGATTTTGCGTTTTCAATAATTCTTCTCCATAAAAACATCCTCTAATCGGGCTCCCATCCATGTCTTCAAGAATATAAGTTATGGGGTATGTTTGGTTAATTTTAACAATTTTGAATAGTTCTGTTGTGTAATTGGCAGTGTAACCTTTTTCGAAAATATTCTTGTACTTGCTTATACGTACAATATCATTCATTCGAAATTTGGAAATACTTTGTTTTCTTCGAGGGATTACTTTGGAACTTTTGAATTTCAGTTTTGTTGCTGGCATAACATCGATTGGTTTCATACCAATTGTACGATGCACCTTATTGTTATATTTGCTTGTTATGATTGGAAGAATATTCAACCATTTGTTGTGTCCCATCGCTGAAAATTCTCTATAAAGCCACGTCTTTATTGTTCGAATTACTCTTTCAGCTATGGCCGCCTTCATGGTGCTGAATGTTGAATAATGGTTGATCTTATATTTTCGCATCAAAAATGAAAAAGAACTATTGAAAAATTCTGATCCTTGATCGCTTTGTAGATGTTTCGGGGAATAGTTGGCTTCTTTCAGCACATCTTCCATTGCATTGGTTACAGCACTACCTGTTTTATTTTTAATCGGCTTCGTCCATAGATATTTCGAGTAGCAATCAATGA
Organism: Chrysolina haemoptera; assembly: GCA_958298965.1. Lineage (NCBI taxonomy): Eukaryota > Metazoa > Arthropoda > Insecta > Coleoptera > Chrysomelidae > Chrysolina > Chrysolina haemoptera. Next base: position 32,026,618 of record OY282587.1, read on the forward strand.
CCACAAGAACATATCGATATCCTTTGTTATGTTTAGCATAAGGTTGTAATTCGGCAAGATCTATTTGCCACAGATCTGCAAAACCTTTGACGGTGGTGGTTCTTCTGATGAAATTACGTCTTGCCGGCTTATGTAACTCATTGACAACTTGTCGTTTGACATCACTTATTTCATTATCCATCTCCTCGCAATCACTTATTTGTTTTCATTCAGACAAACAATTTGACAATGTTACGGCATCATATAATGAGAACAAACTGATCATTTTTGCTGATGTATTAGATTATTATACCTTCCTCACGTAATTCTTCAATTATGGAAATTATTTCATTATCATGTCCAGTGTGTCCAGCTGACTTTGAAGATATCAATAGCCGCAAACGAGCGACTAACTCCTTGGGTGAATTCCAGTAAACATAATTCGCAGGTTTGGGATCATACATTTTCTGCATTTTCATTCGATGGAACCCTTCACCTTTTTTTGTCCTACTTCTGGTCGTCTGATAATGTGATAAGTTTAGTATAGGTTTAATAACTTCACGGAATTTTTTAGATTTCGGGTGTTTGAAACCATTTCGCAGTAGATGTTGTTTGTAAGGTGCATTTGTTAGCCTCAATATTTTAGCATATGTATGACGAACTTCATCATCATCATCAACTTCAGGTGGGTTTTTCAAAAAAATCATGTTGTATAACTCCAGACTACTTGGGAATTCATGTGTTCGTGTTTTATTTTTGTTCCAAAATAATATATTTCCATCACTGAAACGTACATTGTGACTCCCCATTTTCAGTTTTTGTGTAGTAGGATCTAACCGTATGCCAAATATTCTGTCATAAGCTGCATTCTTAGTTTTGACATTTTCCAAATGTCTTTTCAAAACATCTCCAGTATTGTCTTCAAAATTATCAAATACGGACTTTTCATCTTTTCCGAATTCTTTGATGGTATCTGTCTCACTGTCAACAGATGATAATTCACTACTATATGATGAATTATTTCCCACTGAAGTACTCCTAACTTTTATTGGAGTAGACTGAGAATTCACTTGCTTCATCGAAAACGTCGGCTGTGGTGGCTGTGGTTTCGTGGTAGCAGCAGCTGAAGAAAGAACATTTAATGGCTTCATTATGGGATCATAGAGTTTTTCAAGCGCCATTCGATTTTCAATAAGTCCACTCTTGATAGAGTTAAATTTCTGCCGTACAGCTTCTGTTGTCTCAACAAGTTGGCGTTTCAAATTCAATTCATTGTTTTTATCTTCAACTACTTTATCATTTTTTGTCTTCATTTTGCTTCACAAGAGAGAGAATACACTGAAGTAACCTCTATGCAATTCAGCGATCGATTGAATGCGTATTGTATTATCATGGATATATAAAACTATCGAACCCCATGCGATATCTACCTTCATGCATTTTTCTATCCTTATCAATGACCAAAAATCCATATTGATCCTCCCAACATTTAACACACATCAATTGGAATTGCTTAAATGTTACATCGGGTGACACGTGATCCGAATAAATATGGTGTAGATTCGTTTCATCTTGCTTGAACATTACGATAAAGTTGGTATTATCTCGCACTAACTGTTTGGGCACTCGTGAATATGTTTGAGCAAGATAAAAACAGTCAACATCTTTATGACGTCCCATACAGAAATATGATCTTATAATATCCTGTTTTTCACATATTACATCATCGAAAATGAAAACAGAATTTGGTTTGGCATCGGATGGTTCCACTATTTCTGCATTATTACTGAATGTATAAAATCCCAACCCCTTGATGGGTTCCAATACATTTCGTAGGAATTGATATTTGGGTTGATTGAGTGATTTCGAATAGAGATAAACATTTGTGAATCGCAGTCCTTGTGGATGTGTTAAAAGAGAGATCATGGCATTCGTCTTTCCACAATTCGATGGTCCGATAATGAGTCCTCGAACAGATGATGGAAGTAGTGGACCATGCCGCAACACTTTCTGTCCATTCAATCCACAACCGAATTTTTCATCTAGATTATCTACAGCAAACTTTTCTTTCTGCTTCACAATGCGCATCGTACCGTGGTTGGAGACTATGTAAGCGATGATATGCTGTGAACATTTCATTTAAATGAGTACCATCAAACGATACGGATGTGTTCGTAGTGGATGCAGAAAAAGCGGTCGTGGATTCGTTAATAATTTAATAAACAAATTGCCGTTCGAATTACATTTACCCGGAGGATATCAGTATTGTGGACCCGGTACAAAATTGGAAAAACGTTTAGCCCGCAAAGATCCTGGAATCAATAAATTGGATATTGCATGCAAACAACACGATATTCAATATTTGAATCATCTAACTGATCTCACAGCGAGACATAGAGCAGACAAAGAACTCGAATACGCAGCTTGGAACAGGGTTAAATCGAAGGACGCTGGTATTAAGGAAAGAATAGCTGCCCTACTCGTTACCAACATTATGAAATCAAAGAGACGTTTCGGTATGGGTTGTAGTAGTACTACTGTGAAGACAAAGAAGAGGAATCAACCGAAGAAAAAGAAGAGAAATCAACCGAAGAAGAAGAAAAATAATCTCATAAAAATCGCCTTTGGTTCTGGGGTGGTTCATAAAGTGCGGAATGTACTGAAAAAAGCTGGGGGTGAGCAATTTGTGACGAATAATTTGAAAAAAGCCACCGTAGTGGCATTGCATGCAGCACGTAAATACCTCAAAGCTGCCGGTGGAAAGAAAACGATCCGCACGCCTCGCATAATTCCAATTCCTAAAGTCGGAGGGATTCTACCATTGATACCAATTTTTGCTGGATTGTCTGCGCTCGGAAGTTTAGCTGGTGCTGTTGCAGGCATCACCAGAGCTGTGAATTCAGCAAAAGCAAGCAGAACCGCCCTGATCGAAGCGAATCGTCATAATAGGAAAATGGAAAGTGTGGCATTGGGTAAAAGTGGTAGTGGTATATACCTTAAACCTTACCGTAAAGGACTCGGACTCTATTTGAAACCATACAATCCAAAAAACTAGTTGATTCCCTACCTCGAAAACCTCTCACCGACATCGATCTCACTTATTATGCCAAGAAAATGAAAATTCCATACTTTCGCGGTATTTTCATGCGTGATACATTACCCACTAGAGGTCCACGACACCGCGAGACCGCCATTGTCAATTTAGATGGAATAAGAGGATCGGGAACACATTGGGTGGCATACAGCAAATGTGGGAAAGACATTACATACTTTGATAGTTTTGGAAATCTACCCCCACCAATAGAGTTGATTCAATACTTCCAGAAATGTTCGAAAGTGAAAATTCTATATAACTATGATCGCCAGCAGAAGTTCAACACAGTTTTCTGCGGTCACTTGTGCCTGAAGTTTCTCTCTGAATTATTATAGAATGGATAAAACTCCAGCAATGACTCGAGAGGCTATTAGGACGATGGGATTATCACTCAAAATGTATTCAAAATATCGGACCTTGACAAGAATGGATCGAGTGATGCTTGCAAATATGCCGAAGGAAGTGATACTCGCATGCGCTGCACATGAGATTGCTTCTGTTTGGGAAAAGTTACCTAAAAGTCTACAAGATGATGTTGATATAATGAAATATAGATATTGCAATGACCACCACAATCTTGACGGCGAAAGCGTTTCAGATTCTGATGTGAATGATGGTCCTATACCTCGAAAAATATTCTGCTGTTATTGCAATATAAAGGATATGAATATTGGTGCTAATAAAAATGAAATGGATATTGATGAACCATCTCCGAAAAAGCGTAGGTTGTCCCGAGTGTGTTGTAGACAACAATAAATTGAAGTGAAATCCATAAAATGTATCAGTCATGTCACGGAAGTTCGAACTACAAGCTGTCGGGACGAGTGTCTTGAGTGCAGACTTTTTCCCACCCGTTGAATTGGATAGAAACAGTCGTTATGGATTGGGACTTTTAGGATTCTATGGATGCAACACAGTAAATAATATAACTGAAAAAAACAATGTGATCAGTTTTAGAATCAGTGATATAAGTTCACCAATACTTCAGAAGTACACAATTGAAATTCCATGTGGTGCCTATGAAATAGATGAGATCAATGCAGTTATTCAGAAACATATCATGTTTCGATTGTTTCATGGGAAAAATCAAAACGATACCAATGCAGATGATATATTCTACCTACATGCCAATAATAATACTTTCAAATGTGAGATGCGATCAAAATATGAAATTGATCTAACTCATCCGAATTCCATAGCAAAGATGATGGGTTTTAATTTTGATAGATTTCAACCGAATCAGATACACGAATCCTCACATCCGATAAATATAACAACTGTGAGACTAATCCGCTTAGATTGCAACATTATATCTGGTTCATACATAAACAATGAAGAATCCCACATTCTTTTTTCATTCGATATCGATGTGGAGCCTGGATTCAATCTCACAAAAGAACCACACAAGATTATATATATGCCCATCAGTCCAGAAGGTCGTCAGTTGATTCACAACATCACAGTGCGTATTTTGGATCATAATAATAATCTCATTGATTTTGGAAGTGCAGAAGAGATTGTTATAATTTTGGAATTGAAAAAAATCTAATAACTATTATGGGTTTTTGTTATAATAGACAGAATCGACAAGGATTTGAAAACATTCCACAAATAGCTAAAAAGGAAGGTTCGAATAGAAAAAGGCTCATTCCAAAAGTGTACGCTAAACAGTTAGCACACCACACTGCTCTCTCGCTGAGAGATCTCAAATTTTTGAAATCAATTGGACTGAAAGTAAGGAACAATGGTGCTCGAAACAAATAGTGAAAAGTTGAATATATTTGACGAGCCGATGCTCGATCATTCCCTCACAAGTTTACATGAGCATACATATAAACCATATGGATCACCATTGTTTAGGAATTCAGATGAAATTCGAATTGCAATCAATAATCAAGACGTTATACTTGACATTGCTGAGAGTTTCATTTATATAGAGGGTAAATTCACACCTAAAGATGAAACAAAATTATGTTATCTCTCGAATAATGCAATCGCCTTCCTTTTTGATGAAATTCGCTACGAAATGGGTGGTGAACAAGTTGCTGTGGTCAGGAAGCCGGGGATAACATCTACAATGAAGAATATGATATCATTTGGACAATCGCATGCTAACACTTTATTGACAACTGGATGGGGACTTTCGGAAACTAAACAGGATATCTTGGATACAACTAGTCACGTATTCAGTGGTAAATTACCACTGAAATATTTGATGGGTTTCGCTGAAGATTACAACAAAAGTATCTTGAATGCCAAACAAGAAATGATTTTAATAATCGCTCGATCCTTCAAGAACTCATATATTGGTGAGGTTGATGCTGATTTGGAAATCAATAAAATTGAGTGGAAAATAAGACACATAGTGCCAGAAGATAAGCACAAGCTCAAACTTTTAAATAGAATCAACAAAAGCGGTCTGAATGCTAAAATCAAGTTGGCTTATCGCATGTGGGATCTCTATGAACTTCCATCACTACGTGGCACGTCTTCAGACATATGGGCTATCAAGACAACCAACGCCCTTGAAACACCTCGTTACATCATCATTGGATTCCAAAGCACTACCACTTCTGAAGACAGGACAAAGGACATCACTAAATTCACAACTGCTGATATCAATAACATTCGTGTGTACTTGAACTCTGAAGTATACCCATATGAACGTTGGAATTTGGATTTCGATAAAAAACTCGATACTTCGGCTTATTATGCCTATGAGAACTTTCAACGAAGTTATTATGATAAAGATATGAGTGAACCTCTCATGGACATTGGTCAATTTCGACAAAATCCACTATTCATCATTGATTGTTCACATCAGCCGAATGCCACAAAATCATCAACTATTGATATTAAGCTCGAGTTTGAAACTAGGAAAGTCAACTTCCCAGCCAACACCAAAGTATATGCACTCATTCTGCATGATACATTTTTGACATACAATGCATTGGATGGTTCAGTTCACTGCAGATATTGATGAAGACACACACACACACATTTTTTTCATTTTTCTTTCTTTATTCATGTAAAAGAGAAATAGGTAAATAAAACATGTGTAAAAAATTTTTATGTTTTTTTATTCAAATATCATTAGCTTAGAATTCAAATAGTCTTAGGTATGTACAAACAATCTAATATAACTTCTTCTTCATCTTCATCATAATTTTCTCCTTCTTCGATTTCACTATCATCATCATCCAGTTGGTACTTTTTGATGATGTCTTCAGGTAGGTATGGTAGGAGGCGGTGGAGAAATCTTTTCAGCTCACATTCAATCATTGCGTCGCAGAGGTGATGTAGATCGAAAGAACCATCTGTATATTTCTCGCAGAGATCCACACCCTTTTTGTAGTTCTCGTAATCACGCATACAGTGTTGGATCCTTTCTTCATCATAGCATACGCTCAGGTCATAAATGGTGGCGTGGTGAGCATCCTCGCTCAAAGCACGCAACTCAGAAGTTAACCTTTCAACGGCGGAAGAGATGTCTATGGCTTCGGTCCAGTGTTGACTTGCATACATCATCCACATTTTTCAAAAATGAAGCTATGATCAAAGAGAAATTATTGAAATAAGAATGCTACAAAAATAATCAGTACTACTCACATTAGACTTTTGATGATGTCTCCACCGAAGAGTGTGTTTAACAATGTATGAAAAGTTTTTATATTTTCCTTACAATTATCACCTATAATATAAAAGAATCAGAATTAGAAGATATGACAAGTGGAAATTATATATTACAATTATTCAGTGAGATCAAATTTGACCAACGATCTCGTTTTCATGCCGGCAAAGCTTTGTGGACTCTGACCCAAATATGCTACTGTATATTTACCACCTGATGAATTGATGCATGCTACATCATCATCGGTAAATTGTTCTGAAACGCGTTTTGGCAGCCATGTTTTGAATAATGTATCATTGCTTACATCAAGTAGTATCAATAAAATGGATTTACCAAACCGGGTAGAACAAACTGACATCGTCTTAATTGGGTAAGCTTCATTCAGTGGCAAAGATGATATTACTTTTTGCTCTAACACTTCCATCTCTTGTTTAATTATAGAATTGATTTTTTGTAAATCTACTTTTGGAACTGACATGATGATAATATATATGGAAAATATAAATAATTTTCAATAGAAAAACACACTCACTGATCTCTCTCACTGTGTAGGCACTGAATAACTTCACTACTCTTGCTGACTGCTCGACTGCTAGGTATACAACTTCTGATTTCATATCACCATACCAACTTCTTTTATAATAGATAGTGAACCACCCCCCACCACAGACTTATGAAACATGTATGATACAAAGCCCCCACCATGCGCGAGTTTGCATCGCATCGATAGAGGGCGGAGAGTAAATAGTAGTCGATGAGTCACCGCAGCGTATGGGTGTGTGACGTCAGCGCGGATCCAACCCACCCTATCGAGAGCGAGGGTGGATGCGCATAGCGTCACGCGACCCCTCCTCCCACCACCATCGCAAGGTATACATCACTGGAGAGTAATCAGAGTTCACATATCTGACTGGATCTCCGTGGTGTGCAGACGTGTTGTACCCTCTCTATACTTCGGTATAGATTTGTATGTGTACTCCACACATAAGGGTCATACACAATGGCAGAGTAAGTATACATGAAGGACATGGAAGACATTGAGGTAAGAAAAATAAATTAAGTACTTGGAAAAAGTACTTGTCCGTGTATGAAAAAAAAATCCAAGTCATTATAATCTCAATGTCAAACACAAACCCTGAACACCTCCCAACAATATACATCATGGTCAAGGCTAAGGGCAAGCCCAAGTCCTAGGTCAAGTCCTAGGTCGAGGTCATAGGTCGAGGTCATAGGTCAAGGTCATAGGTCAAGGTCAAGGTCATGGGTCAAGGTCATAGGTCGAGGTCATAGGTCATAGGTCAAGGTCACTGATGACGTCATAGTGGTGGGGGGAGGCCCAGAACCGGCTCAAATCTCCTACTGCTATCCATTCTTGTTTGTCAGACCAGGAATGTAGTGGAATAATCAGTGGCTGAAAGACAAACTTAAGTTGCTATTACCCATCGTTCAAGATATCCTGACCATCCAGTTCATATTTTCAGAAAATTCAAAATACCCATGATAAGATTACGTAAAAAATCGATTTCCATAGAGTCGCCGCAGAAGAAATATTCCCATCGATCTTGCTCAGTAAAACTTGCTTCTGAAAGGTATTTCTTTCAATTTTTCCGATCTCCGTGATGATCTTGGAAGATCGAAATAGATTTTCGAGCGAAAGAGGTGCAATTCTCACATCAATGAATTGAACGATTTCGGTGCGTGATACTTTTGAATAACATTCTTCTTATCTCATTCATCGATGTAAATTTTCAATGAAAACTGGATAAATAAAAAATCATATCCAGCATGGCGTCAGCAGGAAAATAGTAGTATTCCGGTAGATTTTACAAAAAAAAATCTTAATTTTTATCGTAGGTATTTTTTTTTCAAAACAACTTATATTTTTCCACTTTTCTTGGTTATTTTAAACGATAGAAAATAGAGACTAGGGTTAGTCTTTCAACCACAGATGATTCCACGTCTGATTTCATGAACATCCCCTTCATAATTCCAGAAAAAATTCAAAATTTCATGATGACATTCTGATGACATCCCAGTATTCGCTACGGTAGCTAAAGAGGTATCATTCTGAACACCAAAAACTCTATTTTTTGTGTATAGCAAACTCATGACAAGTGATAACTATCTATGGATCAGTAGTAACGACAAACAAACTCGAGCCAAAATTGGAGGCTGAACTGCAGCACTCTGAAACTCGGCACATGATATCTCGACATTATGTATTATCAAAATTGTTTACTAAAAATCAGGGGTGGAACATAAAAAAAAATCTTTTAAAAGAAATATAAAATGTAAGATTTATCAAAAAACGATTTTGATAGGTTGAAAGATAATTCAATTCTCCACAATTTTCAGGTTCGCGCTCATCCGCCACTGCAAATTCCGGCGGAGCAGAACATTATATACCTAATAAATTTGCCAAAAATTACCAGAGGAGAACAAGTGAAAGTACATTACGTTCCTGAAGACTTTTTCCTTCTCATACAAATATAACAGGGGACTGAAGGGATAACCATAGGTGGTAGATGGTCTCCACCATCGCCCGGTGAATTACCACCATATTGACTACAGGTGTTGTGAAATGGATTTCTCCATGTTTCAGTGTTTGGTCGATAACTACCGGCCCCCTTTGTCCTTTCCTTTCCCCTTCAATTTTCAGGTCTCAGCATAAGAATTTTGATGATAAAGTCTCCCTCTTCCTCTGCTGCCTTTACTTTTCTCGTAATGAACCATCCTATAGCGACTTATTCGAGTTTTTATCACTCAAATTAGACTTTATCCAGCATAACCATCCAACAGCTGAAGTCATCATAATGGGAGATTTCAGTGTACAGAACTCAAAATGGCTCAAATTTTTCAACTAAACAGACGAGGTATGTCGTCAAGCTGAGGCCTTCGCCATCACGTATGGTCTAGGGTAACTGGTCGAGCTACCCACACGCATTCCTGATGTCAACAACCAGTACGCCAATACACTTGATCTTTTTCTCACCAGCAATCCTGATCTTCAGAGTTCTTGCTCCACTTGGGAACTCCAAACACAAACTCATCTCCACTCTTTGCTTCTTTCCTACACCATCGAGCAGCTCAAAGCTGTCTCGTCTCATATGGCACTACAATTCAGTCGATTGGGATAGTTGTCGCATGTTTTTCTCAGCATTTCCATGGGAAAGAGTGTTTCTCTCTTAGAGATCCAACCCAATATGCCGAGGCAATTTCTGAGATTATAATGCCGGGAATGCAAACATTCATACCTAACACGTCAAGAGAAACATTATCTGATGAACCCTGGTTTAGCAGAACCTGTTCCAGAGCTGTCGCCCTCAAGAAGAAAGCTCATTTCCTCCCCTAACAAAAGAAGATGGAACACTAGCAACGAACGCTCAGGAAAAAGCCAATATCTTTGGCACCAAGGACTCCAACTTCCATCTTATGGCTTGCCTCTCTGGCTTTTTTCCTTGCTATCTAGCTTTCCCTTAGACCGATCTCTCCACGTGGTGGTCGATGGGGTATCATCTGATACTCTACTAATAAATACTGGTGTTCCGCTGGGATCCATTCTAGCACCAACACTGTTCCTTCTTCACATCAATGGTTTGTTGGGAGCTACCTCATGTCCAGTAAACAGCTTTGCAGATGATAGTACCCTTCATACCGCCTTCTCTTCCAAAGCTTCAATAAGAGCTAGGGAATGCAGAAATGAATAGGGAAAAATCCTGAATGAAATAAATATGGACTCAGCCAAAATTCTAGAATGGGGATCCAACAATTTGGTAGAATTCGATGCAAATAAAACCCAAGCATGTCTTTTCTCTATAAAGGCCAATCTCACAGTAGCCAGCGTAACTATGTCAGGAGTATCTATATCAATGAAATTTTCCATTTCAATGCTCGGTATTAAAAAAACTATATTAATTTTTTGTCGAAATACTACTATCAAGAATTACCAATAATGCATTTTAATTCAATTTCAAATTTCAAATTCAAATTTAGGTCAACTTTAGTACTTACTGTCCTATGAAGCACATATATCCAATTAGAGAAGCACACCACTAATTATTTTTTTCTTCAAAATAATCTAAACAAAATCAAATCAGTTGGTACACCAGGGTTTTTAGACATCTCAGTGCCTCCATATTGAACACTATTTGGTTATCGTAGCAAACAAGTTTTCTCTCTTTCATTACCATCTAATTTGGCATTGAAGGGTGAGGAAGTAACGTTTCCCCGCGGGAGACAAGAGGCAACAAATATTTGCAATTCAATGTTTGTAAGGGGCAGTAATTGTTGACTGGCAGATGTTTGCCTCAGTTCTTCATTTTGTGGAAATCACTTGAAATCACCTGCAGATTTGAGCAATCGAAACATCGTGATTTGGTTATGAAAAGTTCTGTAAGGGCAGTAATTGTTGACTGACAGATGTTTGCCTCAGTTCTCCATTTTGTGGAAATCACTTGAAAACACCTGCTGATTGGAGCTGTCAAAACGTCGTGATTTGGTTATGAAAAGTTCTGTATCTGAGAAAATGATTACCATTTTAAGGCCATTAATATCTAACATGGCATATATGAGCATTTGAGGGCAAGAATGTATCGTTTCTACGTGGAAGACAAGAGGCAACAAATAGTCGTAGAGAATTAGTTTTATTTCTTTTATTATTTAATTTTTCAGGCAATGAAAAGTCTATAATAACCTTCGGTCAAACGAAAGCATTGTCTACCGATTTCAATCGATTCGAAAGGTCTCCCAGTAGTCGAATGGGACGTCGAATGATGATAGTTCATTAATTTCAACTTTTTTAATTTGGCACACATTATAATTGTTTGTTTTCCAATCTTTATACTCCTTTCCACGAAGCCAAAAAAATAAATAAAATTGTTTTTTCCGTTAACCAGCTGTCATCCCCTTACGAACCGCAGCCCTCAAAAGTGAAAACTTTTGCATGCCAAGTCTTAACGATATCTGTAGTCGATAAGATTTGAACCAGCCCGACCAGCTGCATCAGTGGCTTTGAACGCGACGGTCTCAACCACTGAGCTATCTGGTTCGGTATGGGATTATCCTATGATGCGTGTTTTAAACGAAGTTCATCTGCCATATTTCCGAGATTGTGGCCATTAAGTGGAATTCCATATTTTGTTTTTTTTTTACTTGTGGAACCACTCTAGGATAACCTGATGTTGACATATCCTCGTATATCAGATTTTCCGAGAGAAATCTCAATTGTTATGGGAATACTTTTCTAAGATTATTTGATTCTTTTCTAGTTTTACTATTTTACCATCAAACGTTCATTTCAACTATGGTTGAAATGAAAAAATTGCAGATATGTCAGTGTGAGACCAACAAATGAAAATTGATATGTGTTACCACTTCCGACCGGATACAAAATGATCAATAACAGGGATGCATACATTAGAAACCCGACAAAGCTATAAATATTATATCGTTGAAACGAAGACGCAAAAAGAGCAAATAAAGGCAAAGTGGTACGAGAAGGACCGGCGACGTTGGGCCGGAGCCTCCGCATCGTGATGGGTCTGGAGCATGGCAGGAAGCCATAAATAGAGCGTAATTCCGGAAGTAATTAGTAAATCATCGCAATCGGTCCTAATTACCAGCAATCATTTATCGATTGATGTGATGGCCCGAACACAACCAACAGTGGAGTAACTTTAGTGTGAAATGCGGATTGAATTATGCAAATTACAAAAGATTCATCCACCAGAGAGATAACAGAGATTACTATATTTTAGATAATAATACTAATAATAATAATAATAATCATAATGCTTATTTATATGAACATATGATTTCAATAATTAATGCTACAAATAAATATGGATTAGTCACACAATCGTACACCAGTTATAAACCGATATACTGCTTGTACGTGACTTTAGTTATTTGATAATCAAGATGATATCACATTATTATAGCTATTTAAACTTATTAGTACTTACAGTATACAGTGTGTCCCGTTTTTCATGAATACACAATATCTCTGTTATTAATAATGCGATTTTCTTGATATTTTGGTGGTGATTATATGTTAGGTAAATGAAGTATTTTGGCATAGTGAACATTTTCATCGACCATAGGCGTGCGGTGTGGTGGGGTAAAAAAAAGCTGTTTTTTGGGAAAAGGATATTAGGGCTCATTCTAGATAACTTTTTTTATCAGAATTAGAATCAGCATCCCCAAAAACCCCCCAATCCATATTTTCGAAATCTCAAGAGCTGATTTGAGGAGAAAAAAAATAAATTCACTTTTTTCGTCAATGCACCCGAATATTTGTTATTAGCGATTTTCTTGGGATTTTGGTGGTGATTTTATGTTAGAAAAATTAAGTATTTGGCATAGTGATCATATTCATTCACCATTGGCGTGCGAAGTTGGGGAGAGAAAAAAGGCATTTTTTGAGAAATGAATATTAATGCTTATTTAAGACAACTTTTCTTATCAGATTCGGAATCAGCATCCCCACAAAACCCTTTTATTCATATTTTCAACATCTCAAGAGCTGATTTGAATAAAAAATTATTCAACTCTTTTTTCAATAAGTCCTTGTAAGCAAAATTCAAACCGTCTTTCAAAATAACCATTTAACACGGTATGTGGAAATTTTGGTTTAAATGCCCTAATCCTGTTGCGTTTCAAACATCTCTATACTTTGTTTTTCGTTGAATTCATTGTACTCGAAACTGCCCTTACAGTACCAATTGGGTTGTTTCGAAATTCGAAATGTTCGTCGTCCGGATAGAGTCTCTGATTTAAATTGTACCTCCCGGGTCTTGTCTTGAAAACCGCTCTAGTCTTTGCGAACAATCTGTTGATTTTGGCGTGAAAAATTGGTTCTCGATCATGATGCCTTCCATTGAATATTTCAGCAACCTGACGCGTAGATCTTTCATTATTACCAAATAATCGGATAATCTCTACTTCTTCTCCAAGGATATAAGGGGCTCATTTTAGACAATTTTTTTTTATCAGATTTGGAATTAGCGACCGCAAAAACCCCTCAATTCATATTTTCGAAATCTCTAGAGCTGATTTGATTAGAAAACAAAATTAAATTCACTTTTTTTCAATAGATTGTTTATTTCTAACTTTTTATTTCAAATGCCCTAATCCTATATTAAATTTCAAAAACCTTCGTTTCCTTATATTCAGTATCGTTTGCAACTGCCCTTATACTACAATTTAGGTATTTCCGAAGATACGCGCACTTTGTTACCGTTGGCTTGCCGATTTGAGTTTTCATGCAAATTAATGAAAGAGTGCTGTGAAACAAAAGTTTTTGTTTGACATTTCGTACTGATTACCGAATATCTCCGCCATTTTCAACCGATTTTCAATTTCGAAAAACAGTTTTATCACAAATTGCGTGCTCTTTCGGATAGTGAAAAAACATTTACAGGGTGTCATTTGAAAAAAAAGTTAATTTTCAGTAGAGGGGTCAAAATATGCGTATTCAAGACAAGTTATAGCGACATGCCAAATTTGAAATCTGTTTGTTCGAGACTATAGAAAAATTGGGGGGCGTACCTCACCTCGTGGTCACCCGGTATAGTGAGTTTCAGTTTGCACGTTATGGAAAATTGTTTATTATCTATTTGTCAGAAAATGTTATTCATGATGAACATTGCAGAGTATATGAGTTGTCAAAATTTCCAAAGTGTACATGGGAGAACAAAAAATATTTGATAAAAAAGTAGCATATTTTAGAATATTGAAAAAATATGGAAAACAGCATTCAAGTTTGGAATCACAGCCATGGTAGTTTAGACTTGATCAAAATTCAAGTTTTTGTTTTCCCCTGTACACCGTTTGAAAATTCAGAATTTTGATAACTCAAAAACTCACGAGTATTCCGCAATGCACTAATTTCTATGAACAATAAAATTTTCTGACAAATTGATAATAAAATGTTTCCCATCTATGGTGTTAAACTTTTAGAACTCACTGTATACAGGCTGTTATGTAAGTAAGTGGCCAGACTTGAAGGGATGATTCTCTGAGTGATTCTAAGACAAAAAGTTCAGATAGCATAGGTCCGATAATGCTTCGTTTTCAAGATACAGGGTGTCAACATTTTTGAAAAAAATCCTTTTTTTGTTAAAATTCGACAGTGTCATTTAGGGTAGTAAGGGGCTAATTTAACCCTGACTAGATCAAAATTATCATATCCAGTGGCGTCCCGGAAGGCACCTTAACCAATATTTTTGACAGAAAAAATGTACGACACTGGTTTTTTGCAGTTTTTGTATTCGTTTCACATTGATTAACTAAAATTACTACTTTTTTATGGTAAGAATTCTTTTCCTATCTTGCATTGTTTTTGAAAAAAATCACTTAATTGCAGGTCCCTGGAAAAACAATAAAAAACCATCCAAAACTGGGGTGTACCTGCTTGTTTACATTTTCTTATGAGGATTTTCAAGACTAGAATACATTATTGATACGTAAAAAAACCTAAAATAAATTTTAAGTATAATAAATATCTGCCAGCCGTCATATCCAACATGAAAAAGCTCAAAGCAATTTCTATTTACTGCTGAACGAGAATATGCATTCTATTCTTGTTTTTCCTATTATATTTTCAGAACAATTCCTTGTTATGATTAAACAATGATAGCCATGCATTCTTGTATCGAGACTGCCTGCAAAATAAAAGGACCAAAGACGGGGATAACAATTATTATATATACGGTTATGAGAATTTCTATTCTAGAGATTGTAACGTAACATCCTCTATTTCGACTTCACTGTGAATATGTTTCACTGGTATTGTGTAACTCGTATCTCACTGAATGAATAACTTCAAAAGCAAGAGTCTGCGTCATTAACCGTGCATATCTAGTCTGCATGTCATGTTCTGTAAATACGTCGAATTTCAATTTCAACTTATATTAGATTCCTGCCAACATACGTGTACCCAAAAACTATTTTGTATCGATTTAGTGAGTTGCCAAACGACATAATATATCTATTCGGACCGCCTCTTCGGGTCCTTATACCGTGTGTTTCATACGTATCGAACATACCTTCGCATTTCTCAGTGAACTAAAAGATATTTTCATTCTCAAATATTCAGTATATAAATATTGAATTTAAAATTGACATATATATTGAGTGAAAGAATGGAAATAGTAAACTCAATTTAATGCCACAACTGGTTCAATAATCAGTAAACAGATGATGTTTACTGCAACAACGAAAATTTGGCGAATATAGAGAATGATAGGTTAGGTTAGGTAGCTCAGTGGTTGAAACCGTCGCTTTCGAAGCCATTGATGCTGCTGGTAGGTTCAAATTCTATCTACTACGAGAAAGTGCTAGGAATCGCTTATTAAAAGGTGAGATCTCGTTAATTCTTGGCTCACACAAGTTTCGACTTTTGAGGGCTGCCGTTCGTAAGGTGACGACAGTTGTTAACGGAAAAGATTAATTTGAACGGCGGACAAAAAAAAATATCGAGATATTCCAGTTAATTATGCATTAGTTGATCAACAATTTTATCCTACTATAATAGAAAAATTGCAAGTGCGATAATTGTTAAATAACAAATCTGACATTTTTTTCTTTTTTTGTAGCTATCTTTGAGATCTCAGGATTATATCCTGTTGGAAAAATGAAAAAAAAATTATTTTTCAATCTGTTATCAACAACTTACCTAGGTTAAAAATTAAAAAGCTTGATTAATCATTGAAATTTTATTTTACATTACTATGTATCCGTTTTTATGATCAGAAGAGTAACATTATAATGATTTTTAAAAAAAATTATTTTATTTATCTGCTATGTTTATAAGATTATTCAATTTTTTTTTTGGAAAAATGATCCTTGATGCAGATTATGATTTTTAAAACTAAAATCGTATATAAAAATTGTTGCTTAAAATCGGATTTGTTAATAAACAATATTTTCCTACCACTTTTAATTAATATTAAGGAACATTTTTTTTTTAACTGATTAATTTTGCTCGTTGATAACTGAAAAAAATTGTGTTTGTTTAAATTTTCATTACTTATTTAATGAACAATGTTTTATCAACAATTAAATTTTTTCTATATATTTTTTCTCTATCTACACGATGTAACAAAAACAACCATGTATTATTTGTTGAGAAAACAAATATATACTTTTGACAATATATTTCCTTGCTTAACAAAAGTTTGAAATTCAGCCAATAGAATATGGAAGAATAGAAGTGAAAATATAGCTTGTTGCTGTATTTTCACGGTGATAAACCTACTTAGTTTTTGTTTTACTATTTGTCAAGTGAAAATAATGATTTAAATTATAAACGTCAAATTTATGTGTTTTGACTAGTTATCTTCATTTATCAATATCAGCGATCGTAGGGGAGAAATGTCCATTGGTATCATAGATGAGGCCGTGGAAAAGAGTATTCAGTTGGCTAGAAGTAAAGCATCAATTACCAGGTGAAACGATTTTTCTTTATTTCAAATCGATATATTGTCGTCCTAAATATAATTCGTGGTATGATTAAAAACCTATAACTTTTTGGAATGTCAATACATTGGCAATCCCAATGCAAGAAAATACAACGAGTCCGCAGGGCGAGTTGTATTTTCAGCTTTGGGATTGCAATTCATTAATATTCCAAAAAATTATCGGTAATAATCATACCACTTATTATATTACCCCTGATAATTCTGTTCGCCTTTAATATAATGTCTCTCTCTCTTTTATTATTTCACCTTTTTATTAATAACCTATCTCTATCTCGAGATAAAAAATAATTTTTTTTAAATATGTTCCAAAACATAGCCCTAAATGAACATAAGTTCATCAATACTCACAATTCATGAAAAATTGATATTTTCATTAAAGTTTGGACAAAAAGCCGTTTTTTGTGGAAAAAAATTATTTTTAAAGATATTCAAACGAAGTGCTTATGAAATTAATAATTATACACGGACAGTGTGATCAAATCATTGCCAGAACTTGCAGAAAGTTCATCCAAATGTATATTGAATTAACACTAATGAACGAGAGGAAGTTTGTAAGATTAAAAAATCATTTCCTTCACTAAGGCTCAAAGTTGAAAACGCCCCCAGCATTACCAAAACCTGTTACTTTAAATGAGGACAATATTGTTAACGTTTCGGCATATTTTATGCATATCTAGAAGCTTCCATTCGCAGTGCAGAAAAAGATTAGGGTGTATCACTTGCTTCAGTACCACGAATTTTAAAGAACTTTTTTATTTATAATGACACAATAAATGCTGAGAGATATCTCCATATAGACTGTTATCGATTTTCTCAAAAATTTGTCTTTAAAAGAATAAAGAAATTCGTGGTTTCAACTGGACAGAGCGTCAGCTCATTCCATCCAGGATGTTTCCAGAACTTGACGAAATGTTTGATGATCGTTGGTTTGGGGGTTTAGGGCCGTTGAATTGGCCATCGAGATTACCCGATCTCACGCCACTCGACTTTTCATATAGGGTGTTTTGAAAGAAAGGGTATACAGTGTATTTTCGAAAAATACAGTATTTTGCGTCAAATATAACTCGGCAGTTATAACTTGATAATACGAAAATAAACATTCGAATTAATGAAAAAATTGCTACAGTTTGGCAAAACAATGAGTCGAAGAAATAACTTGGTATGATACACTTTCGTAAAGGAATTTTTTGTAACATGGTTGTGCCTCAGTCAATAAACTTCACGATCATACGATCAAGTCTTTACGAACTTTTATCATAAAAAGTTATTATGATACAAGTTGTATCATAAATAAGTAGCTATTATGATTCAAGTTCGTAGAGTAAGACTCTATGAGCGCAAAGTTTGTTGAATGAGGCGTTACTATATTGCCAAATTGTAGCAATTGTATCATTTGAATATTTTATGATATGAATGGTCGTCGTATTACCAAATGATGACTTCCAAGGTACATTTGACGCAAAATACTGTATTTTTCAAAGATGCATTAATGTATGAACAGTGTGTTCAAACAATTGATGATTTTACGCACAGGTGATTTTTTTACGCACTTGAGTGAAAAAGTGTTACTTTACGCACTGTCAACAATGCGTAAAAGCTTGGTTTACGCACTGTCATAGAAAATATATTTTTCCTACGATCGGGCGCAAAGTAGTAGGTACTGTTCTGCATATATTTGCGTGCGCAAAGTTTATTCATTTTAATATCTGTAGATTATTATTACATGCAATGTGAGAAACCGTTTTACCTCTCAATCGTAATTCCGATAATTTAATTTCAGCTAAAAACAAAAAAACTATTATTTTTCAAGTACCTTGTTGGTAAATTATTATAATGTTGTCAAGCGTGCGGCTGTCGACTTTAACACATTGATATGTTATTTTTTGTTGGGTAGTTAGCAATTTCTTTCAAGTTTATTTAAAAGTTATGGAGTGAATTGTAATGTTTTATTTTGTGAAATGAAGCTCGTAGAAAAAATTTTGTTCCTGACGCATGCTCGAAGTGCCTTTTCCGCACGCAAAAACTCATCCGAACTCCGTTTCTCGTAGTTTGTCTAACTATATTTGCGTGCGGAAAAGTAACACTCTGCGCACTTGTGAGGAAAATAACTATGTAAGTATTCAGAAACTTCAGATCAGTCGCTTTCACGATTCATGATATGAGTATTAACTTTTAGTGGGACTCATAGGTAGAAATCATGCCTGGTGAAATGAAGACATAATAATGAGCCCACTAATTAAAAATATGAAAATGAAATGAGTATGAACGAAACGAAATGTTACTTAGTGATCCGCTCCGTCCAAATTTTACTATTAGTACTCACCCATCTATCTCTGACGGCTTGAAGTCACCCTTTCCTGTAAAAGTAAAAACAAGTAATAGGTATCAGGTACTCTAGTTCAGAATATTTGAGTATGAAGAGAAATTGCTTCAAAAGCTTGGATTATTATTAAAATCGAAACGGACATTAAACACGGGGATGATTTCAAAAAACTATCACTTGAACTCAAACAAATTTGTGCCCTAGACCAATACCTTTTGTTTGAGTCGTAATACGAATTCTTATATGTCCAACCAGATTCGAGAAAAAATTACCTTGAATTGTTGAATAATGACTTTACTGATTATCAACTGACGATAGCATGAACGCCATACAAAATTATGAGTAGGACAATCTCCCGAGCCGTGGTGAGAAAATCGGCAACACCGCATGGAAATCAATTAATTAATTCTTTAATGTGAATTTCTAGGCTTATTTGGAATACTAGGTAAAAAACATATGAGAATGAATTTTTAGAAAAAAAAAACAATGGTTGATGTGGTTATTTAATTTTTCTCATTACAAACTGCAATATATTCAATTTCTTAAATATATCTTACATTATAAATAATGTACCCAACTCAGGTAGTTTGGCACCTTCCAATTACATATTATTTTCATCAGTCAGATTTCAAATGAAAAATCTGAAAAAAATCAGAGATTATCTATGTGGTTTCTGCTCTTATCAGAAAAAATATTTTTGAAAAAATCTCCCTAAATGTGAAGCAATAGCAAAATCTCTCAAACAATGAATGGGAGAAATTTAACAAAATTTTGCATATAAAAAAGGAAGGAAAAATCGAAAGATTGATTTGGCATGGTGTTGTATTGAGACATTTTTACGTAGAGTAACTATCCTTGACCTAAAGAAATGAACGTGAAATATTGAAATAATCGCGGAAACACGTTCATTGGATTGAAGAATGGCTCTTTTAATATTTTACAGATGGATGCAGAGTGAGACAGTTTTCAAATGATCGACGTTATCTAGTAAAGACTACAAGAGTTGTTGAGGGACATCAGATTATAAAATTCGTTTAGCCTTATGTAGGGAGTTTCACTATGGTTTGGGCCAAAATTATTCCTTGTCGTCGATCTGATTAGTACATCTTGGTTGAAACCATGACGGCCCCTCAATATGTCAATAACATTTGTAGAAATTTGTAACTTTATTGTGCCAAAGAAAACACTGTGTTATTTCAGATGTAAATTTAAGTGAATAATGATTCTTATTACACCTGCCAACAGTGGTATCTACATACTTGATTCTTCAGTACTTTATTGTTTGACAGTCCTTCAAAGGTGATTATTTTTTTATCTAACGTTGTTTATATCGACTTATTGGCATTTGCCATTGAAACTTTTCCTAAGAGAATATTACTGGGTGAAATGAATAAACATGAAATATGAAGTCTAAACGTGCCCCCGTACTTAAAAGGTCCCACTTTTCAATAAAGTTATAAGAAGTTGAAAGAAATCATAAATCACTGAGCAACACTGAACAATCATCAAATAACCTGAAATAGAGTTTTTCAACACTTCGCAGTATAATTGGCTTCATCTTTTGTCTCGGTTGCTACTCGGTTGACCCCATTAGTTCCACGATACAGCAACTCAACTCGTTCCAGTTTCCATGCTGTAGTGGGCGGATGATCATTCCTGATGATTATTAAATCACCTTCCTTCAAACTGGCCATATTCCTTTTCCACTTTGATCTGGAGTTTGTATACATATTCTTTACTGTTTCATTTGTTCTAGGTGCTGATATAGTTATAATCTGTTTTCAGGTAGCAAGGTGATATCGGCTACTGATAGCGAAGTTGAATGTCTACCCACGAAGAAGAGTGGGAGGGTTAACGGGTTCAGATCAAGAGGTTAATTAGAATTAGAATTCGATATGGCCTTGATCTGCACAAATAGGGTATAGAAAAAATTAATAAACTCCCAAATATCAGGTCCGAACTAGCAGAAACGAAATTCGTTCCATTATCACTATACCGGGTGACCACGAGGTGAGGTGTGTCCCCCAATTTTTTTTTAGTTTTGAAGATACAGATTGGTATGTCGCTATAGTACTTGGATACACATGCTTTGACTCTACTACTGAGAATTCACCACGTGCGGTTCAACCGGAAGTGACCCCAAACTTCTTTTTTCAAATGGCACCCCGTACATTTTTTGTCATTATCCAGAAGAGCACACAATTTGTGATAACACTGTTCTTCAGAGGAAACATGACGGAGATACAATAGATTGTTCAATCGAACAGAATTGGCCATGAAATTCAAACTTAAATCATCACAACTGACAAATGACATCGGAAGTTCCCAGGGAAAGCTTGGTTTTTATGTAATTGCAGCTCCCATATATTTCAACAATTATCAAAAATTAACTTAAAATGGAATAGTATCCATGAAGAACTGTCATTTCTCAAATGGCAACATGTTATTTTCACTTCGTCATGATATAATGAATAATTAGCAAATTACTCATTATTAAAGTAAGTCTGGCTTATTGGTATTATCCAAAGCCAAAAATTCCAAACACACACACATACAATTCTTCAAACGTATTTATTTTTTTGTCAAACTTTGTTTTTATTGACAGTTGCAATTGAAATCTTTCCTAGGAGAACTTAACTGGGTGAAATAAATTAACATAAAATATGAAGTTTAACCAACATCATTACCAATATCGTGGTAAACTTTTATACAGCAGTTGTCAAAAATTTACTATTTGAAGATAGATTTGACCGGTTCTAGAACATCCCCCATCTTTGATATGATTAGTACTCTTCTAGTGACCTTCATGTGCCTGTATGGCACAGTATGGGTGCTATCATAAGGCTATGTGATTTCGAGATGCCATTGGGAAAGACTTTCAAAGTTTTGTGGTTTGATCTTGCTGAGTGTTGTATGTTTATAGTTGGAATTTGTGTTTGACTTTGATTACTTTCACGGTAACTAAGATATTGTATCATATCGAGTTTGTAGTGAGGACACTACTACCGTATCATATAGTGTCCAATCCACAATATAGGGTGTATACATGGATGTTACACATGACGATCACTCTGAAAAAAAGAGAACTTTACCAAGATCTCCACTACCGTGTAGGCAATTTCTTCCAATCATCACCATTGTCATTGAAGTTCCTGATGTCGTCAGAGTGGTGGGAGAAGGGTCAGAACCGACTGGAAACTCGTACTTTTGTTTTTATTGTTTGAAAATATTGGTAATTCCCTATATCCAAAACTCCGTACCACTCGGAGGTTGCAGTAACTTACCGTATCCGTGAGGTAAGTGGTGATTGAGTCCAAGGATCATGTGCTCCGAGATGAAGAAAAAACGAAGAAGGAAACACACAGTCAAATTGTTTTAGCAGAAAAGCATTAAACTATTCCATGAAAAATGTCGAAAATGATCAAGAGTAAAACAATGTTTCCACCTCTTTGTCCTCTTGTTGAAATAAGGTTTTTTCCAACAGCGACAATTTGGAGAACCACGCTCAAGAAGACGTTCTTTGAAGCCGTCACAGAAGTAAGAGTATCTCAAAGGTAAACATGATATTCATCATATATAACATACTCAAGAAATATAACATATAATCGCATTTTTCATTATTATTATATGGAAATAGTTTGTTTTCAATTTTCTAAATTAATTGCGAATTGCATTGTAAATAAATGTGACCTCAATCACATTCAGCTTTTTCAGCTTCATTCGATAATACATTTTTTTGCGGGTATAAACTCAGACACACTGTCGGTAATCCTATGTTGTTATTGTACGACGCCATTCGAAAAGTTACGTTGAAACAATGAAAACATGTTTTGTTCATTATACGTGTCCAAATGATGGATTTTCATGTCAGAATAACAGCAAATGGGTCAGTAGATGAGATCTGATATGTAGACTGATTAGAGCCGGACAAAGCCAGCAGACAAATCGGTATCTGAAAAAAGTATACAAGATAGGATACCAATAATATATCCAGGTGGTATACACATTGACCTATCGAAAAGAATACGTGAAAATTGTTGAAGATCTGCACTTTTGTATAAAAAAATCTCATCGGATGTGCAAAATTACGGCAAGAAAATTCACACTGATAAAAATAGGTGGAAAAAAACCAAATATTTTCCGTAAAATAAAACAGAATATTTACTGAATTATCACCAAATCTAGTAATTTCACTACAAAAACTTATTTTCGTCATGTAATATTGTACCTTTCTGTTATTTATTATGTTTTTCTAATTTCACCATATAAATGTCAGTTCGTAACTGAATAATCTTAAGTAATACTATAAATTCACCATGCGAGTTTCAGTTCCACTGCGTTTTCTTTCTGGAATAATGTGAATGTACAGCAATTTGGTAAAATTCAGTAACTTATTCATAAATAATCTCGCGACGTCTACGCCTGTGCATGAGGGGGAACCGGGAAGAATGCAGAACGCTACCGATTATAACCTCAATTCGCAATTGCCGGTATTTCAATGGCTGTGGTCTGTTTATAGTGGGTGCATAGATATTTTGTTTGTAGTGGTTGGAAGAGTGGAATAACTTGAAAGGTAAGTTCATATTGATCATAGACAGTATGTTTACCTGTAGAACCTGTAGTTTTTTTAGTTTTTTTAGTTTTTCATACTTTCATAAACGGAAATCTGTGAAATATTTAATTATTGTTATATGTAATTGATGCGATCTGGAGTTTTCCAAGTACACAAATACCTGCATACCTATGTATGAATTGGAAAATATTATACAGAAAAAACATACATACTCTAAAAGAAAAATTCAGCACTGGTAAATATATGGCTGCTTTAGTGAAATCAATGGAACTCGAGGAAGCGGAAGTGTTGATTTAGGGTAACTTACGGGAAAAGCAGCATTTCTCGGCTCGAATTGCGTATACACAGACGCAAATAAAAAGCAAGAAAGTGACCAGAAGTGCTCCCGCCACAGTGACCAACGTGCTCATTTGTAAAGGCTCTGAAACAGAAGATTAAAGAAATAATGAGAACATGTTATTTTTTTGTGAAACATTGTTTGATGGAATCATGGGTCTACGTCAATTGGTCGAAAGTCCACTTATCGAAAGTCATTTGGTAAAAGTCAACTGGTCGAAAGTCAGTTTATCGAATACGTCAATTAGCCCAATACGTCAATTGGACTTAATTATGTCAATTCGTCGAATTTCATATGTTACCAGGTAAACCAGATTTTGCTATCGATGTTTGGAATATTTATGATAGAGTCAAGAATGATTTGTCTAGATTAAATAATGCTCTGGAAGCATGGCATAGGAGGTTTGATAGTTTGATTTCTTGTAATCAACCTTCTATATGGTATATATTGAAGAGCATAAGGAAGGAACAGCAATATTTTGAAAGGAAAATTGAACAGACGTTGACAATAGAGTAAAATCTGTTGTCCAAGAATTTGAAGTGACCGAACCAAGTGATTACTTGCGAAGTATCGCACATAATCTTAAATAATATCTAGAATATTTGATTTGATACGAAATAAATGTACTGTAATTGATTGTTGAAAAATAAAAATAAGTTGTAATGTCAGTAGAGGTTAGTGATGGGGTCAGTGAGGAGAAGGAAAGAAAGTCAGATCAAATATCCTAACCGATTGTATATGAGGCAAGTTTTAAATGCCAAAAATGTATTTCGGCCAATTTAGTCCAATTGACGTATTCGGCCAATTTAGTCTAATTGACGTATTCGGCCAATTGACGTATTCGACCAACTGACTTTCGACCAAATGACTTTTGATTTATTGACTTTCGACCAATTGACGTAGACTCAAATAACCTCGGTTATGTGTAAAATTTTCAGAAAACTTCTATAACTTGTCAACATCTGATAGCATATTTTTGTCAACTTTGTTTGATCATCACATTATCCAATTTTGAGAATTTATGTCATACAAAATTGCGCATTTTTGTTGAAACCATATCGTATTTGGTATGTATTTTTTAAATTATGACTATGGTCATACCGTTTTTCACATTAGAGAAACGCTATATCAGAGCTTATAAAATTATAATGATTGGAATTCGAAAAAAAGTCCTTTCCTTTACAAGCTTTTGTTTAACTTCCCCTCTTGGTGTTTATTCATGTATGTCGATTTTTTAGAGAAGCCGGTAACTGAAATTACGAAACCAGTACAAGCAACAAGCCAGCAAGTTGAGCTCAACTTCAAACCGCGGAATAGAAAGAATACAGTGACACAAGAAACGCCTAAGAAGAAGAAAATCCCACCTGGAGAAGATTCCACAGGTATAAAAGAAAAACTAAGAAATCGTTTCATTAATTAGAATATCTATTCATTCATTGTCAAAACCCAACAAAAGAGATTACTATTACAACAAATCTACTGTAAGTACTAAATATTCATTATAATTTCCATAAGAAATCTCATTACCATTTCTTTATTCATTTATTTTTTTCAAAATTCTTATCGAAATAGCTCAGTGCTGATAGTGTTTAGATTGATAATGATTAGTATAGAAATACTCATATAGGATGGATCTGTATATTAGAGAATATAAAAATGACCTGATAGAAGCCAAACAAATAAGTAATATTGATGAATTCTCTAAATATCTTAAAGATGATATGATAATTTTTCACATGAACATTCGTAGCATCATAGAAAATATTGATGAATTGTATATATCACTACGTAAAATTCCTGAAAAAATTGATGTTATCATATTGACTGAAACATATATAGTGAATGATCTTGAAGTTATTCGAATGAAAGGCTACCAAACACTTTACAACGAAGGGAATTTGAATAAGAACGATGAGGTTATCGTATTCATTAGGGAAACACTTGATTATTCATATAATATTCAAAATATTTCAGAAATGAAAGCTCTACAGATAGTTATCAAAAAACGACCATCTAATATATCAATTACTGCAATCGACAGATCTCCCAATACTTGTCCCTTACAATTTAATGCTGGGTTAGGGAGGTATCTAGAAAGTATAGAAAACAATGACATTCAAATAATTACCGGTGATATAAACATCGATTTGTTATCAGAATTCGACTATGCAGAAGAATACAAAAATTTGATGAATGCACATGGATTTATATCTTATATAAACGATGTAACACGACCAAGAGGTGGATCTTGTATAGATCACTTTTTCATAGAATGTAAAAACCAAATTAATTTAAAATCATACATTATACAAAGTACTATAACTGATCATTTTTCCATTGCGGTTACATTCAATCCAGAAAAAAGAGAAAGATCACATAATAATGAAATTAAATACAAAAAATGTATCAAATACAACGTACTCAGAAATGAGTTGCGGGATGTTATGGAATGATGTTTATAACCAAAATGATACAGAAATTATAGTCAGAAAATTCATTGAAAAACTGAAAATGTACATCGAAAGAAATACAGTGAAAGTGAGAGTAAAAAACAAAAACCGTGCTAGAACAAAATGGATTACCCCTGAAATAATAGAAATTGTCAATAGAAAAAATGATCTATATAAAAAAGTAAGAACTCAAGCAGAAAGCATGGAACTTCGAGAAGAATATAGACAACTGAAAAGTACCTTGAATAAATTAATAATTGCAGCCAAAAAGAAATACGCTAATAACATGATTGAAGAAAACAAAAATAGTACAAAAGGACTTTGAACGCAGTCAATGAAATTTGTAATAAATCAGAAGTCGCAACGAACATTAATGAAATAAAGCTAGAAGGAGACAGGATAATTCATAACCAAATGAAAATATGCGAAAATTTCAACGAATATTATAGCAAACTAGGCGAAAACTTTGCTATGAAAATAACTGAACCCCCAAATTACGAAAACAATATAAAAAAAGTCGAGAGGACCATGTATGTATATCCTACTGATGAAAATGAAGTGAAAGAAATTATAAATCAACTGAAACCAAAAAAATCCCCAGGGGATGATGATATCCGTTCGGAAACTATGAAAGAGTTAGTGAATGAAATAAAAACACCTCTCACTTATTTAATAAATCGGTGTATAGATACTGGGTGCTTTCCAAAAATTTTTAAATCAGTGCTTATAAAGCCAATCTACAAAAACGGGGATAAAAGAGAAATGGTAAATCATTGACCACTTTCACTCATATCTAATATATCAAAAATCATAGAAAAAATATTGAAAAAAGAATATGTGTTTTTTGAATAAGCATAAAGTTATATCGGATAGACAATATGGGTTCAGAACAGGAAGATCAACAGAAGATGCTATATTCTCTTTATCGTCGTATATTTATGATGCCTTAGACGAAAAAAAAGCTACCTTATGCATATTCGTAGATCTAGCTAAAGCATTTGACACGGTCTGTCACGATAAGCTACTGAATAAAATATTCTCCTACGGACTCAGAGGAAATTCCTATAATCTCATCAAGAGTTATTTATCTGATAGAGAGCAGAGAGTGAGAATCAATGAAGTAACGAGTACCTATAGAACTGTCTCCTACGGAGTCTCACAGGGAACAGTACTGGGCCCATTGTTGTTCTCAATTTATATAAATGGATTACTTGAAATTGAAACCCGAGGAAAAATTTTGAGCTTTGCAGATGATACAGCCATTCTGTATAAATCAAATTCCTGGCGAGATCTGAAGGAACTTGTAGAAAATGAATTTCTTGAAATAGAAAAATGGTTTAGGGGCAACAAACTCACACTAAACTTCACAAAAACAAAATATTTACCATTTTCCTCCTATTCTAATGGACTACCGAATATGGGACCACTCAAAATAGGAGATAGTTATGAAATACCTGAAGGAAAATCAATAAAATACCTTGGCATTGTAATAGATCGACATCTGAGATGGGACCTACAAATAAAAAACGTGGTTAAAAAACTGAGGGGATTGCTACACAGATTTAAATACTTGAGAGACTTTCTGGACACCAATTATATGAGAATACTATATTACGCTTTGGTTGAATCACAGCTACAGTACGGTATAGTAGGATGGGGTGGAGTAAACGATAATCACTTGGAGAATTTGAATACTGTACACAAATACATCATAGCCCCGTAACTATCCAAGCGATGATCTGTTCAGAGAATCAAATTTTCTTGACATAAGAGAACTATTCTGTATGTGTATACTAAATAATATAAAAAAAGGAAATATTGAGTTACATCCTTCCAATAATAACTACAATACGAGAAGAAGAAATAATTCGGTGATATTATCGGCCTGTAACAAAACTATAGGACAGAGAAATGCAGCTTACCTGGGACCTCGATTGTACAATATATTACCAGATTGCATAATAAATATTGATGACAAGATCTGTTTCAAGAAAAAGGCTAAAAAGTGGATTACGAAAACTGAAAGATCATTCTTCCATGATATTGTGAATCAAAATATGAAATGCTGATAACGAAAATGAATATTAAGACAATCACTGATTTCCCTTTTCAATATGACTTAAACTGAATATAATTATACCTTATTATTTGTTTGACATTTACATAGCAGACAGTAGTCTTACATTACATATTGCAGCTTTATAGTCACACCTATTATAATATTTTTTATACTTCAATGGTATTACTTGTGAATGTATATTAACAATTTTAGTCTTTATAATTCTATCCATTTATTATATTGATGTTCAAAAAGTTTATCTATACGCTTTTATGATATTGATGTTGAATGTTTCCAAAATGTATATTTGTCCTTAACGCTTTTTATTTTTTATTTATACAAAATTTTATGATATATTGATGTTGAATGTTTTTAAAATTATTCAATTATATGCATTATTATAATGAATTCATGATCAAAGTCACGCACAAGTAGTATAACAGTTCCACTGTTATACACTTCTGTGATTTATTCATGTTTATTTGCAAAATTTCCCAAATGTAAACTTATTGTTTTAAATTTTATGCAAATAAACTTATTATTATTATTATTATTATGTATGTTTGTATGTGTGGGTCAAATCTTGCAACTGAATTTTGTCCTTCTTTTAGTTGTCCGATTAACTTGAAAATGTGTTATAATTTCGGTGACAATGCATATATGAATTTTTTTTTTGAAAAATTTGATTATGGTCCGATTCGACTCTAAATTAATATGTGGAGATTTTGGGGTCAGAGATTGGGAATTTCTGTCAAAATTAATGAACTCAATATGGCAACTGCAATATGGCGGACGAGTTTAGTGATTATGGTCCGATTCGATTCTAACTTAGTACGTGTGAGTTTTCGGGGTCGGATATTATGATTGTTGTGACAAAATTCATGAAATCAATATGGCTGTTTTACTATGGCGGACGAGTTTTATGTTAATGGTCAGATTTGATTTTTGAGATCGGAGAATGAATTATATGTCAAAATTCATAATCTCAATCTGGCAGCTTCGGAATGGCTAACGAGTAAATATTCAGATGGCCTCCTCATTCAAGAGCTAAATAGCTCAAAAATCGCAGGAAACAGGCCTTGTAAAGTCCATTCTTCATCAGAAATCTATAGATTAATGCGTACTTACTGAAAAGCGGAACGGATTTTTTTATATATTTGCAATATGTGACAGTAGCCGACTCCATATATTTTTTTTTTGAGGTTAACGGTTCACATAGATATAGTGGACAATGCAAGCATTTGGATATGAGTAAGAAAGCCAAATCGGTTTCGGCTCATGGCGTGCGGAGAGCCAGCGGGTCCTTGCCCATTGAACATGGTGGTTGTCTGTGTAAAAGGTCACAAACTGTCATCCATCGAACCACGGCATTGTGTAGTAGGCACAAACGGCTGCAGTTGCTCACCCATCAAACGGGGTCGAAATATTCTGCTAGATATGGGCTCAGTGGGTTAAGGGCAACGATATTTTTGATTACTTCAACAGGCGAGCAATGTAAAATGATAGCTAGACTCAGGCTGCCTTAAGGGCCTTAGGGATAACTTCCAGGAAGATATCGATTTAGGTTCATTCAGCGTGAGTCACCGTAAAAAATGTATAGGCTCGAGTGTGATCGAATTTGTTATCCTCTGATGGGTTTTTTCACTCAAACACGGAACAATCTTGATTCAATTATCACCCAATATGATTTCAACATTCTATGGTAGAACTGTCATTATTATTATTACAAGAGTACCTGTATAAACACCGTAAAATATTTATTCAAGCCCTACCTCACCAAAGCATTTGATTTTCTGAATATACTTTTTTTGACACGAAACTTTATGATGGTATGAAATTTTCCGGGGTCACACTTGCCATACCTAAAATAAATCGTAAAACTCCTAGTGTTGGAATAAAGTTGAATTAAGTTGATCTGGGGGCGCGAAGTTTGGGCCACTTATAATTTCAATGCCAATAAATGATCTGCTCTTTCACAGCACAGGCTGTATTGTTTTATATGCAAATAATATGTCGTTGACAACCGACGGAAATAGCACTGAAGATCTCTCATATAAACTGAACCACCTCTGCAATGAATAAAGAGCAGAAAACCTGAACTTTTGGTGGTGGTTTTCAGGTTTGTCGGTCGAGGTCTCAAGGTATTTTTTCCTAACGTTTCGTCAACATCTGCGGTGGACATTTTCAAAGACAGTGTGATAACGGACGAACCATTCGAGTCGTCTGTCTAAGCCTGGCTGATTGAGTATCTATGCTGTTTTTTTTTTTTCTCATTGTGCCTACCCCAATAAGGGGTATACCTTCATTGAGTCTTGGATCAGTCTATTCACTGAATTCCGGTATAAGTTTTTGTTCCTGATCATTATTGCTTATACCTGAAAAAAAATTGTTTTGGTCTCGTTTCACGTTTCACTCAGATTGAAGCCTTCTTCCTTTCGGTTAAAATTATTAGGTTGTTTGTGAATTTCAGTGGCCTCTAAGAATATTCGACGGTAATACCCTGAGGTTCTATCCAGTGCCTAAGTTTTATTCAACATAATTGTATGGTTATCCTCAGCAAGTAGTGCATGCTCTGCAACCTCGGATTTCCCGGAGAGTCCATACTTGCAGTTGCTCTTGTATGCGGTTAGGCGGGTGCTTATGATTCCTTTTGTCATACGGATATATACGTCACCACAACTGCAAGGAATGCGGTGAATACCTGGAGGAGGAAGAGGGTTTTTTGGGTCTTTTTCAGATTTCAGAATTTGTCGAATGGCCATTGTTGTTTTGTCTTTCCAAAAGCTTTACAATCCTGTCTGTAATATTCTTTTTTGTGGTGTGCGTTGCTTTGTGTCCTCTGCTCGTTTGATGTTTCTCGTATGGCTCGTTTTATTTCTTGCGGGGTATACCCATTATTACCCAATGCACTTTCCAAGTGACTTCTTTCAGGTTTGTGCATATGATTTAAAAAATATATTCACAGGCAAGGACCAGGTAATAAAATTAAACAAGAAAACACTCATAACAGTGAAAAGAAAATCATGCTTATTCCACACCAAAAAAGACATATTTTAAAGGACCCCGCACCGTTTAAATGGAAAATTGGCTTTCGGTAAATTTGCGTGAACTTTTTATATATTGTAGAACTCGTGATGCCGATCAAATGTCTCCATTGTACAAATGCTCTAAATTCAACGGTTTAGATCATACAGAGTGTTGAAGTTGAATTTTCCAAAATTTCAAGTGGCCATTGTGATGCCATTTATTTGAATATATAAACCAAATCGTTCTTGCATCGATTATTTATAAGGCCAATACAAACCCACTATAGTATATTAATTCCTACACATACCTGCAATATACAGGGTGAGTCGCAGAATAGTATTTTTTTTTAGTGATTTATAAAAAATTGAGCGGTGGAATTCCATTCATGAAGCCGCACCCGTTTTGCTTGTTGATATATTCAAATGCCTGGAATTCCGGATAACTTGGTGATAAACTCGATCATTTATGATGAGAGTTTACTCTGCAGATGCACAAAATATACAGTATATATTGAAAATAATGACCTCTGCATGAATAAAATGAATTTCAAAACCCCAACTACTTCAAAGAAATCATCAGCAAAGGCCATTATTTTTGATAGACCCTGTATATTTTGGGCATATGTAGAGTGAACTCTCATCACAATGGATTGAGTTTATCACTTTGTTATCCGGAATTCCAGACATTTGAATATATCAACAAGCAGGACGGGTTCATGAGAAATAAAACATCTAACATAACATAAAACATATAAAAGATGGCAGTCTGATTCAGAAGATGCTAACATCATCAATTGAATTGGATCTAAGTATCCTTCGAAATGTCTGGAAATGAGTAGAATTGCACCGCTGAATTTTTTACAAATCACTAAAAAAATTGCTAGCCTGCGACGCACCCTGTATATTGTAGATATGTGCAGGAATTATCATACTCTATAGTGGATTTGTATTGGCCATATAAATAATTGATGCATGGTTGATTTGGTTTATATATTCGAAGAAATGGCTTCACAATGGCTATTTGAAATTTTGGAAAAGTCAACTTCATCACCCTGTATTATTTAAACCTTTGAATTTAGAGCATTTGCGCAATGAAGACATTTGATCAGCATCAGGAGTTCTACAATATATGAAAAATTCGAGAAAATTTACCGAAAGCCAATTTCCCATTAAAACGGTGCAGGGTCCTTTCATGTCAATCAAATCATTAATACGCGAAAAAAACCTAAAAACTGCAAAAAAAAAATCGGCATTTCGACGGTTAATTTGAGGTTATGTCAAAGAGTGTTGGATACAAAAGTTTAATATATTTTTATAATCTACAACTTGTACTTTCAACATTTTTTTGGTAGGTCATGTTTCCCTGAAACGAATATTTTCGTTTCTATAAATTTTTCCCAATTTCATTTGACCAGGTATATACGTTTATCAGCAAATGCGCTCTCCGGACTTTTTAGGCGTTGGCCGACAAAAACGATGGATGGGGATCACTGTTGGCCCAGCGAATTTCAATTTTCAGTAAACTGTTAAATAATATCGAATTTATTTCGTTTCCCGTTTAGACGGATTTTCATCAGTTACTGATTAATACAAATTGTGCAGTATTGTTATTATAGTTGTGCACTAGCAATTTTATTTCGCCTTTTGCGGTTTTTATCGAAACATATTCTGGAAACTTGACGAACGTCCCTCCAATAAAGAGAGCTGTGCAGTAGGCGTTGGTTCTTTGATTGTTGCTTTTGGGGCATCATCTCTTTTGAGTACCCCCTTTGTGGGATCATCACTCATTATTTGATACTCTTTATTGATTTCCTTTTCCTATAAGTAATATTTTGAACAAATGAACAATTGTTAATTTTTTTACGTAATTATACTGTCTATCAGCGTAATTACTATCATCCAACATATTGGTATATACTGATATAATGCTTCAATCGTACTAGTTTTTAGTGGAAAATCGTTTTCTTGTCATAGTATCGTTATTACGTGTTTATTTGGTACCTAAGCTCAGACTGAGATAGTTTGGCATATTCCTCTCTTCGATACTATTGCTAGAGTATACCCGTATTTATTTTTTAAAGGTGCTCTTGAATATTTGAATTCAACCACTCTCACTCCATAGATATTTTAGATAACAGAGACGTCACTTGAAAGAGATGTCTTCAGTAATTTGAAGTGTCTTTTTTAACTATATGCCAAAGCGGCAAATTACTTGGCGCCCATTATCTCATTCCTCACAATATTATTGAACCCACTTTTGTAACCGCTGTGGCAAACCAATTGGCATATTTTATAACTGTATTACATCAATTGAGCAAATTAAACGTAACAGCCTCGCAAATCGTAAAAAATCCATATCAGCAGTTTGAGTGTTTTCCTGTTTGAATTTATTTTTTCCTCAAAGTTGGAACCTGAACAACATTTGCCACCTGGTCCTTACCAGTAACTAATTTTCTCAGTCTTAGCGTTTCAAATTCGTTTTGGCACTAGCATATTCACTGAGATATTCGAGTTCACATATTCGTATGGCTCTGTCCGTCAGAGTTTTTATACAGATATATTTGTTTTTGATGGTGATGTGACTGTTCAAATATCGGTCGGTATGGATTGGTTTCGATAAATTCTATATCCTAGTTTTCCATTCGGCTTCTTTTCAACAAGTTCAGCTAGGAAAGCAATCTGGTTGGTCTTTTCTGTTTCCATTGTAAATGGGATCTGATCTATGGAGTTGGGGTGGTTGTGAAAATTTATTAGTTCTTGCTCTTGATGACTTCATATTAGGAAAGTGTCGTTCACATTGCGAAAGAGATACGACGGCTTGCAGCTTGCATATTGCATGGCTTGTTGTACGAACTTCTCCATAAAGAACTTGATTTGTTCGTTGACAATGAAATGTATCCCAAATTACAGTTGGACTATATTTTTTTTACTTTGCGACTATTTTCGCAATGAGGAAACGGAATTAAAAACAAAGTTTTCTTATAATTTTACAGTGGATAGCACTCAACGCCCTGATTCCCAATATATTTAACACTTGCATATCTTTTTGAAACAGAGCCTTTAAAGAAATTTAATCTGATGTTGCGCGAGAAACACAGTTTATTCATAAAATTGACAAAGAGTGTATAGCACTGTTGGCAACACCTTTTCTTGAATTACTGGACTATTTACATGTACAAAATGTTTTTCGATTTTTGACAGTTTCAAGTTTTCATTCACTGAAAATTATGTGTACCTACTTCAAGGAATTTGACTTTGGAAACGGTGTAATCTTCAGAAGAATATAATGGTAGGTAGAGGTAAAGATAACGGTAAAATCTTTGAATGAGTAACATTTTCACAGATGATGAAAATACGATAGAAACACTATAGCAAACAAAATTTTGATGCGGAAAATATAATTGTTGGCAGATATTACCTTTTCAAGTTCCAAAAAACGGGTTGTAGGTAAATATCACTCTAGGAAATTTTGAATGACTGCAACTATCCTTTTTCGCTCAGCAACACGCTAATCTCACATTTATTAATATTTTGTAATTCGTAAAAAGAATGAATATTTTTATCACGAATGTATCTATTTGACCAAACGTAATACTTTTAGCATAGCGCGCGCGGATTCATGAAATGTTTCTCAATAGCAACCGCACGCGCCGCGCGAGAGCATTGGTAAAAAATCAGCCGAGCGCGTAGCTATTGCAATTTTTATGTGAAATCGCAATGGTCGGTCTTTTCACCTCACAATAAAGTCCCTGGCGTTCCTACATGAAGATTAAGAAAATAGACAAAGTGATAAAGGTAATGCACATGCCCTCGGCCGACATTTCGCAGGGCGTGAAATGTTAGCCGAGCGCAAAGCTCTTGCAATTTTCATGTGAAATTGCAATTGACAATGGACAAAGTGGTAAGAGGAATGCGCATGCGCTCGGCTGGCATTTCGAAAATTCGCACGCTGATTTGTGAAATGTGTAAATGAATTC
This sequence comes from Chrysolina haemoptera, assembly GCA_958298965.1. Lineage (NCBI taxonomy): Eukaryota > Metazoa > Arthropoda > Insecta > Coleoptera > Chrysomelidae > Chrysolina > Chrysolina haemoptera. The sequence goes on from OY282587.1 coordinate 32,062,548, forward strand.
TATTGTAGATATGAAAGAAGATTTGTATATATATCGTAATAACTTCTATATCACCATCTTTATTAGACTCAACTTTGAGTAAGATAGCTCTCGTGTCATTTATGTGTACTATTTTATGATTCTATTTGAACTGCGATTTTATATATAAAATAACGCCATCATTCTGATTACCTTCGTTATATACTAAGTCATATCCTGGAATTTTAAAAAGCTCAGGGTTATGCACAAATTACGTTTCTGTCAAAACATCACAGTCGATATCCGAATCACTATCCAAAAATATTTTGAAATAATAAATTTTTTTATTGATACTTCTTTTATTATTATGAATAATGCTAAACATTCTATTTTGTTGGTTTATCACTAGAATTTGATTGAATTCATTGTGACCTCGTAGGGTATAGGTTTGTATTTCTTCAGTTTCAAAATCACGTATGTATCGTTCCATATCAGATCTATTACGTCGTTATTAGTATTAGTTATTAGAAATATTAAGAACAAAACTTATACAATCAATAAAGACATTCAAATAACAACTTCCACTGTGCTTTTTTCGCGGCAATCATCTTGTATGATCAGATAGTTGAGCAGAAACTCAGCTTTGCCGACTATTGGGTTGACTGGCATCTGTGTTCTGCAAAACAAGCGGCAATAAAAATCGTGCTTAGAATGTGACCACTGCTCGAAATATTTATAACGGAGTCTAGCCGTGATATGTCATTGGTTATAGCCAACACGTGAATGATAAAATTGCAGAGAATTTAATTTTTCCTTTTTTTTGACAACGGAATTCCAGAAAAACCTTACTCACAGTTTTCAAGTTATAAAGTAAGAACTGATGGCTTTATACAAATTTCTCTCAACTCCACTCTCACCTATTAGTACTCTAAGTATGTTGTTGAGGACACCTTTTTCTATAATTGTACTGAAATTGGCTTCTACATTAAATATTTCTGCTATTTGGCGTTGTGTGTCTTCGTTGTCTGTAATACATTGTACATCTTGAATAAGCAGTTCTCTAGCGCCAAAAACAGAAATAGGCAACATCCGTGGAACAATATGGGCAGAGGCATCCGTGATTATTGAAGAATATTGAAAATGCTTTCACCGAATGGAATAATTCAATATTCGTACCTCTATCACAACGAAAAATATACTTCCTGGAATATATGTCATATTTGCTCGTAGAATTTCGATATTACCGGTGTAATAAACATTTCTCAGATATTAATTTCACAATGAAACATTCCTGGAAAAGGATACCTTAACGTTATTGGAACTGCTATTCCAATTATATCAAAAGGGAACAATGGAACTTGAATGGAAGGTTGAAGTTTAATGAAATAATACAATCAGCCTGCACTTTTTTCTCCCCTTCACCGAAACAACGAATTCAAAAGTTTTCACAGGTTGAAATTAAATGGGAACGTATTTCACGAATCATAAAATATGGAAAAATCGACTCATCTCCAAAGGATTGAGCCTATTTTATATTCAGAAAAGTTGCCTTATATTTGTCAAATTCAGGATGATTGCGCTCATCTCAATAATAGTATATTATATAGCAAGTGACTAAAGTGAATGTTTTAATACTGCTCGTGACGTTTAATGCCTGAGGGCTCGTAGAGCCCGTGTGCCAATAATCACGTAAGGGATAAAATATCACTTTAGTCCTGCGGCATATATACGCTATTTTTTGCACTTCCCAGTATCATAAATTTCAATAATACTAATTATTTTGATGAGTTATATAAACATGGTACTTAGATTACTCGGTAGGTAACGTCATAGGAATGGTGTCAACAAACTTTTTCAATTCAGTCTCATTTCAGTTAATGTTGACATTAACCGATACGTCAAGAACATGGCATCTCTTCAGTTTCCTCTAATATTCACTTATCAAATACAAATAATCGCCCATTTAGTGTCATAAATTTTTTTTTTTTATTGTACCATAATTTATATTTTGTACTATGTATTTTATTCATTCAATTTCATTTATATACTTTTCAATATTGCTTATTGCATATTATATTATATTCAATCTTTTACATTTCCTGTAATTGGGTGTATGCCTGTTGGAAATAAAGTGCTATCTATCTATCTATCAATTGTAATAATGTTAATATCACATACAATCTTAATTCAATCAATAAAGATTCATAATGGAATATTTCCTAATTTTTGTCCTAGTTATTGATAGTGTAGCTGCGGTAATGTTTGATTTTTACTTTATGTCCCTAGAGATTTGAAATGCAACTTTATCTCCCTAGGAACTGAAAGTTGGCACTTTAGCCCCGGAAGTGCAAAAATTAATTTCCATCATCGAATCGAATGTCATCAAATCACCTGTTGAAACTGAACATTTTATATTCAGCTGTAGGTTTGTACAGTGGTATTTATTATGATAATCCCATTAATCAATATTGCCTGGACAAAAAAAGTTACGGATGAATCTTGCATAGTTGATTTCTGATTTTTTGGAAATGTTTGCTTTAAAAGCACAGTAACGTTCAGAATCATTCAAGACACCTTATACAGATTCTAAAATAAAATAACCATAATATAACAGACAATAACACCATCAGAGGCCGGGATATTATCAAAAAAGGATATTGAAAGGGTATCATATAAGATTTGATTATTTTCATTAGTGAAAATTACGCATGTAAACTTTTTAATCGTGAATCTCTGCGGATTTAGCGACCTAATGCTCGAGCAAAAAACATTGAGCCCTTATGTGAGGGGTACTGGGATCGAATCTGCAAAAGAAGAACTCCTTTTTTTATTTTCGTGAATAATTTTACATTATTTGGAGTAGACTCAAGAACTTCAGTGCTATGCCCAGCATGCTATATGTAGCGTTTCCACGAGTCAACTGACCAACTTCATTAAAAGTACTCATTCCAGCTGAAAAACCTAGACATACATAGTATGGAAGGAAATATTATTTATATTTTGAGATTGTTCAAAATAAAATGACAAAGAGTGCATTCATATATTTTTTTTTCAGTCAAATGAGTAATGTAATGAGTATGTGATTCGTATCCAAGTAATCTTCCAAAAATCACGATAATACAAAAAACCCGAGTGAAGCCCGGTCGCCAAGGTACTGTTACTAAAATTATTCAGTCAAAAATATTTTAATGTTTTTTTCCTTATTGGAATGAGAATTTTCATATTCATGTGATTACTAGTGATGTTAATAGAAAAATTCAGGTGTCGATTTTTCAAAGTGAATATTTGAAAAGGTAATTTTTCTCTCAATGTGATTTTATGTACCTACATACATCATAATAAATAACTAGCTTTTGGGTGGCCGGTAGCTTGGCGGTCTAAGCTTCAGTATAGCGGTAGTCGGTTCGAGCCCGATGTAGGTACAAGGGATTTTTTCTCAAGTATTCAATATCGTAATCGATAGACGATCACAGTCCTTGTTGAAAGCAAGTGTATTGTGTGTTGTCTAGATGCCAATCTCGTCTAGTGCTAGCTTGGACTGCACGCCGGCCACCCGAGGTGGTGCTGTAGGTTTTCCAAGTTTTCCTGCAGCTGAAAAGTGAATACGCCACCAAAAATCAGTAAGTCGCCCCGGAGCGCAACGGCAAATAACAATAATAGCCGTCTTCTACCCGCACAGGCTATGCCTGTGGGTACACTCTACAAGTGTTTATGAGGGAGTATTATTATTATTATTATCATTATTTTATGATTTATGGTCATTTGGCGAGTTGTTCAAAATGAATTCTGAAAATAATGAGCGCTCCATCACAGAATGCTGATCCTGACCTCCTCATTCAGAAACTAATGCTACTAATGCATGCGGAATTTAAATATCTGATTCTGCTTCTACTAATGCAGCACTTATCAATGAAAGAAAAAAAAATAAATCGACATCTGTAAAGACCGGTGTTGGATATCATATTAATTGCAAAAATCTTGATTATTTTATAAAAGAATCACTTCTTGCTGTTAAACGTACCAGTAACTCGCCCAGCTTCAACTATGTTCATAAATTGATAATGTTGTGAAATACCGTAATCTCTGTTAAAAAATCAACTTAATCAGAGAGGATAGATAGAACTGGCCTAAGCCACCTAAAAACTTGGCTAGAATGTCAGAAGAAATGCTGAAGTGCTTGGCCCTTTTGAATATTCATCCCGAAATCACCCCTGATGTCTCAAAAATTATCAAAGGATTTTGTAAATTGAAAGACTTGTTATATGAATAACGTTAATAATAATTTTCATTCTTAAATGAGTAACCGTATACGTTTATTTGTAAAAGTAATCGTATATGTTTATTTGTAGAAGTAATCATGTCGATGTTTTCAGAATTTTATCGTCAACTATCTAGCGAATGATTATTATTATAAGTATTATTATTTTTATCATTATACTGGTGAAGAAACCCAAGATGACTTTCTCCCAAAATCTTACCGTACTCACCATTCACATATAATTGTACGGCATGCCTGTCAGTTCCCCTGTCGTTCTCAACTGCTAAGTAGTATGCTCTTGAATCTGTAGAAGTCGTATCCTTTATGTGTAGAGTTGCTAGGTAGCAGTCTTCGATATCATCTTGCATAACGTCGTCCACTTTATATTTACCTGGAATGATAAATAATGAATTCATATTGATTTGGAGATTATTCATTTTTTGATAATTGAAGGTCGACATCATGAAAATGATGACATTCATTCATCATCACGGTCGAATGATGGAATTAGAAATGAATAAAAAAACTCAGGCCGAACACCAAATATCTATGTTGTTGATAAACCACCATTTCGGTCTTTATTTTATTTGGTATCACAAGCATTATGACTGCTAGGGAAGAGAGAGGAAGCTTCCATTCAATCAGATAACACTTGAGGGTCACAAATTAATACTTTTGGAGAGGTTTAATATCGAGGTAATGTCGACATTATTGGAAGTATTAATTTTGTATAGTAGACATGTAACTTTTTTTACTGAAGACAACACATTGGCGAACGGTTGCTAGGTTTTTCTTGAAGGTGAAAGTCGTGGGTCGAATAGGAATAAGAATTACTATATCTCCGGGCGCCAAACAGTTTTATTTGAAGTGAATAGTCTATTTACTTATAATTTCAACTATGATAATATTGGTTGCAAAGTAATGATAAAAATGTGCAATGAGTTTCTGAAAAAACAATGATATCTCAGCTAAACATATCATAAAAAAATTCTGAAAAATATGTTCATATGAACTACCTTTCAAGTAAAAAAATTAGCGATTTTATACGCATACTATTGACTTACAGTTCACTTTAATAATGGTACTGACTTATTTAAGAACTCATCTTAAAGTCTATAAAGTATCTATAAAGTATCAGTTCTGTTTAAATTCATATAAAAGATTATGTCAAACTCCTAATTGATTTTCCATAGGGTGTGAAACTTCCGATACTGTATAAAAAGTTCAAGCAAATTTCCCGGGGTCCTCTGCCACCACATGGAAAACTTTTTTATTATTGAAATTTTATCCTTCATAAAAATTGGTGCAGTGCGGAATACTTGTATTCTAGTTATCAAACGGTGTACAGGGCAGAACAAAAAAACGGAATTTTGATAAGGTGTAAATTGATAAGGTGTAAATTACCTCTTATTTTTGACATTATCAAAAGTTCATTCAAAGAGGTGTTTCATAGAATTGAAAACAAAAAATAAAATTTGATTGAATATGCACCTTAAGAATTAGAAGTACGTAAAGTGAATTTATGGAAATTTCGCCCGCTAGACCAGGAATAGACGAGCGTACAACACGCCAGCTTTTGTTGAAAGCTCAACGCTCTTGAATATGTTTCAATTTAAATATAAACTATTCATTCCAGCGGAGAAAACGTGGCCTTTAGCATGCAGCGTGTTATGCCCTAACTACCCAATATTATGTAAACGGAGTGTTCGTAGAAATAATTTCTTCTATTAATTGAAAACCCATATTAATACGATTGATACGGTGTGAACCATTCAAAATGGAAGCACCCATATACAACATAAATTTTTCAACAGATTAGAATGTTTTGTTTTATTAGGTAGATATTCAAAACATCCACCAGGACACCAAATTTTATGAGGAAATCTTCATTTTCAGGGCCAATTATTCTTATTTTCTATAAAGACAAAAATCTAAAAAAAAATAACCAGAGATTTCTTCAGAAGAAATCTGACTGTACCACTGGATTCGTGACATTTTCAAATGGTTCATGTTCGAATTCCATTGGAATTGGAATACTCAAAAAGTTGAGAAATATGCAGTTTAATCAACCCACCGCTTCATTTACCTAAATATACAAAAGAAATAAGTAATATATATGAATGATATATTGATGCACGAGGAAGCTAAAGGTATTGGGAACTGTGAAATTATTTCTGTATCTAGACAATCATAAAAATGAATTCTGCTCAATTCATCAATGCACCTACATAATCGGTCACAAAATTATATGAAGTAATTCAATGATTAAGTTGTGAATCATTTCTTCAGCATAGAGCACTGTCAGCTGACATCACAACATGGCGGTCATTGGGAGACAAACAAAAATTTGACGAAATGAAAATTCGTTTTTTGTGGGTGTAAGTGGATAATTGCGCTTTTTATAAACAGACATTAGGTGATTCACGTAGCCTTATAGAAAATGGGTTCAATGGGTTTGTTTTTGTTCAGTTTGGTTCATTTGTCCCCCTATTACACTGTTCCGCATCTGTCATATTACGTCACTGACAGTCCTCTATTGTTCATACAAAGCACTTCAGCTGTTTCAATAAAATAAATGAGGAATAATCCTAACCTAACCTTCCAAATTTGAAACTTGCTGTAAATGAAGGAAACATGGTTGATTGCTTATCCTATTATATCAAGTTTCGAAAAATTGTTCACCCATTCAATGACTGACACCGTATAATAGAAGAATTACTTCGAAAATGTTTTGAACAATTGTTTCATTTACATTTTCTCAAAGCAAGGTACCTATTCATGTCACAATAGATTCAAGAATTCATGATAATGAGACGAAATTCTTGTGGTCTCACACAAAAACAAATTAGAATTTTTTAGTAGTGCAATTAATAGTAAATCAGCAAGTATTATCAATCAATATTCTGCACATTGGTTAAAAAAAAAGTTCTCTCCTAAATTTATCGGGATGTGACAGAAAAAGATGGCCGATAAAGATTAACAGACAAGATATCATGACCTCTATCATGGAGGTTTTCACGATTTTGAGAAGTGCTACGAGATTACTCGTCACACATACTTTTATGTTCACGTTTGTCACCATCGGGAGAGAACCATCATATTAACGAGGTTAACCGTTCAATCAGATATACTTTACGGTTAACGTCTCGAGTGGCAACATGAGTTCGAACATTCTCGAAAAGGTTTCTTGAAGAGGAAAAGATACGATGCAATTTTATGGAGGTAATCACCGTACTCCGTAGAGCGTTTATTCAGGACGATGATACGAAGCAAAAAGTCTATATTTTTTGGAAAGTTATTCGTTGTATGCCAATCTCAAAAATAGCGATATTAATCATTTTTGGGGTTCTCACTTTCAATATTTGGAGTAGAAATGAATGCCGATCAATTGTGAAACGAGGGAAAAGTTATAAATTGGACTCAGTTGTTCAAATTAATATACCAAGAGAAATTATGTAGAGGATATTTCTTGCGGTTGAACAACAGAGAAAAGCTAAAGGAAATTAACTTTCAGAAATATCTACTCTTAATTTTTTTGAGACAATAATAACAGTGTGTCGAAACGTCAAGAAATTCCTGAAAATACTACATCTACATACTCAAACTTAACACTAAAAATATAATACAAAAAATGTATTATCGCTGAATAATTTAAGATATGTTACACTGTATAATAGTTGCATACAACATTTTTTCTACGTTCATGCGAAAAGCAAAAAATTATTTATTAAATAATTGATTATTACTATCGATTTGCATTGAAACAGATCACTATCATCTATCATATAATACTCATTTAAAAACTTTCAATTCTTAATTGTCAGAAATAATTTTTGACTGACGTTTCTATAACCACAGTTACATTATAGAAATCAAAATCATACAGGCCGTGAGCGCGTATGTTATCACGAGGTGTGGTCATAGAACAGACAGTTTGCTCTATGCAGGTAGACGGTTTAGAACAAAGCGGATCAGTTTTGATTATGGAGTTTTTCTCGGGAAAATAATATAAAATATGTAACTGTTTAAAACGTATTGCGAATCTCACAGAATATCTGCTAAATATGTAGTGGGTTTGAACACTTATATTTGTCACGTTGAAGTTGAATGACAGATGAGTGCAATAAAAAACTTTTTTTTCCACTTAATATAGTTCAATGAAGTATTGCTTTTTGGCATGAATGTGGAAAAAAATAATTTTGCACTAAAAATGTTTTAAGGTGCGATTTAAACATTTTAAGCGTCAATCGTTTATTTAATATGTCCACAAAGATGAAAATGCGTAATACCACATAGTTGTTTGTATGGTAAGCCTTTCTAACATGTATTCAGGTTATTAATCTCCTTGTTGAGCTCAAAATGGGTTTGGTTGCAATAAATTCAACCAGCAATTTCAAATAAGTAAGGATGAACTAGCAAGAGTTATGGGATGATGAAAATCAACTTAAAATTATTTTTTGTACAACTGTCATTAAAAATGACGTTTTTAATTCGTTGACATATGAACTAAAAACTGACGTTTTCACAAAATCACTTTTAACACTAGTGTTAAAAGTAAAATGGCAGACGAGATGATGGATACTCATTAATATAGATCTCTCTAATAGAAACAGATATTATAATCAGAACACCTACTCAAGAGTTATCATTTATAAAATTTCACATATGCATTTGGCCGTTTGTGCAATTGGTAATACTAAATTTCTTTTGAAGTTAGAAACGAAGTAGTATTCAGTCCAACTGTAGAATGTCCTTCATCACTAACAAATAATGTCATTCATAAATAAGGTGCGTTGGGGTTTATTATAGTTGGAGCATCTGCCTTGTAATCCAAATATCGTGTGTTCGAATCCTTATGGATCTTATAATTCTTTTGTTTTCTTCTTACTAGACGTAACTGTTGTACAAAAAAATTTGGGTGATATTACTTTGATTGGATTTCCGCTTGAGCAAAAAATTTCCATTTCAATTGACACACAAAAGGATAGTTATTCACTTTTAAAATAGCGTAAAATAACCATTGCCTTCATCCCGTGGCATAAAGGTACAAGTTTAATTTTATAATTTGCATATACTATCAATAGAGTACACACTAAATCATTATTTACCTAAAAACTTATAACTGAAAAGTGAATCAAATAAAAATACCAACATATGTAAAGAAATCAAATTGCGTATTATTTTCGTCATTTTGTATTTCCCGCGAAAGTCACCAGTTGTCCGACACCGACACATTCGCATCGGTTTGGTTCGGATTAAGCAACATGGCCGTCGTCGATGCTTCCTTCTATGAACATGTGCAGTGGAATGTCGATGGTATTCGTTCTTTATGTCTATGTGTTTTGGTGTCACCATTATTCTCTGGTTGTCGGAAGATTTCATTATGCATAAATATAGAAGTGATAGTATTGCAGAGTTCGGTAATAGTTGTGTGTTACAGTGGTTACAGTGTTCAAAGTGTTTTCAGCTGTAGAGTTCAAATAAACAATATGAAGGTGTCCTTATAGTCGTAAACTCTTGAGTGGTTTACTTCACTAAAAAAGCTAAATATTTTGGCCGCCCTACAAAGAAAGACAATGAAGCTTATATTAAAAAGCGGTAAAACGAGAAGGATATATTTCCGATAAATAGACATTATATTCCATTAAAAAAATGTGTTTACACTAGAGGTATGTAATGTGTATTTTGATTTAATTAATTTTTGAATATTGTACTAGATGGTTAGTAATAATTGAATAAAAACTATAGTCATATTAAGTGCTATATAAACATCATAATCCAGCGTAAAAAATTCAATGACATTTTTACTGACTTTTAGCAAGAAAAACTTATAGTAACTCTTCCGAATTAAGTACATATTTCAGAATGATCTGCATAATTAAGTTTTATAATAGTTTTTTACTGTATTACTTACTGAAACGAAATTGTTTTATGTTGTTATAAATAAAAATTCTTTCCATGATCACGAGTTTCTTAATCCTTTGCATCAAAAAAATTAACCACGACATTGACGTTTCCTAATCTACCTAGTTTGTATCAGTCATTGATCATCCAGTAAGTACACTGCCTTCTAATTTTTCTGTGTGATTGTGATTCTCTTCAAGAAAAATACGAATATCCCAACAGTTGCTACAAGTATTGTGAAAAAACATTGCATTTTTTGCTTCATATCCCCAAATTAACTAAAAAAGTACGTCTCAATGACGATGTTTATAACGTTTGAGTGACGTCATATGTACGTCTTGTGTATGACCTAACAGGTCATATACAAGCTATATGTAACGTCAAAATGACGCCATATACTGACGTCATAATGACGCTGACATTTGACCGTCATTTAGACGTCCGAATGACGTCAACTCTGGGGTCAATATGACGTCTACCATGACCTATAAGATACGTCATCATGACGTACGCTTGCTGTCTGGGAAATACCTAGGAAGTTCAAGATGCATTATATGAATTGAATAAAAATGCAGTACCTGGTTATGATAACATAAATACTAAATATCTCTTAACACTAAGGGAATGCAATATTTTAGTAAAATTAATAAATTAATCATTCAAACAAGGCATATTCTCAAAGTCAGCAAGGTAACACCTATACACAAATCTTGCCCAAATATCATCACAGGTAACTATAAATCTATTTCAGTAGTTCCTGCTCTATCAAAAATCTCAGAAGTTATTTGAATAAAACGAATTATCAGATTCATGAAAAAGTATGTTGATTTAAACGAATATCAGTAGGGTTTCTCCAGAGAATAGTATCACCTTGAATGCAAGCATAGACTTTATTAACCACATTGCTTCATCATTAGATGATGAATACTACGCTCTTGCAGTCTTTGTTGACCTACAAAAAAAGCATTTGATATCGTTGATTTTTCTATACTACTCACAGAAATTGAAGAAATGGGAATAACAGGAAATGTTCTGTCATTAAAAAAAATATATCTTCAAATCGCGAGCAATTCACAATAGTTGATGGTTTTTCGATCCAAACTGAGAACACCAAAGCAGGAGTGCCCCAAGGCTTAGTCCTTTGACCCCTACTGTATACATTAAATCCTTGGGAACTGTCAGCATTATAGGTAGATATTTCGAATTTGCAGATGATATCCTACTTGTATATAAGGGTACAGATTTGAAAGAACTCGAAACAATAGTAAATGCTGACCTGCTGATAGTATTACTATGTTGTTTTTATTGAACTGAATTTACTGTATATACTTTAATTTTTCTATTGTTTTTAGCTAGTTTTCCGACACCAGCACGTGCATGCTGTGCTGCCATGGAATAACCCTTTTTTGGAAAGTGCTGCTATCTGAAATTCTATGTAATATCAAAGTCATCGAAAAAAAAAAGATGACAAAAAAAGATATTTGAAAATGTTTTTCCACAATTTAATTATGTGCCCACTTGCAAAATTTTTAATATCTGTTCGAAATTATTGGAAATTGCAATATTTTCTTTATATTTTTTGTGGATTATTAAGAAAAATTTTTGTTCTCAAATAATTGTCGGGAACCATTATAAACTCATCTCAGTCAACGAAATATTTCTTCAGGTTTTTCCCGCGTGACTTATTTTCAACATAACACACTAGTACCATGAATAACTGTATAAAACAATATTTCCTTACATTTTATACGTCTATATTCTTCCTATCATTCAACTGCATGTTATTACCTTTTTACTTTTATTTGAAATCTTTCATTGCTGTCAATTCATGTTCAATTTAAAAATTTTCCTGTTTCATGTTTTGTTTTGAAATTTCTGCTGTTGAAATAGTTCGCTGCGATAATATTCTTCGCATAATTATTCACAGTAGGTATGAATACAAATACAAAAAAATGCAAGAGACGACCTAATAACATATCACGTCTTAGACACTCAGCTGATTCCATTAATATATGCGAACCAGTGCAACAAATATTTATTTAGGCCCTTTTCAATTATTTTTCCCAATAATGCCAAAATGGGCGATAAAAGAAGGAGATTTTTATGAGCGAGTTCCAGTAATGAAAATATGAATGACAAAGAAAAGGCCGAAAGCTTTCAAGAAGAAAATCAATTATGACAAATTGATAATAATACTTCAAGGATTGACATTCTTGAAAATTTGGCTTATCTTCGAGCGATAGACGACTGTGTCACCGATAGCAATCTTTTTATGAACGTAAATTGTTGAGGGAGGAATATATTTTCAATGGCGAGCTTGGAAACCTAAACGGCTGAACCGATTTTGATGAATTTTTTTGTGTGTGTTCAAGTAGATTCAGGAAGGGTTTGAAGTCACAAATCGATCACAAATCACTGAAAAATTTTTTTTGGTTAATTTTTTATTCATAAATGGAAAACTGATGCCAGCGTGTTCGCCATAAAATGAGTCAAACGACTTCGTCATTAAATCGACATTGGGTTAGTCGGCGAGCGGGACAACGTCTGCTGGGACCGCTAGTAATATAATATAATCAAATAACAAATATAATATAATCAAATAACATGGTGAATCAGTACCACACTAATTTTGGATAGAATCTAAGTATTCATTTGAATGCATTTGTATATGTCCCTGTAGGTAGTAGTTTTCAACCGTTTTCGCGTTTATTTGAAATCCATTCTTTATTTGGATTTTTTTGGTGGCTCTAATTTTCAGAATTTGACTCCAATAGGAACATCGAAAACTTCTAAAGAATAGTTTGAGTGATAATCCCTGCCAATCAACAAAAATTCATTGAGGAAAAACAATCAGTGAGTTCGGAATCAAAAATTGACAAATCCAATACATGTATGAGTAGTTTGTCATTTTTTTGAGATTTGAGACCAATAAAAATTCATCGAAAAGAACTAGAACATTGTTGAAATTGTCGAAGCATACCTTGTCATTTTTTTCGATGATAATAAAGTAACACAATGAACTGCTTATTGGGAGATATTCGCATGTATTCTGATTTCAACGGATCACTCAAGTACCCGTCTAAAAGTTCGGGAGAACAATCAATCACTACCTTAACCGTTGAGAGATGACGTTACTTGTACACATCTGAATATTACTGACACTTGATTTTATAAGTAAAGTGAATAGCGTCTGAATATAAATATATAACTAATAGCAGCGTTCAGACCAATTATAAAAAAAAAGATTCCACCCGAGCAGAGATCGAACAGTTGGTTAGAGCACAGATTAGCAATCTGGAGGTCGCAGGTTCGATCCCTGCTCGAAGAGAATCTTTCATCTGGAATTTAATTAGTCTGATCACCACGACTCATCATATATAAATTTTATAAGATTTCTACATTAGAGATGTTCCGCAAAAAATTATAATTTTTCCATTTTGATTCTTCCAATCATATGATTGATCCTTTGGAAACTTGACAAGGGGTCATGAACCAAAACAAATATTTTTCACAGGGGTTTATGCTCCGTTCTTTGGTAATAAAGAAGAGGGAAATCAAGAATTACAAACTGTGTAAACGCAATTTTTTAGGAACAATTCCATGGTAACTCCGTTCTTCACAAATATCACAATAATCATGGATAATGTTAGGGAAAGAATAGGGAAGTCTGTCTATCAATTGAAATTGTCAAAATAACCTAAGAAAAATTAATATACACAAATCAATTTTGTTGTTTCAATATTAGTTCGTACAAACTGTATGGTACGTAACGCGCCTTCTAGATTTTTTTTTATAAAACACTCGTTCCGCTACGCTGCACTAGTGCTCAAAATATTCTAAAACGACTCAATAACACTTGTTCTATAATATATTATAATTCTTCACGACAGTACTTTGAAGGTTCCATCATATATTCATTTGACTATCAAGTGCACGTTCTGAATCCATTTAGATTATATTACAATCTTCCATACTTATCTGAGCAGATTATATTTCTCCTATGAACTAAACAGACATCAGAAAAATTTCTAGTGCGAATAAGATAACATATTTGAGTAAATCGTAAAATCCGAACGGGTACTGTCATAAGAAAACGCTTTCTGTTAATCTCAAGTGGAGCGGAATAATTGAACCGCTGTAAATCTCGCGAAAGCCTTAAAAAACTTAAGGAAAGCATAAACATTTTAACGACGATATGGCATTCATTTTCCGCCTCAGCTCAAACGTGTTTCGAGAATATACAGAATCTGTCGAATTAGAAGGGGAAATATGAATGATCCTACAAAGGTATGAAATTTTTACCTCATAGATTACCCTGAGCACGTAGTTGAAATGGAAACCTTCGATATTTTCCCCTTCGATGAGTTTGCAAAAGCAATCCCTATCATTATTAGATTTTCTCTATAAAAGTATTTTCCGTAAATGCTTTCTCTAATAATGCGAATCCGAAGTCACCGCAAGTCCATTTTTTTCGCTCTTTGAGGTTTATGTGCCCACTTGCTCATTTTTCAGCCCTATATTACGGTAAGGGGCAGTATTGTGATCCAACAATGAAGTTGTATCTAGTAACCTGTCGCGAGCCTTATACCAGAAACCTGCGGAGTACACGGAGCAGGTGCAGATTTGGTTGGGTTACATCAGCCCTCTGAACCATGTCTTTCCGGGGACAGCATTCCCCAGCTACCATTTGAGTGTCCAATGGTGAGGCCGTATGATTTCACTCACTACCGGCAGGTTTTCCTAGCATGGCTATCTCAGTCCCTCACTCAGATTATACAACACCCCAGGCTTTCAACCCAGAAGTTATGGAGCTGAACCTGAATTTATCCCAGGCACCCATCGCCTGACATCGAAGTTGGATCTCCGGCCCATTCTATAGGGTAGCCCTTAATGTTGTAGAATTCCGCGTCCAGTTTTTCCCATCCCGAATATGTCATGTCTTCTACGACCCAATGCGTCGCATTGGAACTATGAGTGTTGAAGTTTATCTGGAATCTCATTCTGGATTGAGAGTTAGCCTTATACACTTTCTAAACAGGTTCATCTTCATAGGATCATGCCCATTCAGAAGCCCCCTTAAGATACACGACTAGTTCTTGCTGATATCGTTTATCGCACTGTTCTGCAATGATACTTTCCGTTCCTTTCATCATGGCACTTTTTCCAGTATTATTTTTTGCTTCTTCGAGACCCATCCCATCACATCATGGTATGATGGATAGGAATCACCTTTACGTATCCACTCCATCCACCTTTTGATTCCCTGCAACTCCGTTTTATCCTGGCACTCAATATATTAGATTTCGATGGAAAATAGACTTTATGACGTGTGTTCAAATTCTACGACGTTTATTTGACAACCTTTACAACATTTTTTTCTTTCATATACAAGGTATTTCTGAATACAGTAAAAATAATGAATGATATAATTCCCAACACAATAGTTTTAATGATTTTTCACATTTTCTGGATGCCCCTTTTTGGTATATTCTCAGAACGATGTCACTGCAAGTTTTAACGAACACAGTGTTGTATCCAAGTTTGTGTCTTAGGGTCCAAGAGGGCAGCTATGACCCATTCTGGGACCTCCACTATAAATTCCCTATTTCATTTCATAATTTTTTGACCGGTCCACTTTTGCAATCTTGAAAAACAATTTTGGCAGTAGAGTTTTTTATTACAACTGCACTAAAATAGTTAATTATGATACAGTGGCATTTTATTTTGTGAGTGGGGAATATTGCGAAACGAGCGTTAGCGAGTGGAGCAATCCCACGAGCGGAATAAAATCACTTTTAACAAATGTATCATACAAATTTTTTTGTACAACAGTTACTGCTAGTAAGAAAAAAAAATATCCATAAGGATGCGAACACACGATCTTTGGGTTACAAAGCTGACTGATAGATGCACCAACTATAATAAACCCCAACGCACTTCATTTAAGAATGTCATCATTTGTCAGTGATGAAGGACCTTCTACATTTGGAATTAATACTACTTCGTTTGTAACTTTGAAAGGAATTAGTAGTATCAATTGCACAAACGACCAAATACATCTGTGAACTTTTATAAATGATTCCTTTTGAGTAGGTGTTCTGATCATAATATCTGATAATAGTGTTTCTATTAGAGAGTTCTATATTACTGAGTATCCATCATCTCATCTGTCATTTTACTTCTAACACTAGTGTTAAAAAAGATTTTGTGAAAACATCCTTGTAGGACTCTGCACGAAAATTCATAAGATGTAATTCAACGTTCGTCGTGGTATTAACCAGGAAAGTAGTTGTTTTCTGATGGATTTTCGACCCAATTATTCCTATTGTATAGGGTTATGGCAATAAGCATGGTCCTGGTATTGCAGGACAGGACATCTTGTTTCTCTCTTGACAAGCTTATTGTGAACAATGCAATGCCGATTTCTTTAATTTGTATTAGTGGTTAGAATAATCACGCAAGTTCTGGGTATTGATTTGGTTGAGGGGCTG
The DNA here is from genome assembly GCA_958298965.1 of Chrysolina haemoptera. Taxonomy (NCBI): domain Eukaryota; kingdom Metazoa; phylum Arthropoda; class Insecta; order Coleoptera; family Chrysomelidae; genus Chrysolina; species Chrysolina haemoptera. The sequence goes on from OY282587.1 coordinate 32,079,159, forward strand.
GAGTTCAGATGGCACCCGTGGTTTAGTGAACGCTAGGCTGCGGGCGGTGTCTAAGCTTCTGCCTTTACATGGAGATTTTGTTGAATCGTTTGTTGTAGACATTAGTTATTGTCTGCAGAGACCTACCCTATACTGATGAGGGCAAGAACCCAGAAATCGATCTATAGGTGGTCCAAATGTTTCAATGAACATTTCCATGCATCTAGCAATTGCGGAGACATCCTTGTAGGACTCTGCACGGAAATTCATTAGATGTAATTCAACGTTCGTCGTGGTATTGGCCAGGAAATTACTTGTTTTCTGATGGATTTTCGACCCAATTATTCCTATTGTATAGCATAATCCTATTGCAGGACATCTTGTTTCTCTCTTGACAAGCTTATTGTGAACAATGCAATGCAGATTTCACGAGCTTTCACGGGCATGAAGCACTGTGCTTTGGCACAGCTCTGCCGTCAACTTCATGACAACAACATACCTCATACTTTGTTTAATTTTTTTTTGTGTCATATACCATTTCTTGTGAGGTATTTATAGATACAATAATGTACACGAATATTTTCTAACAGTGAGTTTTCTTCTCCGCCTGTAAATTCAAGTCGACTATCAATGGGAAAACTGAAAGATTATTTCATTTCCTTTAAATCGAAAAAATATTCACCGTCACTGCCATTGGGCCTGACAGGTAAACAAAGTTAGTCATCTAAATGAAAGGGCCTATTGTTAATCCAGTACGATTGGGTTTTGAGACAAGAATTGATTTTAGCACCACCAAACTTGGTATGCTAGTAGTTTGAACCATTATAAATATGAAAAAATTTTTTTTACTAAAATGCCAGGGGTGGAACATTTTTTTTTTTTCGTTTTAAAATATATAAATAGGTTTTTGCTGTAATCTTGGAAATTATATGATTTATTGGATAAACATCTTAACAGGGTGAAAAACAATTCAATTTTCCATAAAAATTATTCCCAGTAATTTCTTATGAAATGCGCTCGTTTTCTCAGAAAACGTGACTGAACGCCAACATCAAATTTCAGGTTAACCCTTAACCGCCGCTGAAAGTTCTGGCGGAGCCGGATATTTGATTGGTCACAACTCTGCTAAAAATGATCGGAGAAGGTAAAGAAGAAATGCAAATATAATATGCGAGTATTTGATTACCTAAAATGTGTTTTGTCGCACTTCACGGAGATATTTGCGGATGATCCGAAAATCATGAACAATTCAGTAAATATGGAATTATTATACTGAAGCAGCAACCCATCCCCTATTTGGACTATATGCAACAATTTTAAAGTAGTGTGATAGGTCTCACTAATACATGCCAAAAGAAAAACTTTGTTTTACTCCTGCCTCATTTTCAACTTACTCATAAAATCGGCATTCTCTTCACTAAATGTTGAAAATAATCGCTTATTCATATTCTGCATATATATATTTAATAACACGATTGTGAAGTGCAAACCTCAAGCTTGAAATCACATACTTCATTTTTCATGTAGGATGTGTATGAGCGATTATTTTCAACATTTACTGAAGAAAATGACGGGATTATCGGTGAGATGAAAACTGAGGCAGGAGTAAAACCCAGTTTTTTCTTTGGCATGTATAAGTGAGACTTGTCTCAGTAGCCTTAAATCGTTGTATATGGTCCAAAGAGGGTACTGATTTCTGCTCCAGTATAATTATTTCATATCAACTGAAATATCCATGACTTTCAGATCCTCCGTAAATATCTTAGAAGGGTTATGTGAAGTGGGACAAAAACATTTTAGGTACTCAGATACTCACATGTTATATTTGCATGAGGAAGTAGAAGTCTCCAAAAACGATATGCACTTTTTCTTTTCCTTCTACTATAATCTTTAGCAAAGTTATGACAAATCTAATTTTCGGCCCTGCCTGAACTTGCAGTGGCGGGTTAGCGGGAGCATGAAATGTGATGTCAGCGTTTAACCACGTTTTCTGAGAAAACGAGCGTATTTCATGAGGTATTACTGAAAATCATTCTTGTGTAGAATTGAATTATCTCTCAACCTATTGAATTCGTTTTTAAATAAACCTTATATTTTCTGAAATAACGACAAAAAAAAATTATATATTTTTTACATAAACATTTTTTTAGATTCCACCCCTGATTTTTTGGTAAACAATTTTTTTTCTGATAAAACATGATGTCGAGATGTCATGTGCCGAGTTTCAGAGTGCTACAATTCATTCTTCACTTTTTGCTCGAGTTTGTTGTTACTGAATTATGTGTGGTAAACGCAAACTCTGAACGACGTACTGTCATTCTCGATCCTCAAGCAGGTCATCGTTGTGTCACCTCACTCTTTTAGAAAAAGACTCTTAAACTGTTAATGTGATCTCATCTGACATAATTTTTTTATCAAGACACCTGATTAAATTTTCGCATAGCTCCTCAAAAGTTCACAGGGAGATCGTTATTTTAACAAAACTTTCGCCGTGGGCTGGGTAAATGTGATAACCCCAAGAGACGTTGATTGATTAGACCGATACTTGATGAATTATTGATAAAAACTTCGAATTTAATGAAAAACGCTTATTTTTTGATATCCACAATATATTACTACTTCTAATATGTTCGACAAGTAGTAATAATTGTGGATATTGAAAAACAAGTGTTTTTCATTTGATTCCTTCCGAGTTAGATTATTTACCTAGTTGACCTTATCAACAGCAGGGTTTTAGAAAATCTTCATCCAGCACAAATACATTATCGATTGGCGTACTATTTCAGTTCATATCCACTAGGCTAATATCAGATTTTTTTTTAAATTTGTGTGTTGGTGGTACATTTAGTGTCTATGACAATTCCGACACAGTTCACTATCCTCGATAATGTAAATTATTTACCCAAGACTTTTGAAACGCCCTGATGCGCTGTTGAATTTTTTCTTCACTTTGGCGCAGGATCGTGAATCCTTACAAGTATCTACTTATGAGCTAGTTTATCTCAAATTACACACAAACATTTTCCTCAGTATGTACGAGATGACCATCTCCCAGTTGAGGATCCACCTACAGAAAGAATAATCAAGTCCCAGAGCATATCTTCATCTCTCAGAGTGTCTGCTAATTTCTCAGTAACAGACAATAGCTTTCGGACTCTTGATATGGATTTCCAGTACAAAGCTGACTCTATAATTGCCAGTGTGATTGGTCAGTTTGAAGGGCTCAAATAAGTCTAGTTTCCATTTGAGTCGAGGTTGAGTGATTACTTTGAAGGACACTGAAAAATTGGTTCTGAATCAATGCTCTGTTTTCCAAAATCCTGAACCATCAAGATATGGCTTACGAATGAAGGATTCCTAAACGTTGTCTCATAGTATTGATCTTTCTCGTGAATATCATCGGTTTTTTTCCAAGAGAGCTGATATTGTTTTGAAAACGCTCCGAGATAATTCTCTGAGCCATCATAGTATTCGTCTCTCTTTTGAATATCATCGTTTCTGTTCCAAGAGAGATGACGGTGTTTTGAAAAAGCTCTGAGATAATTTTCTGTGGCCTGGGATATTGGGACACAAGCTCTATATTCAAACTCTTTCTTTCTCAACTAATTGTTGAATTTGATAAAGGACCATTCATATTTCTGATTCCATTTCCATCTGCATGATTAATTTTTCTACCTGCATCATCAAAGTGGCGAATCTTTTGTTCTATCATCCATCATCAGTGTCGACAGAAATCATCACGTTCTGCAGTTCTTCCGCGGATACCTCTAGCTCAGCTCACATCCTCCTCATCCTGAAAAAAATAACCTTCAGATGTACATAAAGGTTCACTTGATGGGTGGCCCGTCTATTTTACTTGGGTTCCGACTGATCCTGTTGCTTCGGGACATTCAATGAATGAATGATTGAGTTAAATGTTCTCATCTAACAAACTTTCCTACAGAACTGCTTTCAAATGTACTTGCTCCTTTCGTGTAGTCAGGGAGGTAGGCACGTTTTCCCCTTCTTAGTAGTTCTTATCAGATGCCAAATTGAACCTGAAAAGTGTCTGACCTCTTATCGTCTTCTCAATCACTTTCGGAGGAGTAATCTCAAACAACACTAGACAGAACGATTTCGACAATACACAGAGTATATTTTCATAAAATATTGAAATTACTCACCCATTTCTGCACCAGCCTCTAATCTCAAAGAACCCCATTCCCACGCCACAAACCTTGGCCTTGGATCAGCACAAACTACCATACTCAAGTCTGCCGGTTGCCCCCGTTCGACTATTACTTCTGGAGTAGCCGAATGTCTCAAAACTTGGGGAGCACCTGAAAATATTTCCATTCATTAGGTTTCAGTTCCATATGTTGACTTATCAGTCATCAGATATGGTCGCGAGGGGCTGTTAAATTATTTTCTGTTCGGTGCCTGCCGAGAAAACTCAAAGAGTAAAGAAAATTTGCTAAGTATTAATCTATTTTCATTTTATGAAATATCAAAAACTGAAAGAGAAGTATATCTGCGTGCTCAAACTCAAACTTCAGCGAGCAGTATTGTGCTTTTTGTATGATTTTATTGTGTTTGTAGAAAAATTTGCTAATTATTTCCATAATTACAAACTAGGGCTGAAAATATACAGGGTGTACGTTTCCGGACTTCCCATCCTAATTTTCTCGAAATGTGTGTATTTTTTCAAAAAATCCTGAGACACTTGATTATTAAATGATCAATTGGACCTGAACAGTTCCCCTTTGTTACATTTACTCAATTAAGTAGTAGGTATGTTTTGAGATTTCCAGGTAGGTATATTGTTATAGTCAATTTTATAAGTTGTATGATAGGTATTCCCTAATTATCTTGATTGATAAGAATAGGTATTTAAGCATTTTTCAAGAAAGAATAATTTAGTTTACTACATTCCCTAATTCTGTGGAAATTTTAACGTGTTTTACCTTAGTGTCGTATTGAAAATGGTTTACACTTTAGCTGAAAAAGTCGAAATAGTGTTTATTTACGGCGCCGAAAATCAATGTGCTCGAGGAACTGCTGCAGCCAAGAGTTTTGAATGAAGCCACTCAAACTGAAGTGTTAAGTTATTTTGGCATAAGTCCTAATACTTCGTTACGTACTATTTCTGCTGCAACTGGAGTTTCCTTAGGCTCTGTCCACAAAATTACAAAAATTAATAAATTCCATCCCTATAAAATGAAAATATGTCAAGAGTTGAGTGAAGACGATTTTGACAGACGAATTAAGTTTTGTGAACAAATGACTACAATTATTAATAACAATATGGAATTTTTAAAAAATATCTGCTTCTCTGATGAGTGTACTTTTTATTTGAATGGATTTGTCAATAAACATAATTGCAGATATTGGAACAATGAAAATGACCATTTGTTTGTTGAAGGGCATACCCAGTATCCCCAAAAACTGAATGTATGGGTCGGTAAACTAGGAAATCAAGTGATTGGTCCATTGTTTATCAATGGGAATCTAAATGGTGAGGTGTACTTGGATATGCTAGAAAATACGATCAATCCGCTAATTACTGAAGCTCTTGAAAATCAACTGGATAGAGATGGAAACACCTTGTGAGTTACATTTTCAACAAGATGAAGCACCCCCCCATTATGTGCTTCCGGTCCGTCAATGGTTACACAATGTATTTCCCGGTAAATGGATAGGGCGAAGAGGACCTCTACAGTGGCCACCCAGGTCCCCGAACTTAGCACCATGTGATTTCCTTTTATGGGGACATTTGAAATCAATAGTTTACACACCCCCGCCGCAAAATTTACAAGAGCTTCAACAAAGGATTTCTGCAGAATGTCGAGCACTTCGAACAGACGTGTTTGAAAATGTTCGCCACGCATTTGAACAGCGGTTAGACCATTGTTTGGCCAATAATGGACAACATTTTGAGCAATTATTAAAGTGACAGTAGTGTAAAATATTGCAATTTTGGTTTGAATTAAAAGGAATGAGAATAAACAGTTACAGTTTTTATTTCAATGGTACGGAGGAGCAAACAGATTTTCCTAAATATCACGACAACGGACCGATCAGTTTAAAAAAAGAAACACCGACGTGTAGAGATCAAAAAGACCTTTAAGATGAGGTATTACTCGATACCCCTTCGCATTTAAAATTTTGAAGTTGGTAGCTCCCCCTTGCAGGGGATGAAAGGGGGCGCGTTCATTTCCTGATGAAAACATGTCCCCTTCGATACATTCGTTAAGGTGTCTCAGGATTTTTCAAAAAAATACACACATTTCGAGAAAATTAGGGTGCGAAGTCCTGAAATGAACACCCTGTATAGTATTCTTTAGTTGATCCACATTTTTTTGAATCCAGTTTCAATATTCATTGAATATTCATAAAAGTTAATAATACGATGGATATAAAAAATGCACCGACATATTTTTTTTAATGGGAATCTACGTATTGTAATAGTGGTAGCCGAGGTGGTAGCAATAGTAGGGAGACCGTTGCTGCAGCTATGCAAGTGAGTCCTCAGTGACTCTTTTTGCCATCCCCTTGTTCTCCACATATCTACATCTCAAACCTTCGTGGTGTCTACCACTTCAACTCGATTAGCTCCTCTTGTTAGGCCTTTTTGAGCCAAAGATTTCAAATCTTGACATCCAATACGTCTCGCACTCGCTAAAAAAGTGAAGAAAAAGTTTCTTCGTTCTCTTTGCATTAACGGCAAGTGAGCCTTATACGCCTGTAAATAATAGGTAATTATCGAATTTGTTACTTCTGTAAGTATTCCTGAAAGGAGCCATGCCGCCCTTGACTTGTTGGAGCTGGCCACAAAGACTTTTGACTGCCTCTGCAGCTGGTATTATCCCTCCTAAGTTCGTTCAGTATTTTTTTTTTCTGTTCAGTCGTTGAGGACTGGAAAGGTCGTTTCTGGAGATGACTAGTATAGACTTAGGGCAACAGATTGGCGCCACGGAACCGGTTCTAGCAAATTCGTCTGCAACCCCGTTTCCACGCACCCCTCTGTGAACAGAGACCCATACCAGCTGGACTTTATTCATTTAAACTAGTTTTTCAAGAACATCTCCACATTCCTGTACAAGTGCTGAACTTGGTTAAGGATGACAGATGGCTTTGAGGGCAGCCCGACTATCTGAACAAATAATACTCTGTTCGGGTCCTCTTTTCGACTCTCTTCTCATATCTACAGTTGGGATCGTGAAAACTTCTGTCATCCCAAAACTTAGTAATGTTATACATTTCTTCCTTCTAGGTAGATGCCTGCACACGAAACCTATTTATCAGAGAGATCCGAGAGACCAGAACTGTCAGTACAACATATTATGCTCTTTGGGCGAAACTTCACTGTATTTTTTTTCCATAATATTCTGCTTGGAAAAGTGAGTGCAACTTTTCGGTTTCTTCTGAGTCATAGTGCGATTTTCACTTTAACGGAATCTTCACTTGGCCCTCTTCGCATTTTCCTCATGACCTATTATTAAGACTGGAAGGGGCGGTAGCCTCAGCAGAACTTTCAACACTGCGGTTGAAGTCCTAACCTAACCTTACCTAACAGGACATATTCTGGACCTTACTACGGTTTCGGCCTATTGTGTTGGTCTGTATGCCTAGCCACCATAGATCTTTGGTCTTATGACTGGCATGTACAGTTGTGTGCATGAAAATATCGTACAGCAGTTAAAGGCTATTGTGAGCAAGACTTATCAATCTTAATTAAATTATCGACTTTGACAAGTAGAAACAGATTTCAAACTTATTTTGTTAGTAACACGCTTTCAACATTTGTTTAGCTCAATTAGTGAAATAAAATGCAATTAGTGCAATAAAATGCAATTAGTGCAATGCCTTGTACGACTTTTTATGCACAAAACTGTACAGCCACCGCATACTCTTTGGATAAGTTTTCCTAGCTATCACCTCCTTCAATTCTCATCAGTTTATATATGCAGAGTTTGTCTACAAGAACAAAATTTGCAGTGATCCTTGTAACAACAAGCAAATGTAAATTTGTTGCAGTAAATACTTGTAGACTAGTTTTACGGTCCTGCTGATTATCAGTACAGACACGGCCAGGACGGATAGCTGAAACCTGCCTTTCATCCTGCAATTGGTTTAAATTTGCTTCTGTTGAATATTCTCACGATAACTCCGGACTAGACCCGACCTTAATGTGAGGCCAAAGAATACTTCACCTTTTTTTTTTTATTTACTGAGAGCCCTGTTTCCCAGACCACCTTCCATATTTTCTGCAGCGACCTACATACGATCGCAGATGACTCCTATGAATTGTCCGCTGACCAGGACAACTCCTCCATCCGCCAAGAGTTTGTTCATGACTGAACACCAAAGATGATACCTCATCCCTTCTCCTAGTATATCTCGTATGTCTTGGCATAACTTTCGTTTCCAATTACTCCACATTCTATGAGCATTACATTTTTCCTGCCACACCACCATATAATATGTACTCAGTTTAGCATACATATTCACAGTGGAGATTTCGGTTAAATTCAGAAAAAAACATATTTCTTCTCATTCTTTGAAACTCGCTAAAAACTTTTTACTCCTCTGGAAGGCCGCAGATAAATTGACGATCTGCCTCACTTCCACAATTATTTTTACCCTGGAAATTCGTCGAACACTTTTCCATCAGAGTATAAAAGACAGTTTTCCCTGAGGCAATCTCTGGAAATTATCTTTCTTTCATTCGAGCTATGTTCAACGTATCAAAATATAAAGAACGTTGGAGTCCACAAGGATTTCCAAACATGCATATCCTTTCATAAGGAGCTGACTCCAAGCCTGTGAATAATTAAAGCAATTCTTGTGATCTTGCGAACATGAAAACACATTCACGAACAAACCGTCTAATCATGCTGATCCTTTTATCATACCCGATTGTAATTCATGTAATTCACATATAAGCCAAGCGCTTCTGTGTTTACTTTATCCCACTTCTCTTGTGGATTGTGCAAGCGGAATGCAGGGACGAACTAGGTTGCAATAATTGGGGTGTTTCTTTCAAATAGGTAAACACGGGAACTTATTCTGACATGAAAAAACGTTTTGAGGTTTTACCGTGGTGTTCTTTGGATGAAATCGCTAAACGTTTCAACTGCAACTGCGGCAGTCATCTTCAGTGACGTGGTCAAATTACTCTTCTTGACATATCAACTGAAACAAACAGTTTCAGTTGATACGTCTACAAGAGTACTTCGTTTGGAAATTTCAACCAAAGAAGACTACGGCAAAACCCAAAAAAGAACCGAAATATTGACGCCAGCTGTGCAAGCCCACATTCCTATATGAGTAAATGTATGAGGACCAGTTGCATAAAGAAAAATCAATCATACGATTAACTAACGTAACATCATATTTGACGTTACGTTTAATAGACACTTAAAGCCAATTGTGCATTTTTATACGTATCCGTATACGTATACCTATCGCATCAAATTACGTTAATGAGAAATAAGCCCTCAAAGCCATTCATCAACCCAAACGTATACGGAACCTTCGAATGTCATAAACATGTCAAGTAATATCATATATCACGTAAGTTTTTTTGACAGATCCGTATCCGGATACGTATACCGAAACAGTCCGTATCGATACGTAGCCAGTAACACATACATGTCACCGTATCGAGTTTGCGCATGCGCAGATCGATACGGATAAGGATACGTTGCATAAACATGCTTCAAATCATATTACAGTCTCATTTGCCAATGAAGAAAAAGATGTGGCAATCGTGCTATTTTTCTCGTTTCAGGCCTTATTTTGTTTTTTTTAGGTTAGGTTTATTTGTGTGTTCATTTCAAGGACGGGTCATTTCGTTATTTATATTGTTCGATTACATATAGTATCAGTCTGAGGTGAATAATAGTAAGAATTATGGAGACTCCTAAGAAGGAAAAGGAAGACAATTATAAAGAACTAAAAAAACCTATATTATTGGATATTGTAAAGGATAGTTTTCAGTTAAATTATTTTAATGCAAAAGAATGTAGGTGAACCAATATTTTTTTCTCTTCCTCGAAAAAGGAAACATTGCAGAATACAAAAAATCTCCATTAAGAAAAAAAGGTAAATAAAAAGAGATAGGGATAAAAATACAATACCTATTGGTGTAATATACAGGGTGACCCAAGGTTAAACCACCAAACGTTCAGTATAGGTTTTTTGAGTGAAAATAAAAAGTTTTCTCCATACAAGCATGTGTCCCAATTTTCTTCGTTTTCAATATACACGGTGTCAAAATTGAAAAAATAAAAGTTTTTTTTTTAAATTATGAGTATAATAAAATAAGCCTTTTATTACCGCAAATAAGCATGCCACGTTTTATCAAAATCAACCGGAAGATTTTTGAGTTATGAATAAAAAACTGATTTTTTTTTTTAAACTTTGACACCCTGTATTTCGAAAACGAAGCAAGTTGGGACACATGCTTACTTGACGAAAACATCTCATTTCCACCAAAGAAACCGATACTGGACGTTTGTCCGTTTAACTCCACTTAGTGTTTTCATTTCAAAAACTGTATCATTTGTATTATGGTATTCGATTATATTATTCACCTGAGATGAATAATAGTAAGAAGACTTTTTACTTCCTCGTAAATAATGAGGAATGCAAAAGATCAGACAGAATATCCATGAAGAGGAAAAAAAAAGTATGGATATTCAAACCGTCCGTCCCCTGAAACTTGTTGGTATGCAACATCAGTTGTGTAATATCTCATCATTAAGAGGCAACATCTGCGTGTCATCACAAATTTTATAATTGCGCCGCAAATGTTGGGATATATTTTTTAAGAGCGATAGTGGGGGTAACGAAGCACTTGTCCGTAAAAAAACTACGTAGCTGGGAGCGCCAATAAGATAGATAGCTTCTAATTGTAGAATCGGTTTTGCGTCAAAACTAATGATTTTTTTTTCTTCTTCTGAGTCTATAATCTCCTTAAGAATTCGGGAATTTGCCTATTTTTTTCATTTGTCAAACCATAAAAAAGAAATTTTCTTCAGAATCATCAAAATCAAAATTCAGTTAGATTCCCGAATTCTCACAAACGAATTGAATCATTTGTTCCAAAAAAGTTTTCGCAAAAAAATAAAACTGAATGCTCAACACCGATTCCCGTTTCATCAAAGGTATTGTTTGCTCTTAAGAGACCATGAGCGCGATCATATTTTGGCCGTTTTTTAGGGGAAAGAGTCGATAACTCAAAAACAGTTCGTCGATTTCAAACAAGGATCGGCTTCTAGAGGAAGTTTTATTCTATGTTACTATGTCTACGGCAACTCCGCAAGATCCTCTTCAAGGATAGTTGAAGTAGCTGCAGTGGTATTCCTCTTCCATTAAAATTTGAAGCTATCTCTATCCGATCAATATGAATTTGGTATAAAAAAAAGGTAAAACGTTGATCTATGTACTTGCTGTAATATTTTTTGGAAATTATTTGTTCATCTACCCAAAAAATTGCTTCAAAGTAACTGCATTTTTGGGGCATTTTTGAGATTTTTTTTTGTAGAAAAGTGGATTGAAAATTCAATTTCTATTATATCTAGAATAAAACTTCCTCTAGAAGCCTGCTCTTGTTTGAAATCGACAAGACAAACCGTTATTGAATTATCAGTTGACCCTTTTCCCCTTAAAAGCGTTCCAAACGTGATTGCGCTCATGGCCTCCTAATAGTAACTGATTCATGAGCTCAATCCAGATATATGGATCAATTCCATCACCAAATGTTCAGAATAACTAAACCGTTGAAGGAAATCGATATCATTATTTTCAAAGCAATTGTTTGTATTTCGAAAAGTTTTCTGTCTCCGAACTACCTACTTGTTCTTCTGATAATGGATAAAATGATGTTTCCGATATTATCTATAAAATACGTTCACCTACGAAATCTTCAGTTTCTGATTAATACTTTAATCAGTGGTGGAACTCTGATTGAGATAATCGGGTAAATTCTGTTTCTCATCAGCAAGATTGTTACCATAGCAAGACAATTTTCACAGCAAAATATATCTCAATTTTGTAGAAGGCTTGATATCTACATTGCTTTATTGGCAGGAGATGATGTGGCAGCAACATCTCTTACCGATATTTTTTCAAGCCTTCTACAAAATTGAGATATATTTTGCTGTGAAAATGGTCTTGAAAGTCTGATTGAATTCGAGTTGATGGGCCATGTCACGGGTGCAGTTACATGTCCCCTCAGCTTTGTCGCGGGGCTTTGTAAAACACCTATATGAGTATGGAATGAAATTGGTCACATGATTCAGATCATAAGTAGTTTGGTCGCCTTATATGTATAAAAATGGCCGGTAAATTGTTAAATTCTATATCCCCGTACCCAGTGGTCCGATTAACATTTTTCATAGCTCATTTTACTCCTTTTCTAGAAACAATCAAATTTTGTTCACACATTTTTCGTAAAATCCCGTAGTTTTGAAGTATACAATGTGTTTCACTTCTCATGGAAACACCCCCGCATCTTCCGTAATTATTGGAGTAGAACTCTGTACATTTCAGGATCAGTAGATATACCGGCGATGTCTAAATACTGCCTGAGTTTGATCAGAATTACATACCCTGCTCGCCAGAGGCGATGAGAATCACCTAGTTTTGCCAAAATAATGTAAGGAAACAATATAGTCTCAAAATTCCAACGGATTTGAAATCGGGTTGACAATTTTACTACCTGTACAGATTTTCAGTGGGAAATATCAAGTTCTGAAAAACCCAATTTGTCTCACTTCTCATGGAAACACCTCGTATTTTCCGTACTTATTGGAGTAGAACTCGGTAAATTTCAGGATCCGTAGGCAGTACGTATAAATCTCGCCTGAGGTTGATCTGAGTGACATACATTGCTCGCCAGGAGGTGTTTCTATGAGAAGTGAGTTTTTGGCAAAACTGGGTGATTCCATCGCATCTGGCAAGCAGGCTATGGCACTCAGATCCACCCCTTTCAAGATATGGACTCATCGCTGATATATCTAATGATCCTGAAGTTTACAGAGTTCCCGACCAATTTTTGTTATGTGAGGTAACATAACAAAAACATAACATAACCCGATATGATTCAATTGTTTTCGAAAACTTCAAATAATTTTTTTCCTCATCTGAAGTCAGTTCTGGGGGAGTAAGTATTCGCTCTTCTCTTGCTGAGTCCTCAAACGTAGAAGAAGATTGTGATGGAGATGAAAATAAGATTGGCGGTTGTGTATCGACAGAAAAACAAGTCATTGAGAAACCACATGATCAGTGGGTAAGTTGTGAAGAACATTTGCGGTTCACTACACGAGTGATGATCATATCAAACTTGCCTTCATCATTAATGAATGATTGAGATTGTACAGATTCTAATCACGCACCGCCTCAGAATTCTCCAAACTAATATTCTCGATGAGTGAAAATCACAGCCTCGGCGCTTGAGGTTTAGAGTCTAGTATTATGAAAGCTACTCAACAAACCAATTGAACACATCCATAGTAAACGATGGGTGAAGGTTGGAAAATGATTGGCATTTTAGGTGCTTTCTGCGGTAAGTATATCAGTCGGCGAGATGAAGTAGAGAAGTATCTGTGCAATATGATCTGTGAAGTCTCCTAATAAAATCACTTGAGATCTTGTTCGGAGTGTGATAATTAGAGAGGACATATTTTAAGTTTTTTCATATCAATTTTGGAATGTAAATTATTTCCATATTGAAGTTGGTGAGTGGAAGTGTCCTGCAACTTTTAGGTCAAGCCATATGATAATCCATTAGGATTGCAGAACAAAGAATTGATGATAAACAAAAGATTCATGAATTTTCACATGGTTCAATTTTCATATTATTGGTGAAATTGTTAAAATTGTGTTTTCCGTTAACCTGCTGTCGTCCCCCTACGAACGGCAGCCCTCAGAAGTCGAAACTATATTCTTCCCTTGATTTTTTAAATCGATCATTAACCAAGAGAATGCAGAACTTTGTATGTAATCGATTCAAGTATTCCTAAGGTTTCCACAATCAATTGTTTCATTTTCCGCAAAACAATTTTTTTGCTTGAAGAATTCACTTCTGCTTCCCGAATATATTTTTAAAATGTGAATTTTAACTATGGTAAAGGTATGGATTTACTATTAAGCATAATCAGACCAATCGAGAGTGGTAATCTATTTTTTCTATGACCTTTGTGAAATTTTCGTATAAATTCCAAACATCTAGCCACGCCCCACATGTGGCCAATTAGCGACAAAACAGATTCATTACTGAACAATTGTACAAGTTGAAAGTGATAGAAAACGATGGTAGCTCGATGTGGCCAAGTATCGTGGTTCAGTTGGATATGTAACCGGACGCACATTTATTAGCCAGGTGTATGGTGTGGAATCGAAACCAAGATGGATGATCACCTCTGTTTCTCACTAGGTAAAATATAAATGAAATAGTAAAATCGACAAAGTCGAAGTACCCTTCTCTCCACATGTTTCCACAATGTGGAAAATATGAGGCAAAAATCTGACAGAAAACAACTGCAACTACAACAGCGGGTGGAGCTGCGACTGACTTTTACTGTAAGTCGCTGCTTCATTTGTGAGAAAATATTAGTTATACATTGGATTATAATTCATTGGGCTGGGGCAGGACGACTTTAATGTTGACTGACCTACCCTGTTACTGACGAGCGGCAAGAACCGCGAAACGCGTCTGCAGGTGGTCTTCCCCAGCCAAATGAAGGATAATTTGCTGTATAAGAAGTATAAGAAGCAATTGCAACTGAGTCTTCTTGGAGGAACGTTGCACAAATATATGACAGATGTAATTCAATATCCGTCATGGTATTAGCCAGGGGAGTAATTGTATTCTATCGGATTCTTGCCTCATATTTTCCATATTGTAAAAATATATGGAGAAAAGGTTACTTCGACTTTGTCGATTCTACTATTTCATTTATTTGATACTCTCCGGCAAGAATACTCGAACTCTGTTCACTTCCTGGTGTCTTTGCTACGGGGATTGCTTATTGGTTTCACGGCGGGTGGCGCTGCTACTGACTTTTAATGTAAGTCGCTGCTTCATTTGTAAGGAAAAATTTGTTATACAGTGGATTATAATTCATTGGGCTGAGTCAGGACCACTTCAATGTTGTCCGACCTACCCTGTCACTGACGAGCGGCAAGAACCGCGAAACGCGTCTGCCCAGCCAAATGAAGGATAATTTGCTGTATAATTATAATAAGCACTTGCAACTGAGTCCTCTTGGAGGAACGTTGCACAAATATCTGACAGATGTAAGTCAATGTCCGTCGTGGTATTAGCCAGGGAATTAGTTTTCTAACAGATTTTTGCCTCATATTTTCCACATTGTGGAAATATGTGGAGAGAAGGGTACTTCGACTTTGTCGATTTTACTATTTCATTTATTTGATACTCTTCGGCAAAAATACTTGAAATAGATAAAATAAATATATTATTCAGTCAGCTTTCATCTGTTTTTTTATAAATATAAATGTGTGGCTTTTTCGATACCAACTATATTATGAATCATTTATTAATTTCCTACTAGGTTACAAATGCAAATTTTCATTTTCTTTCATTAAGAGGCTATGAGCGCGATCACATTTGTGCCGTTTTTTAGGGTAAAAAAGTCGATAAATCAAAAACGGTTAGTCGTATCGATTTCAAACAAGAACAGGCTTCTAGAGGACGTGTTATTCTAAATTAATTTGTCTGCGGCAGCACATCAAGATACCTTTCATATATAGTTAAGGTAGCTGCAGTGGTATTTCTCTTCCATTAAAATTTAAAACAATCTTTATCCAATTGAAATCAATTTGGTATCAAAAGAAAGGTGAAATTATTTTTTCATCTACCCAAAAAATTGCTTCTAAATACGTAATTGCATTTTTGGGACATTTTTGAGACTTTTTTTGTGAAAAAGTGGATGGAAAATTCAATTTTCATTAAAGCATGTACGTAGAATCAAACACCCTCTAGAAGCCTGTCCTTGTTTGAAATCGATAAGACGGTCCATTTTTGAGTTATCAATTGACTCTTTTACCCCAAATGTGCTCGCGCTCATGGTCTCTTAAAAGATATACATGGTAACATGGTAGATTGGAATTGGATGGCGGACTCTTGTTATAGCCATAGAAAGGCTATAGTAACCTTCTTGCGTGTAATGACTAACACTCATTTGAATTTGAAAACTTCATTATCATGAGTAGATGCCATTTTTGCACGCTCAATAAATAATATATCGGGTAAATCTGAGATAGAGCACAACCCTACCTTCGATAGAAATAATCCGATTCAAACAACGAAAATTATTCAGAGGGTTATTGAAGGACAAATATGTGATTTTTCAAGATACAAATGGATTCTGTAGTAGGTACTTCCGGTTTCACTGGACGTAACCCTAATTTCAGTTTTTGAAATTCTGAATATAATGAGCTGTATATATTTTATTTTTTTTTTAACGTTTCCATTTAACTTGCTGTTAGTTTGTGTGTGTGTGTGTATGTGTACTTGAAAGCTGAATTAGAACCTCTTCGTCTTATCCAACGTACCCTGCCCCCCGGAAGCTTTGACTGATTTGGACGTCAAAAAATAAGTTAGATGACCCACGTTATTAAATCCGTGAAAATAGTGAAAAATATTTGACCATGAAATGATATAGTTACAGAGAATGTTACCCTCCCCCTCGAAAGCTAAATGAATAACCCGAAGGAATTCGGAAAATTTTGGTTATGGAAAATAATGACGACAAAAAACATTCAATCGAGGGGCTCGACCCCCTTACCTATCACAAATTAAGTTGGGATATCTTACGAAATTATCATTTGATTTCGCAAGGTTTTCTCCTTTTTTGAAAAGAAGGAAACGAGCGCACCGTCTAATTTTCTCCATCTAGCTTTCGAGGGGGGACAGAGGGGTACATTTTTTTGAAACCGTATTATTCAATGAATAGATAATTTTTACTATTTTTACAGATTATTCCAATTTCTATTTCGCGAGTTTTCCTAATTTTTTGACGATTTATTTTCGTCAGTATTTTCCATGTATGAAACTGTTGAGGGGGAATATGGGGGTTAATTCATTTTAAACCAGTATAATCGACGATCAGTTATTTTTCATTATTTTTATGGATTTTTCCTATTCCAATTTCACGAGATATCTAACTTTTTTCAAGAAAAGGTGGGCGTGCCCCCGACCAATTTTTTTTCTCTCTAATTTTTGACGTCCAAATCATCAAGAAAACTTCTGAAACACTACGCTTTCATTCTCTAGCTTTCGAGGGTGGGTGGACAATTCCTTCAACATTAATGTATTGTCATCGGAACTGAACCAACATGTAAAATATCAACTTAATAGGATGAAAGAAATAATAGTCAAAACTTGCAAGATTTGTATCCATCTAACACACACGAACACCTACAGAGCAAGTTAAACGAAAGTTTTAAAAATAGTCACAATTATCTGACCTACAAGTAATATAATTTCAAAAAAATCACGACTCTGATCACCCTTCGAAGAAAAGTACCTAACCGTCGAATAATAAGAAAATGCCCCCCCCCTCGAAAGCTATATAGAGAACGCTTACGAATTATGAAAATTTTTCAATGGTTTCGGACATGGAAAATTACGAAAAGGAAAAAAGTGTTGGTTGGGGCCATGGACCCCCCCTCCTCAAAAGTTGCGACAACACGCATAATTAAAATAATCCAAAAAAAACAAACTTTCTAGAAAGTATTGGAAAATATCTTACCGTCGAATAGAGTTTAAAAAAATGTGTTCCCTTCCTAACCCTCCTCAAAGGCTAGAAAGAGAACGTATAGGAATTTGAAAAATATACCGACAGTTTCGGAAAAATTTATAAAATTATTGAAATATATTGTTAGGTAGTCAAAAATTCAATTTTAAAAAAGTTCTCATCATTCTCTCCTCACGAAGGCTAGATTGAGAACGCGTACCTACAAAAGGGGAACAAGGATTCTTTCGGACGAGGAAAATTACGATAAAAAGAAGTATCGGAAATCCGTAGCAATGGAGTTTTCAATTTTTTGTAATGAATCAATTAATTATGAGAACTAAAGTAAAATGGAATAAAAGTGAGAAAGTTATTCAAATATCTCTAGAAATAAAAGAGTTATGGGACTTCGAGGAGTAGCTTCATATAGTGTGTGACGTCACGTGGCATAAACGGGAGCCCTGGCGCTACTAAGGAGCTAACATTATGGAATAGTACATCACGTCAAAAGCGAGCAAGGACCACAGACTGGCGCGCTAAAATACGTACGCCTAAATAATCTATTTCTTTGTCATTTATTGATGAATTTTGATTTGTTTTAACGGCTGATGAGTTTTGATCTATATTTAACCTTTATCGCGTTAATGGTTATTTAATGGACAAGTGTAATAATAAGGGTGATTAACAATCAAGATAATTAAAAGTGTGAGTGGAGCGAGCGCGTTAATGTTCGAGATTGTTAATCACCATTTTAAGATTTTTTTGTAAAATAGTAATTTACGTAACAAGTCCGGAAAACACTGTTTTTTTGGACGAGTGGACAAGATTCTATCCCGGAAGTTTGCGAGTCCAAAATATTTCTTTGTAGAAGAAAATTTCGAACATTTTAATTCTTGTTTGTATTAAATATCGAAATGCAAACAGAATATAGGTACTAACAGAAACATTCTAATTTTTATTTATATAAATATTTTTGTTGAAATTCGAGCATTTCTCGGACTAGTGAAGTGATACTTTCTCAAAGAAAAATCGTCCGGGAAGTACCTACTTCCCGGACGATTGCGAAAAAAAACTTTTCCGTCGACCGTAGTTTTCAAAAATAGATATATCTTACTTTCAATGTTTATATATTTAACGATACAATAAAAAACAATCACTATTTCCCATTTATATTGACTCCAATCAAAGATAGTTCAATTTTCGTCAGTCGTAGTTTTGTATTATTTTTTCAAACTGAATTAAAAAATATGCTCTCATGTGGATTTGAACTGTCGACCTCACTGTCACATCTCTCGGCTGTCAAGCCAAGTCAAGATTTTCTGAAATTTTATTTCAGAATTGACCAATAAATAATGACAGATAGCAATAACCAACATGAAATGTAATAGAGCAATGTATGTTGGGTTGCATATAATAAAATCGTTGATTAATAGAATATCATTTATTAATAGATGTCATTGATCAACGATTTTGAGTGCGTTAAAATACATCGTAAATGAACTGTCGACGGAAAATATATCCAGTATTAACAGCATTATTGAACTTTTACTGTGATAAACATCGAATCGTCGAATCATTTTCGTAGCTTCTATCAAATATCAAATAAAGTGTGGTACGTGCCGAGAAGCATGGTCGCTGGCGCGTATATTAAAATAAATTATCAACAAATTCTAATGCTCAAAAATTGAAAAATAAAATTTGAAAGAACTTGAAAGAAGAAAATAAATTTTAGAGTAAATTAAACCTGTCAATCCGTCATAATATAAAATTTCAAATGGTATAAAAGCTTGTCGCGAGAAAAATTTTTTCAAAGTATTTTTTTCTTTTTAATGCATTTAAATAAAAGCTTTTCTATAAAAAGTTTATTTTGAGTTTTTTTCATAATTTCTTTTTTAGTGATGATGTTTACATATGAGACGTTATTTTCCGATGCCGTGTCCAAGACAACTAAACTAGTATTTTGATCACAATACTTTACCACCGGCCGGGGTTTGAATGTGTCAAAATCACTTTTTTTAGGTTATCTTATTCTTTTTCAAATGGGTATTCAATAACACACTCCGTATGTCATATAGTTCTGAACGGGACGAATCGAATGATGAAGAACTTCTGATTGTCTGACAATTATTTCCAGAATTATCCATATTTACGAAAATATACCAAACAGTAGCGCGGCCGTTGGACTACCTAACTAAGACCCAAATGATAAAAATTTTGAAATTACACTGATATATGATTTTTATGGGTGACTTGTTTATGTATACACCAATATTGTATACAACTTTTGTAAAATGTATTTTTTTTTCGTGTCAATAAATGTTATTATATATAAATAAATTTATATATAGGTATTACTTATTGATTATTATGAAAATAATTATTTGTTGAACTTATTCCGTTGAATTTGAATACGCATTGTTGAGGAATATTGAAATTTATCACTACTTTTAAAATACAAGGAATACACGGATTTTATAGTTTCTTTTGGTAATTTTTTCATGAATAATAATGATAAACCTGAAAGTGCTCGACAGATATTCAAATTTTAGGCATCATTTGAATCGTCCTTTTCAAATATATCTGTCATAGAAGGTGCGCCATAAGGGTCCTAATCAAAAAAAATTAGAAAACTCAAAAATTATTACTTTATCACATTCTAACGTCGGCTGGTAACAAAGTATTGTAATCATAATAATTCCGTTTTCATGGAAAACATGGCAACAGAAAGGAACGTTTCACATGTGAAAAATCAGGCATAATCATTAAAAAAGTCAATCAAATTCATACAAAAATAAGAAAAACTGTTGTAAATAAAATAGCCTACTGGTGAAACCTGAATTACGACCGATTTAGTTTTTACCTCAAAATAAAATAAATTTAGGTGCGTCATCTCTCAGAATCACCCGGTATTATATTGTTCTACCAACCTTTAATTCTTCTGAAATTACTCCACTGCTTGAAAGAACTCTCAATTTCTTTCCACCACTTGAGCAAAGTGATGTGAAAAACTCCACATTTTCCTTTCGACTGGCTTCCGAGTACCTTTAAACACACTTGCCTCAAGTACGCCTCTGGGTATTCATGCGGTTTTCTCCCAATGTGTACCTTTATTCCCAAATTGGATATCGACGTGCAAATGTGTAAATTCTACATCTCTGTATTTCGCACTAATACAGCCAATTGGGTAATATTTCATCGCTTTATTACTAAACTGCTACTGTTACGTGTTCTCAATTTCACCATTCTCTCTTTATGCTCTGAGATTTCACAGAGTTTTGTAATAGGTATTGTTTGGATCCCCCGAAAAGGCTTCTGTCGGATTATTTTATTCGCTCGACTCGGGCTAAATACATTTATTTACTCAGAAGATCCATGGTTATTGAATTCAGAAAAATAATTCGTTATTCGTGGATGATAAGTTAATTATCGAGTAAAAACCGGCTATGAATTAATAGCGGACAGCACAAACCAATTCTTCAATTGGTATCGTCCAATTAAATTACAGTGAGCATGAAAACAACTTAGCGTTACTCGAAATATTGACTTGTAACAATTTTAAGACAGTTTTTATGTATTTAGGTTTTAAAAATGTTTTAATATGTTCAATAAATCGACATCGGATTTAAAGTAACCTTAACAAACTAAAAGTTCTTAAAGACCATTTATTCTTAAACGAAGAGTTTAATGCACTATTTAAATCAAAATAAAATTGCTATTCGCTCTTAATGTCCTATTGATCTTATACTGGTTTTATCTTACTCTTAACATTAGCTATTTTAAAACTGATTTGCTATTATTGAGAATTAAATAGCAAGTTGATTTTAAAACAATCCGTACGAGGAAATAGTTATTTATGATACAAGTGTTAAAAGTGACATTTTATTTTGTGAGTGGGGAATATTGCGAAACGAGCGTTAGCGAGTGGAGCAACCCCACGAGCAAAATAAAATCACTTTTAACAAATGTATCATACAAAATTTTTTGTTCAACAGTTACTGCTGGTAAGAAAAAAACAAAAAAAAAATAAGATCCATAAGGATTCGAACACACGATCTTTGGATTACAAGGCTGACTGACAGATACTTCAAATATAATAAACCCCAACGCACTTTATTTATGAATGTCATTATTTGTCAGTGATGAAGGACATTCTACAGTTGGACTAAATACTACTTCGTTTGTAACTTCAAAAGGAATTAGTATTATCAATTGCGCAAACGACCAAATACATGTGTGAACTTTTATAAACGATTCCTCTTGAGTAGGTGTTCTGATTATAATATCTGATTGAAGTGTTTCTATTAGAGAGATCTATATTACTGAGTATCCATCATCTCATCTGTCATTTTACTTTTAACACTAGTGTTAAAAGTACTTTTAACACTAGTGTTAAAAGTGATTTTGTGAAAACGTCAGTTTTTAGTTCATGTGTCAATGAATTAAAAACGTCATTTTTAATGTCAGTTGTACAAAAAATAGTTTTAATGCAGTTTTATGGAGTACCCTTGATGTATTCTTCAAAACCCATTATGAAAACTACTTCATCCTAAGACTTTACATTCAATATAATACACATTGAATACGAAAACTCAATGTTTACCTTTTAATGAGTACATTAAGAGTATTATAAAGTTTAAAGGTTTTAATTTAGTCAATTTGAATTAAAGAAATACCTTTTGGTCTTTGGACGAATTCATTAAAATTAATTATATCCCCTCCACATACGGATTAAACGCCATCTTGTCAAGAAGCTATTTTAGTGAACCAGTGCTGTCCGCATGTTTACATGTGAAATAAAACACAATGTAACGGAATAATAGTAATATGCAAAACTTACCTTGTTTTTTTTTAATGAAATTCAATGAAAATGCAGCACACGATTCAATCACAAAACCGGCAAAATTTGTGAAGTTAGGATTCCAGTCGAGAGCAAGACCACTTTAAATCAATAAGGTCATGAGTTTGAACACATTGAAGCATATTGGTTTTAAAAGGAAACGTAAACAGACTCCTGCGAGAGTCATTGGATTTAAAGTGGTGAATAAAACGCTGTTTTGAATCTTGTGAGATTTAAAACATTCAATAAATGAACAATTAGTTTTAATCTGGATCACGCCATGTTTTACTGCAATAAAGACTCCGCCATTTTAGACATTTTCGATAGTAAACGAAAATAATATAATTATTCAAAAAATTGCGTCTTGGATCTTTTTAGAAAACTGAAGAACGGTGCGCCATTCAACAAAAAAAGGCATTTAGATGCTTAGATGCATAATAAAATTATGTAATATTTTTTTAATATTTTTTGAGTAAAAGAAAAATACATTAAATTAGTGGCGCTCGAGTTAGTCAAACTTAAAAAATACGCATAAAATTTTACAATTTTGAAAAAATATTGTACACGTTCGCCACCTCCCACAGGTATGGCATTATCAGACTTCTATTCATGATTAAAAAATTCAAAGGGTAGTACAAATCGTTTCGCAAAAAAATAATGAATTAAAAAATACAAGATTTTTTGTGTGACAAATCGTTCGACTTTCGTAGTTGATCCGACACGTTCGATTAACGTCCACGAGATTGGGCCGCCAGTATCAGCGCTATGACCATTATTTTCCTTTTCGTCATTATGTAATTAGAGCCCTGAAGGGTCGCCATACTTGGTACAACTGACCGGTATTTTTGTGTTACCATCTCTCTATGAAGAAATCCACAATCTTCACGACATAAACATGAGAGCACGAAGCATGTATATTTCACATAAAACTCCCTGCAGTACTGCGGCCCATAGCTAGCTCCGCCAAACAGTAACAATAATAATCACCAAAGCTTCAGAATCATTCAAAGTTGTAAAGTGGGGTGTTTTGTCTGAGCTGACTTTCTATACTGGTTCGGTATCTCTGTATAGATCTATAGGTGGCCGGTGAATCAGTGGTCTACGACGCAGGCCGTTCGAAACAGCGATGGCTGGTTCGATTCCGGGGTGCGGGATAATTTTTCCCAAGTATATCGGAATCGATAGGATTCTACATGCCTTTTAGGGAAGCAAGTGTGTTATGAGTTGCTTAGATGCCAATTCCATCTAGTGCCAGCTTGGAAGGCGTATCGACCACCCGGAGCGATGCTGTAATACACCACCATAGATCAATAAGTCGCCCAGGAGCGCCACGGCAAATAATGATGATATCCGTCCTCTACGCTCACACTCTATGCCTTCGGTATCACTCGAGTGTTTTTGAGGCAGTGAGACAGTATTATTATTATCATCTTCAAATCACAAAACGTCGGCCTAATAGTAAAACCGAGAAACTTCATTCTGATGATTTTACAGGAAGAAGAAAAAACATAATAATAATTGATTTGAAGCATTATGTATGAATTAAAAATTGTATTCTTCAATTTAAACACACTTTACATTATAACGAACGTGTAAGTTTGTTTTAGTTTATTTAATATATTATTGTGAGTTACGTGTTTGACTATACATTACCATTGGATTATGTTGGTAGTTACGAACTGTGACTTTGTGAGTTTGAATTGATTCATGAAGCGAATCAGGAGTTACGTGGCCAGTTACATTATTTTCCGGGTTCTGGTTGCCATTATTCTGGAAACAAAATTGAATCAATCATGAGAAACCAACACGTAACTCCAAAATTTTATCAGTCCGGATTTCTTTCAGTAGAACAAACTACCTAACTCCAAAGAATGTTTTTAATAACAAATCAGTTAAGTTATTTGGAATTTGAATCCCAAATATTGTAAATTACATTGAAACAGAAGTGTTTACCTGAATATAAATAAACTGTACTACTTTGGTGTAATAGTAACTCCATTTGATGAACGGCTTGGTATGAAACTTATTCGACAACAAAAAACGTAACTCCAAAGTACAGTTTATTTCTTTCAATTTAACGTCTTAATGAACAAAATGTAATATAAAATTCCAATGATACAAGACGATAACGGTACTTATTTCAATGGAAGTCAACAGCAATGTTGTGAAGTGACGAGAAACAAAGAAAATACAGGTTAAAATAAGCGCGTGATGATGCCACCAATCGATGAATGTAAACAAGTCGGAGTTACCAGGTTTGCAAAAACAAAATACCCTACTAAATGATACGTGGTTTGAAATTTTCTCTGTTCTGACTTTATACAATTTATTGAAGTTATGAGATTTTCTGAAAATATGAAGAATTCGCCTGCCAATAATTGAGCATAAAAATATCAAATTTGATATTTGTGGAGTTACGAGGTTTTACTATTAGGCCGACGAAAAGTGATATTAAACAAGTCATAAAATACAGTTGGTATAAAATATTATAAGTAACCTTCAAATCACATGAAACATATCAAGATCGTTCAACATGATGAAATCACTGTTATTATCTATAAAGGGATATACACATAACTTGCATGTGTGCTTTGGGATTGTTGAAAATAATATAAATTCAGAATCATATGTTTATACTTACTCTGTATATTCATTTAACACTTTCTTGCTCCTATGGATATATTTTTTGTATAACAATTTTTGTCAATTCATATGTTACAGGCTATGAGCCCAGTTGTCTTGTAATAAAAGAGGAATAAATCAGTGTGAAAGTAAAACTGTTAGTACAAGATCACAAGATCACAAGAAAGGGTCCACTAGAAAAACCGTCGAGTCTAAACACTCAAAAGATATTAAATGCTTTTTCTGTAAAAACATGGGTAATCTGAAGAAGGATTGCTACCATTATAAGAATCATATACGTTATTCAAATATAGCAAATGTCGTTTCATCAGATAATGAAAAAAAGGAAGAAAACACTCATATTCATTTCAAAGTTGATAATAAAACTAAAACGCATGTCTGGTACGTAGACTCTGGAGTAAGCAGTCATTATTATTATTATTATTAGTTCGTTCCTATGGTATAGGAAATAGAAAATCAACTTGTCTTCTTGATAGTAACATGATATCAGAGATAACAGTAAAAGACACTTTATATGTTCCTGATCTTGGTGCAAGTAAACTTTCCGTCAAGAAAACAGTTCTTGGATTTAAATTCGAATATGATAAATAATATTGTTTCATTAAGTTAAACAATAGAGTCGTTGCTCAAGGAAATTTGGTTGGTAATTTATACAAACTCAATCAATAATTCAATCATGGCTGTATGGAAAGGTTAAAATGAAGGCTTCATCCATTTATGGCACAAAAGGTTTGGCCACCGTGGTCATATTGTTATACAAGAAAACAAGTATCGAAATTTTGTAAACGGAATGAAAATGAAAAATTGTGGTTTGCCAAATGACATGTGAAACTTGCATGAAAGAAAAACTGTCAAGAAAAGCATTTCTGAAGAAATCTTTAACGAAAACTAGTAATATAATGGATTTAATTCACACTAATATCTGTGGTCCCATGCTTACTTCAACTCCCGGAGGAAAGAAATATATTCTAACGTTCATAGATGACTTCAGTAGATATTCCATCAATTATCTCCTTATAATCCAGTACGATTGGGTTTTGAGACGAGGATCGATTGTAGCACCACCAAACTTGATATACTAGTAGTTGGAACCATGATAAACACGAAAAAAAAATTGTTTACCAAAGTTCCAGGGGTGAAACATATTTATTTTTTTGTTTATAAAAAATAAATAGATTTTTGCTGTAATCTTGGAAAGTATATAATTTATCGAAAAAACAACTCAACAAGGTGAAAGATAATTAATTCAATTATCAAAAAAACAAAACAAAATAAAGGTGTTGTTTGCAATAGAGGACACTGTGGTAGGTTTATGTTCACTGGGTAGAAAATCATGATTTCATTTTGGTCAAGTATGGCTTGTAGGTTTCAGTTAGTTTCAATTAAAAAAATCAGTTTCGGGATTTTTTACTAAGTAATGAATATTTGATAGCAGGTTATCATTCAATAACTATGGTAAACTGAGAACATATTCAGTTGAAGGAATGCATAATTGCATAGTGGCCACTGTTGACTCTTTCACATATGTTATCAATATCAATGTCCAGCTCAGATCAAAAATGATCTAAGTAGTTACTCAAAACTTTTCTCGAATTAGACATTCGATTAAAAAATTTTGGAACACCAATTTGTGCATTTTTGCGTTAATAAATTCAGTTTTCCTTCATACACAGCATCGATCGACAAATCTAACAGTGTATTCTATACCAATTTTTGCTGGAATATTGATAAATGAAAACAGCAGAAAGATCAAAGTACCTAATATAGAACCTTGGGTAACTCCTATGTTAATACAATAAAAGTACGTGGACTCATTGTTGAGTTTTCTATGGATATGTCCATTTTTAAGATGTAACATTAGCCAGGATATAAACGTATCTGAAAAACTCAGACCATAAAGTTTCTTTTCTATAATATATAATCATTAGTTTACGTGTATCATATGTAAAATAAAACTAATTGCAATCTATTGATATTGTTGATTTCATTGTCTCGATCACGCGATGATGTTGAAAATTCTGAAGGACATGAAATCCAGTAATATTTTTTGAATTTTGGTAAAATTGTTATTTACGTCAACCGGCTGCCCCCTCACAAGCAACCCACTACAACGTGTGATGCCATGCTTGACGCTGGTGACGACGTTGTGAATGAACAAATGAGACTAAATATAGAAGGAACAAAAAACGACATAGAAAAGGCCATATATGTGATAGTATATGGATGGCTATGATTATTTAAAGTCATATGAGTAAGTGCTTATAACAAACGCCAAACATTGCAATCAAAAATCGTGTAAACACAAATAATTAGGTAAATTCCGCTGCGAAATAATCATCTTCAAACCAATAATGCTACCAAACCTGATGTCCGTCGGGGAAACATTAAACCTGCTGAAAATAGTGGCTTTGTTACTGAAATGCACATCTGGAAAAAAATTATTTCTCTCGTTATGTTCAATAAAATTTATTCCACTGGTTAGGCGATAACAGCGGCATTAGAGGCACTTATTTTTTCAACTGTATAAGGAACACCTTCCTCCTCGAATTGTTTCAAGATACAAGACTAAGGGTCATTGAAACAATATTTGGAAAAACGAAAACTTTTTTTGGGTGAACAATTCAAGAAGGGACCCCGCACAGATCTCATGAAATGGTTCGGTCTAATGTACTGAAGTTTGGGTGTTTCGTAGTTGATGTTATTCTGATCGAAAGGTCCCATGGGCGCAAACTTATCCCGTACAAAATTTTTCATTTTTGTACAGGGCGTTTTTTTGAATTATTCATGATACGGTCACGCGATACATCGAGTAGAGAACCATTAAATCGACTAATGGGAATAATACCAACACACTCTACAGGGTGATGAATGGTTATATTACATCTTTCTTATATTCTCAATTTGAACCTCGTAGTTCCAATGCCCGTGTCAAAGAGCATTTTCTGATATCTGATTATTATTCATAATTCCAGTTTTGCAGGGGTAGAACCAATTTTTTATTTGCAAATGTTAGGGTTGGTCATTTGAGGAGTGTTTACATGGCGAATTCGGAATACTTTCTATACTTTTGTGAACAGACTTGAGGAGGTGATAGTATTAAACATTTATACGGGGTTAATCATTTAAATCCAACCACCGCCATCATCTTGGCCAGTTTGCTGCAAAATGAAAGATCATATGATCATACCAACTCGAAAACTTCCAAGGAATCGAATTCAGCGAAGAAATTTGCAGGGTGCAATAGAAACAGGAACACCAGAGGATACAATTTTTCAAAAATCTCACTCTGTATCTCATCACATCGGTAGCTTCTGTGTAAATTGCACCAGTGTTGCAGTGATATCAATTTACGTGGCACTAAATAAACTGAAATGTGAATAGTATCATGACTCAATTTTCGCATTTTTATAGAAGCCATTCTGATCACTAAATTAGTTTCTTTGAAAGTTTTTCAATTGGTATGATCTTTCAATTTGTCACTTCAAATCGAAATAAATAATCCTATATTTATCAAAAACAAAAATACGACGAACTCTTCATGTCAAATCACACAGCGAGGGCATTGTCTCTCCCAGCTTGCATAAGTCTCCCGAACACTTCTGAGGGTTACTCGTTAGGGTGCAACCGGTTGACGGAAATAACCTACTTTCATTCGAAGCTTTCACCAATCATTTTTTTCTGTAGAATTCTTGTCCAATATTTTGCCAGTTGAAACAAGTTTTTGAGTTACTATATCATTGTTTTATGTATAACAATTGCTGAACTAGAGAATATGTTCACGAACCTCCACGAACCTCAGTTTTTTTCATATACCGAATCACAGCTAACATTCAAGAATACATTATATTTTAAAAAATAAAAATATATTTTGAATCGTAGCACTGAAATGCCCCGTAGGTGACTCATGATTAAGCGGAGAGTGGATATAACTGATGGAGAGAAACAAGATGTCCTATACTACCAGGATGAAGCTTATTGCCATAATCCTATACAATAGGAATAATTAGCAATTGCGGAGACATCCTTGTAGGAACTCTGCACGGAAATTCATTAGATGTAATTCAACGTTCGTCGTGGTATTAGCCAGGAAAGTAGTTGTTCTCTGGTGGATTTTCGACCCAATTATTCCTATTGTATAGGATTATGGCAATAAGCGTCGTCCTGGTAGTGCAGGACATCTTATTTCTCTCTTGACAAGCTTATTGTGAACGCTGCAGATTTCTTCATTTATAACTGATGGATTTGAGATTTTGTTCAACTAGAAAATCTATTCAATACAGTTGATGAATTTCTCTCACATATTACTACTATTGATAGGGAATTCTGGTCCTAAGTAAATACTCTTACATATGGGAAATCCAAATAGTCATTTAAGATTATCTTAATACCAGTATTCCGTTTGCAACAGTAATAAATAATCCTGAATATAAACACGGAGGCGCTTCTTTGGGCAAATAGAGGGTTGTAGAAAACAAATTCTCCACCCGTGATCGAATTATGACCAATTGTTTTCAAATGTATGAAGAACGCAGTAGCCAAGGATAATAAAGAATTATACATTAATTATTTATGTATAATAACTGAATAAAACGACAGAGGAAAAAGTATTGTGACAAAAATATGCAGTTTCGGTTCGACAGTGGCTCTACAATTCTCATGGTACGAGGATGCCGCATGTCTTTGTGATGTCGGCTGTAGATTGAATGCGCGCATTGAATAAATATTTTTCTGTAAAGCCCACCTAACGTGTAATCATTTTTTTTTAATGGTAAAAGCTTTGCTTTTAGCAAACTTCTCTGCACCCCTCGATGAAGCCAACACTATTCAAGCCCGTAACTAGGCTGGGATAGGGAGGATCACTGCATAGTGGGGAAAGAGCTGAACTAGTGCGCCAATTACAAGCAAGGTCTAAGAAATACAGAAAGGAACAGAAAAAAAATATACAATTTTTTTTCGGACCAACATTATTTGGGGGAAAGGGGTAATTACTTCTATATTTCTCCATACCTACTATATTCGGACAAAAGATATAATAACATCTCTCAGATAGACGATTCCAATGCCTTACCTATATCAGTTGCCTAAGATGTCTTCAATTCACGCTCGGTATACAAAAAATATTAACAATTCTGAATGTAACAGTGGAAGATTTTTAACTCTTTTTGAAGATAAAATAGCTCCATCAACAGCGAACTCATGAAATATTTGGAACGGTTATGAATAACTTACTAACGACCATATGGTTTCCGTCTTCAGAGATCACCAGAGACCAAATATAGGAGCTATCTCTTCAGTTAAGCTCGTTGAAACTGCAGTGTAACTCGTTCTTGATTCACATACCAGGATGTCACTCTAGTTTGTATCGAAAAGGAATTGTAACGAAGATAAAGTAACAAGAAGTTGGAAGATATTGATTGAGGAACAATTGAAATATGGAAATGTCGCATCAGTAAATCAGAAGGAAGAGAATATCAATCTGAGAAAAGCCCCGACACAAGCACTAACTTCTATACAGAAACAAAACTCCTAGCCGGAAACATGTGAAATATTATTAAACAATCATCATAATGGAGAAACCACGGAATCCCACTCCGACAGGAATAAAAGCTGAACGCTATCAGTAGAGATCGTATCCGTCGCTGGAAAGTGGGTGAGAATTATACCTATAGATCACGGACATGTAACGGTCTCTTTTCCTTAACTGGACAAAAAGGCGGACGTCACTATGGCGCGTCGGTTGTTGAGTTTTACCGTTCTCTCTAACGACAGTTATTCAAAGTGGTATGCTCCACTCTCCCAATTTCAATTCGGAGGGAGGCCCAGGCAGCCTCAGATGGAGATACGGTATGCCAGGGGTCACTGGTCAAGAGATTGCAGGCTTTAATTGCAATCCTTAAAACTTCTGAAATACGAGCTGCTGTGTTAACTCTCAGACCTCGAGTAACAATAAGATGGTATGAAGAAATAAAGAAAAGAAATAGTACGGTTACAAGCTAAGCATTTATTGTTCAGCTGAAATGCACATACTGCAGTCCTAAGCAGAACCCCCGTATCTACAAAAAAGCCAAAACGGAGTAAATCGGGTTTTTACTTAGTAGGAGTGCATTGTTCTAACGGAATACAGGTATATAAAATAGCTCGAAATTTAAATATGCGGTTGTCGCTTGGTGAAAATGTAATATCAGGTGAAAAGGAGCCATTGCACCAAAAATATCAATTTCAGTGAATTTGTCAGTTACATGGGTTTTGCTTAGGATGGCAGCATAACTGGACGAGAACGGGATAGACACTGATAACTACACTAACAGGAACTCAAATATCGGTCGGGAAACAAGTTCTGCACGGTTAGCGGGTTTTGGGGTTTTTCCATATGTTCTAGGCCTTTCGGGGCGGTTATACAGGTGATGTATTCAGGTTGATTTATATCCGGAGAGATTTCATCAATTTCTCAAACACACGGTATAACTCTTTAAATTCAATAACTGAGTCGGATGTGCTCGAATTAACTACTTTGACAAATACACAGTATATTTGCCTCTACAAAAATTAGCAACTGCGACTAGTCCCAAATAAACTGAAATTTTAGTTCTCAGGGTACGTAGGTTTCTCGATATCTAGAATTTCAGAAGCAATATAGTGTGTAATACAATCTCATGGATTCAAGAGTGTTCAGCCAACGGGCAAACAAACGCCTTACGAACACTTTGACTAGGCTGTTTATCTTCAAGCGAAGCTCTGATCCCGCCAGTAAGAGATTCCTCTGTTCCTTTGGGACACTAGCGACGCACAGCGAGATTGCAGATCTGTTGGGAATTCCAAAATGAGCGCTATTCTATGATACAAAATTCGCACAAAATGATTTCTCCACCTTTTCGGATATTCTCGCGATCACTTTCCTGCCAACGGGCAAACAAACGCCTTGGGGAAACTGGAGAAAAGGCACTCAAATACCACCTGTTCCTGCCAACGGGCAAACAAACGCATTTGGGAAGAGATGTGGAGTGTTGTGCTGAAGGCAACGATTAGAGAAATCAGTTCGGATATCGTACACGGATTAATTAAAAAAAAGAAATAAAGCTAGGCTGATACTCCAAATATTATTAATTAAATAAAACTTTCATCATTCCTGAATGCAGCATATAGCAACTCTACTGAGGGGCCAGAATAACACGGAAAAAAAATTGTTCGGAATGCTTACGGGTATTTAACGGAGCAAGAAGCACTGATAATCCAAACGGCGATTTACTAGGATAGAAATCAGACGGCAGGTATGTATTGTACCACGATACTGCAAGTAGTTAAAACACTTTTGTAAAAAAAATCAAACTTTATTTATTTGTCACAAGTCGAAACTCGAAAAAGAGCTACTTCCGGAGAGAAGTGGGTGTATTTATACTAATGCGATGGGCTTCGTAGCGCGGCGTAGCAAAATGAATGAAAAACGGAAAATAGTCCGATCTGACTTTTAAACAACCCAAAAACATGACTTCTGAAAACCGGAGCTGTGAAAGTAGATTTATTTCTCTCAAAAACAGATGACTAGCAAAAACGATACGTCGGGGTGAAGCAAGGCAGGATAATCACCATCCCAAATAAAGAAAGTAGTAAACAAACCAAGAGTGAGGTTATGGGTCATCCGAATGATTATCTCAGAACTTATAACCTCGATAACAATCTTTTCTAGCTTACAATTAATATCTATTTCAGTATGTGGTCCTGATGGTGAAGCCATAAGGCGAACATGTCTTAGAAAGTTACAGAGTGGTCCAACGAAGCATCATCAACTGAAGGCCTTATGTGTAATTCGGACAATAAAAATAGGTGAAATCACTCCAGGCAGGGTATAAAAAATTTGCTTCGTTACAGTCAATGTCCAAAATCTACAAATCGCTGAGAATAAAGGATTCGAAATGAACGCTTGGAAAAACGAACGACTGAAAGGGTCACGATTTATTTTATTTCATATTTTCCCTAATCACAAATTACTAAGTCAGACTATCGCAGAATTAGACAATTTCGAGTTACTAAATCAGAATTAGGTGATTGCTAGATACTCAGAATTCCGAACTAATATACTAGGAGTAACATATTTCGAATTACTATGTGATATTGTATAGAAATCTCATTTACCTAATTGTTTACTGTACTTTCCCTCCATATGTCCCATTATTTATGCTCCTGTTTGCTTATTTCTACTCCTTTCCTTTTAGATAAATATATCTTCATAATTTCGTAAACCTTTTCGCGAATACTGCATCACTCTTATAATTACTTTAGAAACTTCTATAAACAGACACACTCATTAGCAATATTGAAAATTCAAAATGATCGAGTCATACATATACATATTAAATTTGTTAAACTGACACTCTTTCTAATTATGCAACAAGTTATCGATGTATATCCGAATATTTTGAAGTACTTATAGTAATACACAATCCCATTCATGTATAATAATTCCCATTTGTTACTACAAAAATCGTAGTTTGCTATCGGCTAAATAGGAAGGAACAGAAATGCAAGTGAATAAAAATATTGGATAAATTACGTTACCCTAGCAGCGCTAGCATTTACTGTTCGTTCAACAAGCGTTGCTCCTCGCATCAGTTTGACAATTGTAAATATGGAGTTATTCTGGAAAATATTAATTTTTTTGTCAGTTTCAACACCCTGTAACTCATTTAATACAGATTTCAGGCTATATGTTTAATGGAACTTTTAGCCTTCAAGTGAAGTGAAGATTCTGTATAAAGATTATCCAACTACGACTGTTCATATTTGGAATATATTTGGAAATTTTGGTCCAGACTTTAAAAAATCTATGAAGAATCAAACATTTCTTAAAGAAAAACCGTAATGTAATTGCTAGTGGAACTGACCATGGACTTGCAGAATGATTGGTTCACTAATTTCACTCCTTTCTTCTCCTTTGATAATATTCGTCACTTTACATCGGTACTCTCCTTGAAAGTCGTAGGTTACATTGCTTATATACAACTTGGCATCCCTGCCCCTCTCAATATTGGAATCTGAAGGTGCCGGCCTTTTCTGAATCCACTCATACGTTGGAGGAGGATTTCCTTCTCCTAGGCATTCAAAACTTGCAGAAGAGAACAATGTTGCCGTTTTCACTCGTTCTCTGCCGACGCTTACAATCTTTGGAGGATCTGCAAAGAAAAAGAAACATTATATACATTTTCATTATGAAAATTTCAATCCAAGCATATCTGATCCATCCACATGAAAATGTTGAAAATGAAAATACCAAGTTGAAAGGCTATTGAAGGATATGACAAAATGAGGGAGGTTCTTAAATTCTAGACTGATGAAAATCTAGAGAACATGTTGGTATATTCAATAAATTATGATAAAAATGACAATATTTTTTGGTAACCCTAAAAACTTGGAAGTGGTAAAATAGCAATAAACAGTTGAAACCTTTGATGAAAATATCACCATACATTTTTCTCCATTCCATTGAGAAATACACATTCAAATAGTCTATGTCTTGTTCACCTTTTTGTTCGCTTCAAAGATCAATATTATGCATTCCTCAATATTTAATAATAATAATAATAATAATAATACTGGATTTTATTGACAGGTTTGTGAAAACAAACTACATTGAATACATAAACGAATAAGAACTAAACCTATCAAATGGCAGAATTCAAGTTCAGATCACGTCATGTGTGAGATAACGCAACCAGAACTTGCTCTTTTATTCAACCCAACAAGGAAAATAAAATAGTTATTTATGATACAAGTGTTAAAAGTGGCATTTTATTTTGTGAGTGGGGAATATTGCGAAACGAGCGTTAGCGAGTGGAGCAACCCCACGAGCAAAATAAAATCACTTTTAACAAATGTATCATACAAAATTTTTTGTTCAACAGTTACTGCTAGTAAGAAAAAAACAAAAAAAAAATATGATCCATAAGGATTCGAACACACGATCTTTGGATTACAAGGCTGACTGACAGATACTTCAAATATAATAAACCCCAACGCACTTTATTTATGAATGTCATTATTTGTCAGTGATGAAGGACATTCTACAGTTGGACTAAATACTACTTCGTTTGTAACTTCAAAAGGAATTAGTATTATCAATTGCGCAAACGACCAAATACCTGTGTGAACTTTTATAAACGATTCCTCTTGAGTAGGTGTTCTGATTATAATATCTGATTGAAGTGTTTCTATTAGAGAGATCTATATTACTGAGTATCCATCATCTCATCTGTCATTTTACTTTTAACACTAGTGTTAAAAGTACTTTTAACACTAGTGTTAAAAGTGATTTTGTGAAAACGTCAGTTTTTAGTTCATGTGTCAATGAATTAAAAACGTCATTTTTAATGTCAGTTGTACAAAAAATACATTATTTCTTCATGAGTACCCATATACCTAATATACAACTAAAGATAATTAATAAGTATTCAGTCATAAGTATGAGTATGGGAGAGTTAATTAATTAATCAGGTTTACTTTATTCATAAGTTAGTCGGATTTCAATTTATTTCTGAAATTTGGGATCGGTAACGTTTTCATTCAGAAGTCGACTGTAAAGCCAAGCAATATTATAAGAGAGAAAACCACGGTAAAGTGTAGTTTTATGGGGAGGTACTGAAAGTTGATTTCTGAATCTGAGATTCAGGTTATGAATGTCGGTGCTAAAACAGATTTTATCGTAGAGGTAAGAAGGAGTTTTGGTATTAATTATTCTATGGAATATAATGCAAGCATGTAATATACACGCCGCGCCACCATACTTAGCCATCATACATTATTCAGCTGACTTGTCACCTTTTGGTACCTGTAACAAGTCTCAGGCATGAATTCTGTAAGGTCTGTAGTCTTCTCTTGTCAGTAAGAAGTAGGTTAGGGCTATAAACAATATCGGCATAGTTGGCATGTGATAGAACCAAAGCATTACATAATATTTTCTTTGAATTTTGGTTCAGTTTTTCTCTATTGGAGTAAATTGAGTTGAAATCATTTAGTGGTAGTAGTAGTGGTATCACGTACAAAAAATAACCTTTTGACCCACCCACTATAAAATTTTTCAATTGTGTCATAATCAAAATACGTATATGATAGTTGATTTAAAAACATCTTTGTTGTATAATAATAGTCAATTGAGAATTTCATTTACAATAAATTTTGCCAAATATACGAAACAAATCAACAGCTGAAAATGTTTACGTGAGGTGGTTGCCTGTTTTTCTGTTTTAGGAATCAGAAATAGGCCGAGTGATAGCGACAGATTTTGAGATACCTACAATTTTACCCAAATCCTTCGTTTGTTCCGCCCCACAAAAAATGAGGCGAAAAAGGCTTTGCCGATCTCATTTATAATTTACTTGATTAGAATGAAAATGGCTCAGGTGCAGGTTTCTCATATATCATATTGAAAAATTTAACAAAATTTTATCACTTTGATTTTTTGACATTGCCACGTTGGTCCCAGGTCCCAGGTGCGTTTCCCTTTCAAAAGCTTCTATCATAAACTTCTATGCTGTTATGAATAATAGGAATATTAAGGTGTACAAGTGAGCCTTCAAACCACGCACAATCAGTTTAAAAGTTACGAGTGCTCTGAAGGTACTTCTACACTATCGGAAACTTTTCATCTTGGGTATGGACAGAAATCTACGCGAGCAACAAGGAACGCAATGATATACGACATAAATAAGAGAGCCGCACTACTGTGCGCCTATCCTGTTTCCCCACCCGACGAATTAACAGCTCATTTCGATATCCCTTCCTCAAGGGAGTCAAGGAGAAATTGCAATGCTCTCTCAACATATAGCAAGCTATTCTTTACGCTCTCATGAAACCACCATTCCCAAGATACTGTATACTCGTGTATCATACGCTATGCTTTGTTATGGCTGCATCGTGACTTCAGAAATAATGCTGGAAATGAATTTTCTCACGACCATGTAGAAAATTACCGTCTCCCGGAAAGTAATTATCCGCACGCCCACGAACATGAGGTCAAATTCAAAATTTGTTATGATCCACCGCTGGCGAGCTGTCAAATATATAACTCCTATTCAGATTTATTTTCGGAATATTCATATTTGAAGCACAAAAAGTTGACCTTGCTGGGAATCAATCCCACGTACTCCCTCCCAGTCTTTTAGGTTAAATTATTACATCCATCCTAATGCTATCGATATTATTTGATAAAGTTATCGAGTGGTCGTAGGAAAAATAATGTACATTACTTGTGCGAATGTGATTCTTCACACTTTTGGGACTGTCGAACTTGGCATAAAAATATATTTAATAAATACATACATCTCAATTTTTATATAAAACTAAATATGATCTTTAATGTCATCCTGCGAAGAGAATATATACTCTCCGCTTACTAAGGACTCATGCCATGTAGTGTCCATTATTGGTAGTCCCACGATGATTAGATGAGATGATGATAATCTTTATTCAATTCAATTCAATTTCTTTATTTCCAATCAGACTTATACATACATAAGTATAGGATATTGTCAAGTCAATTTTATACAATCTGTTGAAAAACGAACAGTACAGTATATAAATATATAATAATATAATATAAAATAATGTATATAAAGAACAGTGTATAGAGACGAAAAACAGAGAATAAAAAAGTATATAAACGACAGTATATAAAAGTGTACTTGTAACGGTGGTTATACCAGGTTACAACACAAATATTCTGAAACCGAATAAAAAACCCCGTTAACTAAAAGTTTTCGAGCTTCATATTTGAATTTATTCACACTTGATATGTATATGAATTTTCAGCCTAGTGGGTAAGTGGTTGTATAATTTGATCGGCAAAACCACCGGACTGTTAGCCACAGTTGATAAACGGTGGGATGGTATATTGATATTGAAGTTTTGCCTTAAATTGTGTACAATATTTTCACGAGACTGGTTGAGAATAGCTGGGCTATTTTTTATATATATAATACAATTATAAATGAAGAGAGAAGGGAACGTTAAAAGCTCAAGTTGTTTAAACAACTGGCGACAGGAAAACATCCTAGGTTTGAACATCATGTTACGTACAATCTTTTTCTGTTGAATAAAAACTGCATTAGACCTAGAACTGTTGCCCCAGGCTAGAATCCCATTATTCATAGTTGAATAAACGTATGCATAGTAGTACAATTTCAGAAGATCGTGGTCAATTCTTGATCGAAGTTGCCAGATTACAAAACAATGTCTCGCTAATCTTTTTAGAACGTTATCGACTTGATACGTCCATGAAAGTTTAGAATCTATTAAGACACCCAAGTACTTTACTACTTGTTTTTGTTCAATAAATTCATCATGTAATTTTATCACAAGGCTTTTGTTCAAATCATTCAAGGAGAACATGATTAATTCAGTCTTGCTTTGATTTACTATAAGGTTGTTCTTTTGACAATAACTATTGATATAATTTGCGGCCTCAGTGCATGTGTTATTCAGATTTGCTAGTGAATCACCAGAGCAGGCAATAGAAGTGTCATCTGCGTATAACAATATGTGAGTTCCAGACATGTTTTTATATGTTATATCATTTACAAAAATGATGAATAACAGAGGCCCCAGCAAACTCCCTTGAGGGACGCCACTGTTTACCGGTTCTACTTCAGAGTAGTACGAAATATCGTTAAGTCGAAATCTAACACGTTGCTTACGATTTGATAGATATCCCTCAAGCCACTGTAAAGCATTTCCTCTTATCCCATTATCTTATTGAAAATAGGTTACCCTAATATAATACAAATAATAAGAAGTACATTTACGTATAAATAAATAACTATAAAATGCAAACGTACACTAAAAAATGTTAAAGAAACGTTAAAAAACTTATATGCTATCTTATGTTTTGAATATATTCCATTAAATGTTTTTAAAAATTCTCAATGATGGACTAGATTCAACTATGGATGGTAATTTATTATATGTATCAAAGCCTTTAAAATACAAAGAATTCATGGAACTTCTCTTATTCGTTCTACATACATGCAAATTAGAATTGTTTGTTGTGGCATGATTATTATGAATATCTAAATTCAAATTGATAAATTCACAGAAGTATGGCGGTGCAAAGTTATTAAATATTTTATAAAAAAAAATCATTGTCATGTAATACAACCGGATAGAAACTGATAGCCACTGCAATGTTTGTAACATTACTCGTATCTCTGTGTATCTATTTCCAGAACTATACGCATTCCGCGATTTTGAAAATTTTGTAGTTTTGATGTCTGATTCAAGTTAAAAAGATAAATAATAGATGCACCATAGTCAAAATGCGGTTGAATAATTGCATTATATACAGTAATTTTGGTCTGGGTGGATAGATTTTTGGAGATTTGAGAAGTTTATTTCGTTTAAATCAAGAGAGTTAAACTTATATTTGGTTGTTATCATCATACTTTTTGTTTTCGTTGTATTTAGCTTCAATTTACTTGTGATTAGATATTCATTAACCTCCTTCAGTGCAGCATTCATTTTTTCAATAGCTTTATCTAAGTTAGAATCATAGCATGCCAAAAGAGTATCATCTGCAAATAAATTTACAAAGTCTACATTAACAAACAGGTTTATGTCATTCATGTATAAAATGAAAAGCAAGGGTCCTAAAACGCTACCCTGTGGAACTCCCCTATCTATAACAGATTCTTGTTAGATGTCATCTCGGACTCTAACTTTTTGCTTTCTATGAGACAAATAATCAGCTAACCATTGATAAACTTCACCATCTATGCCATATCCTCTTGATTTCATCAAAAGCATATTACAATCAATCGTTTCAAAAGCCCTTTTTAGATCAAGAAAAACCACTACCACATATTTATTGTTATCAATTTCTCTTTTGAACTTAGACAGGGCTAGTTGTAATGCAGATTCCCATGAATATTTTTTTTAGACAATGCATAAAGACTATAACGACAGGGGGCTACGTTGTCTGCTGTATAATTACTCACGTCCAATACCTCTAAAAGAAAATCAATGGTGACAAACAATTTTCCTGGTAATCCCTCTGTCGAAGCAAAACGTTTTAAATGGATTACTAAAATTTTCGGAAATGTTTGAATTGATACGTATTTCGTGCACTTCCTTCTCTCTTCGCACTTTACACATGTCGGCATCTGGTCACCATCCAGAACGGATCGAAGGTGACTGAACAGTGACCACAATTAGTATATTTCAATATGTATTTCAAAAGGCCGACGAAGTTATCTACAATTTTGGAACTGTTCATCCTTGAATAATCTGACCATGACTCGTGAGCGTTCTCAGTGTCACCTAACTTATCATCTCTGTATGTTATAATGGATTTCGGCTTCTCCGTTACTCTATTCACGTATTCATGTAGACCCTCTAACTGGTATCTCAAGAACTTCTAAGCATCTTGCTGAGCATAACCGCTAATACTAGGTGCAAAACTTTGAAATTGACTTTTCAATTGGACAGTATTAAGAACTTGATTTGCCGAATCCTCTGACCACAGTTTTTTCATCAAACCATTTAGACCGAGCGTTTTAGCCGTGCTAAGTACTACATCCATGACGCCCTTGGAGCTACGTTTATTGAAAATATTCGTTTCAGAGGAGTCTCCAGAATGCTGGTTGCCTCTGTCAATGGAGATGCAAGATGAATAGCTTGATTTGAAACTGCTGGATATTGACCTAGAAGAAAATTTGTTCGCCCCGCAAAATTGGTTCGGAAACTCGGGTTCACGAAGAGTTCATCAAGAGATTTTGATACGGGAAAAGTACCAAAAAATAAAGCTGCATAACCTCTTTGAATGCAAATACTGATTTTTTTTATTTAAAAATGCTGTAGCTTTGGGTTCGTTTGTTTCCTCGTAAATTTTGTAACCGATGTCTATAATGAACTTTTGAGCTTGGGGTCTAAAAGAACCAAAAGTTTCAATGCCAATAGACACGAACACATAGTTATTTCCTAAATTCTCATATTTCCGTGATTTTGATTGTTCTGCGGCTGTAGCAGCAGAACCAGAGGAAATTGAAGTGGATGAAACATGTGAAGGCGCCAAAGTGTCCAACAGGCTTGCCTCTTTGCCAGGGAACAAGAGTCATGCCATCTGGACATTTACCGTCATCTCGAGACGTCCCAATGGGCTCTAAAATTGCAGGAATTTTAGCGGAAGATAAAGCTCGTTCAATCATATCGTTCACCGCTCTATCACGGGAAAATCAACCAGCACTAAATTTCCAACTCAGCCCATGTGTACTCTTGACGCTAACCTCAGTTCCACATACACATTTGTGCTGAACACAAACTGCTGAACCCAAATGAAATCCAACTACAACCCGGAAAGAATCATTGTTCAATAATATCACAAGAGAAGATACAGGTAATGCATTTAATCACGCGCCTGCATTTTTCGACATAATTGCTTTGAGACGAGCCTGATCGGTTAGAGATGTAGCAGTCGCTAACAATTTGTCAGATGCAAATTTAACTATTGGAAGATCCCAAGCACGCTGCGAAGATTTCTCATCGCATATTGAATTTGTTTGATCGAACCATAGTTGTTCAGAGAAGCATCTGCTGGAAAAGTGGTGGTAGAATACATTCGATGACATTTGAAACACTGCGGATAGATCAAAGGTAAAGCAAGAGAGGTAGAACGGCGAATGCCCAAACCACCAAAAGAAACTGTAAGAGTGGCTTGTAACCAAGATGTTTCATCTATCGAATTGTTGAGAATCAGTTGGAGAGTGTTTCTCACTGCTTCATAAAATTTTTCTAAAATGAGCTGCTTGTGCCAAGTTGGACAGCGCCTCAAAACGTAGGTCAGTTTGGGAATTGCTAAATAGTGCTTTAAATAAAATGATACATGGATGGAAAGTTCAACCAGGCGAGAAGACATAGTGTGAAACTTATTGATTTTATCTTCAAAGCAGGAAAATATAGCCTCATCTGTAAGAGGTGCACCAAGCAAGAAAAAATTTGATCTCTCAATAATTTTCATACCGGGAGCCAAATCGCTGGAAGATTCAAAAATTTTGGGATCAAATTGATCAAGAAAATATAACTCACACTTCTCATAGTTCAATTCAAGTCCGATTTCTTTGGATTTAAGTATGATAGTTGACAGTGATTCAAGAACTGCATGAGCATCCCCTCCAATTGAACCATCATCCA
The DNA here is from genome assembly GCA_958298965.1 of Chrysolina haemoptera. Taxonomy (NCBI): domain Eukaryota; kingdom Metazoa; phylum Arthropoda; class Insecta; order Coleoptera; family Chrysomelidae; genus Chrysolina; species Chrysolina haemoptera. The sequence continues at coordinate 32,121,531 of OY282587.1, forward strand.
AATACCAATCGTTGAACTCAGTATTGTTGTTCTCCAACATGGCATTGATAGATAAACAAAAGAAAAATCGGTGATAGTGGATCTCCTTGCTGAACTCCTCTCTCTGATGAAATGAGAGATTCACCAAAACATAGGTGAGAAGGATAGCGATAGCATTGACAAACGAAGGGAAATAATTCAAGAATTATGTCAAGAACAACTCTTAGCATTGAATCACAATTGACATTGTTGAAAGCATTTTCAAAATCCAGCTTGACGAAGACTTTTCCATTTTTTTCCTTATGTTCATTGCAGGAGCAACAGCTTCGCAACCACCCCGAGTACCAAAACCAAATGCAACGGGCGAAGAAAATCTCCAAGTTTCTCCTTCAGTCTAAAACAAGCTAATTTTGCAACTAAACGGCGATAAAACATGCCAACAGCAATCGGTCTAACTCCACCATCTTTTTTCTTGAGACCACATAATGATGCACCGAATATTACTGGGCAAATGTCATCGTTGATGGAACCCGAAAGTAGAAAGTTGCAAAATACTGCTGACCCAGCACTATAACTGATCATGTCTTGAACATGAGAAGGTCTAAGTGAATCCAGGCCTCCAGATGAACTGGTACGAAAAGATTGTATTTCTACACGGACATCGTTCTCAGTTACAAGAAGTGGGGTCATCGTTGAAACAATGTCAGGATAAATACTCCCTGGGTTCTCTGAAGGATGCTAATGTGTCATTCGAACACAAAATCGTAACTACTCCCGACAAATCTTCATCTGATACTTTTCTATTATCCTTCTCGACGAGAATTTGGTTGGAGTTGTTCGTTTTCTGGAAGGTGCAGGTGGAAAAATTATCTGTGTAGCATCATTGAGGTTCCTCTTTATTGAAGTTGTTAAAGATACCTTGCTGTTGATGGAAGTCTGGCAAACGTTAAAAGACTTGTAGGAAAACATCAGCAGATTTTTCCATGAGTTATCTGTGTTATTCTTCACACAATCGTCAAAAAGACTGGAGAGCGTAGATGCAGAAAGCAATCTTGCAGCCTTCGGTATCCGTTTTATGATTTTGATTTTCTTTCTGTGTTCAGCAAGTCTGACATGAAGATCTGCAGTTCGTGTATCTCGGGAAAATTGAAACTTCTGCTGGAATCGGTACACGAGGCATCGAGAAACGATTTGTTGTGGACTTTGGCACAATAAATCTTCAACCCAGTGGAATTTTTGAAGTTTTAACTGCATGTGACACAAAAAGATGTTGACAGTGACTTCATGTGACATTTTTTTAGTGTTGACTATTTCAAATAATATGCCAATCTTCTATACATCATACGTTACCATAAACAGTATGAAAATGAAATGGCATAGTGCGTAAATTCGCGGAAATGAATGTTCAGAATTTTGGTAATATAAACAGTGCTTAGGCATACATACGCAATCGGTATTATGTTTTATTTAATAGTTTCATAAAGAGTGCTTGTACACTTTTATTAGTGGCAGCCTGTTTGAAAACGCGGAAAATTTTATTCAAATACAAGTTCACGTGACCATACCAGCCCAAAATATGTCACTATCCCTCGGTCTAATATCTGTCAGTGAACATTTAAAATTTGTTACATGACTTTGACGATGATGAATCTGTATTTCTGAAGATTGCATTACTGAAACCTGAAGCACTGCAAATTTTTGTTCCGAAACATTTATATTCAAGTTTCTACTCGTATAAATTTCGTTAATATTTGTGGTCAACGAATCAGTAATTGATTTTCCGAATAGCTATAGCATCTTATTTATCAATTTCTCGTTCATTCTGTGCCGCAGGAGAAAACATTTTAAATTCCCAAAATTATGTCACAAAGTAAAAAGATACAGACTCCCATTTTTGTCCCTTATAATGAGATTCACCATAAATTCTATACGAAGGGAAAGAAGAAGCTGTCATATACTGCAGTTGTGTCGTTGATCAGTGACGGAACGAAAAGGAAATTAGATTTTGAATTGCTATACCCACGAATAAATACTACACGAGCTTAATTAAGGCAAGATACAGCTCCGTACTTTGCTACCTATATACTCACTTGGACGGAGTTTATAGAATTTTTATGCCTCTCATAAACCGCCCCTAATTTCAGACCCACCATAAAATTGAAATGGTTGTGCCAGACTAGAAACACATGGTACATTTTTATTCTCGACAAGTTTATACTACAAATTAAAGTGAATATTATATGCAAGTAGCTAATCTCTTGTGAATAAATCGTAGATGAATCCCATCGTACAGGGTTCTTCAGAATCATACAACTCAAGTATTATGTTTCTGTGTAATGAAAAAATCAGCCAGAAAAACTACTCAGACTTCAAACTCTTCAGTAATACAGCATGAACCATATATTTTCATGATTTCTTTGACGGACAAATTGGTTCATTAACGAGTATGGATCTCTTTTATGATCATTTAATAATGATGTGAACATTCGGTCGATAACTGATTCATAAAATTTATCATTCAGGAATTCATATGTTTTCAAAGATACTTAGCTGTCCAGTATTTACTGTAGCCACAAACTCGTAAGAGTTGGCGTCAGAAGTAGGATTTTTGGTTCAGATGGGTGTACCCAAGGAGATTTACGACAATTAACAAGTTTCACGATGTTGTTATTACTAAATTTAACGCGATGGAATCAGAATATAGATCAAAACTAATGAATCAGTAAAAAAAAATTAACATCCATCATTTAGTGACTGAGAAATTGAATATTTTCACTGTGGTTTGGAACAGGAACAGCCAATGTAAATTTTTACGATTGTTTTTATTTGTTTCAACCATGTTCTTACCAAAGTATCCAGAATAATCTTTTGAGTGCATAAGCACCCAATAAGAATGATACAGTTTACGTAGTTTAGCATTGAACATCTGTGATCAATGCTCGCCTTCGACGTGATGTGATTTATCCGAGATCGCTTCACCACAAAAGTTCCTTAGATGCGCCAGGTCTCTGGTTTATGTCGCGTGACGTCACACACAAGATGAAATTATTCTTCCAAGCGCAACTTCAAAGTTCCATAACTTTTTCATTTCAACATATACTTTTTAATGATTCTTTCACATTTTTGTTCCATTTTACTTTAATTTTCATAACTAATCCATAACAAAAAATAGAAACTTCGGAAGGACCCAGAGGATTTGTGACTATTAGTACTTATAGGATACAGGCGGTTTCCAAGGAGGTTTTGGGAGGATCAAAGAGATTATGACGATAGACGAAGGAACACATTATATCCATAGTAACTAGACCATCAGGTCTGTTTGGATATAAATATAAAATAATATAAAATAAAATTAACCCTAAGAGAAAAGTTGAATTGGATCACAAACTAATCTTCTAAAGGAAAAAGAAGAAAGAGGCAGAGAAGAACAAATTGAGAAGAAACTTTGGCAAGACGAACAAGAAGAAAATGATAGCGGAAGATAAATCAAGACGGAACGTTGGCACAAGGAAATGAAAAAAAGAGACAAGGAGAGACAAATTGCGTTGAAACGTCGGTTGAGAGAAAAAGGATAAAGAGATAGAAAAAACAAATTGAGATGGAAAGTAGACAAAAAAGATGGAAAAGAAAGCTAAGAATAGACAAAAACAAAAGAAAGAGCTAAAGATAGACAAATTGAGAAGGAACGCAAACAAAACAAAGTGAAGAAAAAATCAGAGGAAAGGCAAAAGGAAAAAAAAAGAGCTGGAGAAAGACAAATTGACTGAGAGAAGGAGGAGTAATTAGAAAGAGATACACAATTTTATAAGGACAAAACGAACAAAAAGAGAGAGCTAGAGAAAGACAAATGAAAGGGAACGCTGGAAGAAGTTGAAGAAACAATTAGAAAGAGATAAACATTTGTATGAGAACATGCGTAGGGAAGTTTTATAAAAAAAAAGGACGAAAGATACCAGAAAAGACAAGAAGAGCAGAATCGGTTGTATCCAGTTTCACAGATACAAGAAAACGAATGGGTTGAAGAAAATCAAGAGGTGCAGGGCCGCCTTCTAGAAATTCCACAAAATCAGATATATGAAGGGAATGACGAAAAAAATAATAAGTCTGTTTGCAGAAAACCTTACAAGAACAAAAAACAACATAATTGATGTAACATAAAAAAAACAGGGCCGACTTCTCTGGTAATTCCGAATAAACGAAATATGTGAAAACAGACAACAGATCCGGTTGCAGGAAAGGTTCAGAAAGGCAGACAGCCTTGAGAGAATGCCGGTTTCGTATAGGTTCCCCAAAGAACATGCATTAATCCGTTGGAGTCAACGCTGTGGAAAATGGAAGTTTGCTGACAAAAATGAAGATAGATTGAGATTGTAGGGAGATAGTCCAGATAGCAGAGATAATAATAGACACGATTATGATGTCGATGAAGTCAAGACTTAAAGTCTATCTGAACTCGTTGTGGATTTTTCGGCTCATATTAGATGTCAGATATCCCATAAAATATATTTCAAAGCCGCCACAGCCGCTGTATACAAATGGAATGCTGAAGAGATAGGTGCAATCTGGATAGTAGTTGTACTATGGGGACTAATATCTAAATCACATCGTATGGCACCCAGCATCCATTTGAAAAATTACAGAAGAAAAAAAAATTTATGAAGGGAAACCGCGAGCTGAAAGCAACTGAGGCTAGATAGAAGTGGGAGTTATGCGGAAGATCTCCAGCTCAACTGCGGTTCATTGCTGAGGTCTCTATCACCACCAAGAGACCGCTGGACTTCTGGAACTCGAAGAAATTGATGTTTCTATGCTTTCTCATCGCGGCAAGTTCTCGAAGCTTCCATCGGGCTATATAAGCAGAGCGATTCGATTGGACGGACTGGTCATTTTAAAGTTTGAATTAAAGTTGAAATTGTGGCCGAAGTCTATTGAAGTTCAAGTTGAAGTATAAATGTATGGAATTTAATTAGTATCCAGTGTAGTCACATTATTTTATCAGTTTATTTGTGTTGAATAGTACTTTATTGGAATTCATTGTTATTTTGGAGCTGTAAATAAACGAGTCACAACTGTCCAGTACTTGTCTGCAGCCACTACCGATATCGTGATATCGTAAAAGTATACTATGTCATCAGATAGTGATTGTATGAATGATATGAATGAACATTTTACAAACAATTTGTCGGATATTGTGAAGTTGATACGAATCATATAATATTGAATGTCTATCACGGTTCTGGCAAGTTCAGTGTTATGTCATTTGTGAAATGAAAATATTTTCACAGATTGCTGGTAGTATATCATCGGACGAGGAAAGCGAGTCCTTATACTATTTAGCAGTTGTTCACATTTTGATACTCCTTTCAAAAAAAAAAAAACGAGGTTTGTGATTATCGTTATCATAGAACGGCTATTTTGGTTCACGAAAAGCAAAGTTATCACCATTTTCCTTACTTACATTTGTTTATACAAATCTTGCATTATTCGTAATACTCCTGCCCCCTTGCTACCATAATTTTAATATTTTTATCCATTTTACAAAAGTATATCAACAAAATGACCTTTTGCTAACGTCAAAACTTATATATCTTCAGTTTCTTAACAGATTTCAACGTTATTTTCCTCTACGTTCCAAAATCACTTCAAACTCAACAAGTAGTTATCCTTATCGTTATTGAGGATAACCATAAAAGCTGTTATTGTCGAACGTTATTTGAAGTGGCCTAAAAACTCCCTACTATATGACTATGTGAGTTGCAAACGATTGCGTATAGCACGAGTTACGTAAACATACGAATATATTAATGATGCATTGTCACACATGTATTTAGTACAACGCTTCGACTGTCTTCAATTAAAATGGTTATTTAAGGGATAAGTGTTTTAATAATTTAATAAGGGCGATTAACAATAGAGATATTTCAACGCGTGAGCGGAGCGAGCACGTTAATGCTTGAGATTATTAATCGCCATTTTAATTCACGAGTTTGTTACAAAACTTTTCCATCGACCGTAATTAAAAGAAAAAAAAGTGGTCCTATTTGGGTGTTGGAACCCTCGACCTCGCAACATCTCAAGACTCACACCAGCATTTTACCAGCTGTTTGACTACTTATTAATGTTTTTGTCTCAAGTTTATTCTGCAGAGAATTATCTATATAACCTTCTGCTACTGTAGTAGATTTCCCACCACCAAGTCTTTTGATAGCTGAAAAGTCTGCACCACTGTCACACAGTATCGAGGCAGAAGAAAGGCGAAAACAATGCCCTGTGTAGAGATGCGGGTGTTCTAATTTCAAGAATTTTGCAATAACGGACGGCAATTTGGAAAAGGTATTGATGCCAACCGGCTGTGTGGAACATATATTATTTCTATAAAAAACGAAAAATCTTTTATGTGGAGTGTGCGCCGGACTCAAAGAAATATAGCATTTGATCATATTGAGAATATTTGCTTCGTTATCAACTTTGGTAAATATTCTATTTGTGTGTGTTTTTGATGCTTTTACTGTAACAAGAAACTTTGATCCCAAGTCTTGAACGTTATTTGTTTCTAATTTCAATAGTTCATCCATTCGTAACGCACCAGCCACTCCGAAAATCAGTGCAACCAACTGCAAATTCGGAGTATATTTTCTCGTATCACAGTTTGCTTTTTTCAGGCAATAAACTTAACGATATTATATTTGCAGTTTCTGCCACTTCTGGTGGAGTTAAAGTAAACTCTTTGTCACTATCCATCTTTTGATTTCAAAATATACATAACATTTTAAGAAATCACAACAATAAAATAAATAATGCCGGATAGTTCGAACACAGCTACTTGATTTTAAAATGAATGTTTTAGCGGGTAAGTATATGTTTGGTTGCTTACGCCACAGGTCACTATATAAATATAATATGTATTGGAGCAATGTACGATAGGTTGCATATAAGTAAATCGTTGATTAATAGAAAATCATTCATTAACAGGGGTCATTAATCAACGATTTTGAGTGCGTTAAAATACATCGTAAATGAACGGTCTACGGAAAAAACATATACAGCACTATTTTGATTGAAAATTTGAAAATATCCTAGTTGAAATCAATTGCTTTGAGATCAACGGAATATGTTTAATACCTTGACAACTACTCGACTGTCAGCATGTTTGCTTGTAAACAACGCCTTCTGAGTTATATCTTCGAATGATATTTGATGTTTGCTTGTTTAAAATCAGTGATTCAGTCAGCCTTCTATCCGATATAGTAGAAAAAGAAAGTTGCCGCGAACATACTTGAACCTTCAATAAGTCTTGTAATAGCTGTACAAATTACGCTTTAAGAGTAACAACAAACCCAGGAACCAGGAATTGTTTTTTTGGGAATAAACGTGTCGAATTGTGAAAATTCTAAGATTATTGTTTCTTGTTCAAATAAAACTTATTTTAAGTCTTTTTATTTCTGAATTTAGCTCGATGGGTTGCGTAATGAGTGTCATTTTACGCAACCCTCAGGAGTACTTGAGAGACTTGTGCGAGCTAGATAGTACAGGATCTGAAGAGAGGTCGACCTTCACCGTTCTGTTTAACGGATAAATCATACTTGTTATAAAATTTCATGTATAGACGAATACGCCTAAAATGGGTTGCCTCTCAAAATGTGGTCCAGACTATAAGTATACAGTGAGTTTAAAAAAAACTCTATTATTATCGATTTGTCAGAAAATTTTATTCTTCATAAGAATTAGTGCATTGCAGAATACTTGCATTAGAGTTGTCAAAATTTCAAATTTCCAAACGGTGTACAGGGGAAACAATAAATTGAATTTTGATCATGAGTAAACTACGCTGGCTGTGATTCCAAATTTGAATATTGTTTTCATCTTTGAACAACCTCCTTGAATGCACTTTTTGATAATGTCAATAATAAGGGATATTTTACACTCAATTCAAATTTTTTTCCCCCTGTACACCGTTTGGAAATTTGAAATTTTTACTACTCATATGCAAGTATTCTGCAATGCAGTAATTATTATGAGGAATAACATTTTCTGACAAATCGATAAAAAAAAAGTTTTCCTTATGGTGCAAAATTTCGACCTCTCTCTTAGACTAAGAGAAGACGTAGCCGTCACGTTGCAACGTTGCAACGCTGAGATTTGAACCCATTCTCCACGGATGATTTGGACGGAAAAAGAGTGCTGTGCCAGCACTGTTACCACGACGCATGAGGAATGAATGAAGAATACTATCTGCACTGACAGAAATCTGGAGAACACACTGTATTTTCAAGAAATTTTCATAGTATTAAGGATATTTTTTGCTCATCAGAAATAAGTCGAATCTTTAATAGTCACATATTTCCAACGTAACAATGTTGATGCCTACTATACCATGTTTCAGTATTTGATATTCCCCTCATTGGGGATCATATATTTTTCTTCGGAGTTACAATTTACTGCAATGATATCTTTCAAGTATATCAATCAGCAGTGTTATAAAAAAAAACTGCTTATTTTCCAAACAGGCAAAAGACCCAATTATAGGACTGCTTATAACAATGATGTAAACATGTAACTGTGAACAAGAACTTAAAACTATAGAGTGCTATGACAATCTCGGTATGTAATTGTAAAAAATAATCATAATACAAAAGAAGAGTACCTTAATAGATAACATGTATGAGTAAATAACATGTTTAAAAAATAATATATTTATTTCATATTGATGGCATCACAAGCATCACACATTTTTTGTAATGATAAGTTTTATTTTCTTTTTGAATAGCCCAATAGATGTTGAGAATGAATCAATTTCATCGTATATGATTGAACTGTGTGCACATCAAATGAACTGGAGATTTCAGTAGTATATTCGTTCTTGGAATAGGTAGATAAAAACAAAGTGATCTCCTACTGCCCAAACGAGGTACACAAAAGTTCAATGAAGATAATAACTCTGGACAATCAATTTGGTAGTTTATTAGTTTATAAATAAATATGCAAGCATAGTATGTTCTACGGTCTTTCAAAGATAACAGCGAAAATCTGTTTAACAATATATTATTGTCTAGACCTTGTACAGGATAAATTCCATCAATTCTATATACAATGTACTTCATAAATCTCCGTTGAATGGGTTCGAGCAGATGAATGTGAATCAAGTATATTGAAGACCAAATCAGCTAGCCATATTCTAAGCGTTTTCTTACTTATGAGTTAAACAGAGCAATGAGGATATCTCCATTTTTGAAGTCTTTGCAAATCTCTGAAAATCAGACCAAGCATTCTTTTAGCCGCCGATGCAGTTTTGGTAATATGTGAGAAGCTAAGTTTAGACTCAAAATTAATGCCAAGATCTTTCTTTACGTCACAACAATTGAAAGAGATTTCATTTATTGAATAACTGTATTCCACCAATTTAATTTTCAAAGTATAACTAGCGTAATGACATTTGTGTATGTTGAGGGGTAATTTGTTTGTTTCACACCAGTTTGCTAAACGATCAATATCATTTTGGAGTAGTTTACAGTCATTCTGAGATTCAACAATCCTAAATAATTTCAAATCATCGGCAAACAAAAGAATGTTGCTTGTTATATTGCTTCCCTGATGTGAACCATGGTAGAAATGAAAGCTGGTGATTTATGGCCACGGTACTCGACGTATTGTGACCGATTACTAAGGTATGATTGAAAGAAATTCAGCAGGTTGATATCGAGACCTATTATTTAGTTTAGAAATTGGTATTTTATGGTCTAACTTTTCAAAGGCCTTTGAGAAGTCTGTGTATATAGTATCAACTTGAGACTGGTTATCAATAGCATTGTTTGTGTATAGCACATCAAATTGGTTTTAGTTGATCTTTTAGATATGAAGCCGTGTTGTTCAAGTGATATTTTTTTTACGCTGAGATATACTCTAGTATAGATTGAGATTTCAAAGGCCTTTGCGAAGTTTGATAATAAGGTGATTGGACGGTAGTTCCTTATTTGATTTATATCTCCAGATTTGAGTATAGGGCATATTTTTGAAGTCTTCCAAATATCAAGAAATGTATTAAACGCATGTACATTGGATATTGTTTGGAGAGGTTCTGCAAACACATGCGCACAATCTTTTAGGGATATTATCATAGCCACAGGTATGTTCGGATTTAAGTTTTTTCAGGGCAGTTTGAACTTCGTCTTCGCTTAATTGCCCAAGTAAGTTGTCGTATTTAAGGGTAGTGTATCATCGTCCATGGTGTTATAAATTGGGATAGTATAAACACTGCTAAAATAGTCTGCAAAAGCATTTAAAATACTTGACGGATTTTTACATTCTATGTCATCCATTCTAGAAGTCCCTTCTTTACTTTGAATGAATGTTTAGAATTCAGAGGAGTCAGATTTGATAGATTTCTCAGATTTTTCCATATATTGTTTATAGGATTTTTTATATTAGTTTTAATAGATTATCTCAGTGCAACAAATTGTTCCTTTAACTCAGGTGAGTTAGAGGTCTTAATTCTTTTGAAAATTTTGCTCTTTGTTTTAATTTCAGGTGGGTACTTTTTAACAAAGTTTTTGGTACATATAGGTCAAGTATAGAATGAATCATTTTGTAGAATTCGGACACAGCTTCGTTGAAATCAGAATATATTTCTAGGAAGTCCCAATTCATATTGAGATGAGAATATAGGAGGGGAAAATTAGCTTTTTTAAAATTGTAACTGACTAATTCGACATAATATGGTATTACTGACGATTGTGGAAATTCCATTGATATTCGAAGGGCGGGATGATGGTTGTCTTCAGGAATAATTGGCAGCTGATCATGGGTTATTTGACATTCCATGTTTGAAAATACTGTTGCGTCTTCGGGTTCAAAAATAAGTGTACTCTGGTATGAACTCGCCTTTATTATTCAAACTTTACTTGACAACACTGTAATACAAGTCACTGTCAAAATACTTGTATCCAAGGTAACTCAAGGTAACTTTCTAACTAACTTCCTTTATCTAACAAATGCATCGCTTTTATATACAAATAAAGTTCTAGAAAACTTAAGAAATCAATAGAACACAAATAGAATGTTCGACGATTGATCCAGAACAAAAGTTAGTGCTTCTAGATTTTTCCATCTAATTCATCGAACGATCTCGAACAATTCGAGAAGTCTTTATCAAACCTCAGGTCCGCAACACTGCCTCCTCCCTCAGGCTACTCCGTCCCGGACAACACCATCACCATTCTGGCTGTCCCTCTGGAACCAATTTGGGGGATCGTGGCCTCGGTATTCTGCTAACCTCTCGATGTGAACAACTTTGGGTTTACTCCTTGGGTTGAGCTGGATGCGGTATACCAAGTCGTTGATCTTCTTTATGATGACATAGGGTCCTGTCCAATTTCTCTGTAGCTTGGGGCATTTTCCTTTCTTTCTCTGAGGTTGGTATAGCCAAACGGCATCACCCGGCTCGAACATAGTCCCTGGACTCTTCCTGTCGAACCTCTTTTTCATTTTATCACTGGAGATTTGAAGACGACGTCTGCAGAATTCATGAACTTGGTCCAGTCTTTCTCGCAACTCTTGGACATATTCTGGTAGTACTTTGTCCTCTGTACTTCTGGGTGGCATTCCAAACAACAGATCGCATGGTAGTTTCATTTCTCGCCCAGTGATCAACATTGAAGGAGTATATCCGGTGGACTCATGCTGGGAACTTCGATAGGATAGGAGAAATAGTGGTACCAACTCATCCCAATCCTTTTGATTTTTGGAGACGAACATCGACAGGTACTGACTGATGGTTTTATTATGTCGTTCAACCATACCATCTGATTGTGGATGTAGGGCTGTGGTACGAGTCTTCTTCACACCTAGAATGTTCATCATTTCCTGCCATAATTCAGATTCGAAGTTTCGTCCTTGATCAGAATGTAATTCTAGTGGGACTCCATGTCTGGCTATTACATTTTCTATGAAGGCCTTTGCAACGGTCTTTGCCTCCTGGTTTGGAATGGGCACAACTTCAGGCCACTTGGAGAAATAGTCCATGGCTACCATCAAGTATTTATTTCCTTGCTCGGTAACAGGAAACGGCCCAAGAATGTCAACTGCTACTCTTTCGAATGGTTCACCAGAAAGATACTGAGCCATTTTCCCTCGACTTCTAGTTTTGGGTCCCTTCTTTGAAGAGCATAGGTCACATCTTCTGCACCATTCTTCTACATCACGACGACAATTCACCCAATAGAATCGTTCTTGAATTCTAGCAAGGGTCCTCTTGATTCCGAAGTGTCCACCTGCACGACTACTTGAGCACATCTTTAGTAAGTGCTTTCGGCAGGACCAGTTGGTACACCACAGTTGCTCCATCTGGGCTCTCCCATTTGCGATGCAATAGGCCATCACGAAGACATAGGGAATCCCATTGAGCCCAGTATCCCTTGGCAACTGCACCAAACTTGGATACTTCCTGCCACTCAGGTCTAACTCCATTTTTTAGCCAGCTTAGAACTAACTTTTAATTGTTGTCTTTCTTCTGATTCTTCCTCATATCTTCTGTGGTCCATAAATCAGATTCTTCAGACTCGACTCTTACGGTGGTAACTTGCAGAATTTCCTTGCAATGTTCATCATTGTAAAAATTGACTTCTTTGTTTTCGAGTTTCTGGCAATATCGGCATTGCTGTTCCAAGCATGGACGTCTTGATAATGTGTCTGCATTTCTGTGTTTCCTGCCACTGCGATGAATAACTTTGAAGTCGTATTGTTGGATTTTAGCAGGATCGGTCTTAATTCCTTCGGCCGAGATGACATGGCCTAAAAAATTAACTTCTTTTTGAAATAAATAACACTTCTTTGGGTTTAGTTGCAGGTTAGCATTTTCTAACCTCAAAAATACTTCTTCCAAATTATCCAGGTGTTCGTCAAACGTCCTTCCCATTACTATGACGTCATCCAAGTAGACTAGACAAATTTTCCATGTCAAACCTCTCAATACTAGTTCCATAAGTCTCTCAAAGGTGGCGGGAGCATTACATAATCCGAACGGAAGAACTTTGAATTGGTACAGCCCTTGTCCGGTAGAGAACGCTGTTTTTTCTCTATCATCAGGATGAACTTCCACTTGCCAATACCCGCTTTTCAGGTCCAACGTTGAAAACCATTTGGAACCGGATAATGTGTTTAGTGTATCATCAATTCTTGGTAATGGGTAGCTATCCTTCATCGTTACGTCATTCAATCGACGATAGTCCACGCAGAATCGGGTTGATCCATCCTTTTTAGTTACCAATACTACCGGTGAGGACCATGGGCTTGTGGTTTCTTCAATTATGTCATCCTCCATCATGTTGTTTATCATGTCTGCTACCTCTCTCTGTTTGGCAAACGGTAATCTCCTCGGAGCCTGTCGGATTGGTCGGGCATCGCCGGTGTTGATGCGATGTTGAACTAGACTGGTACGTCCCGTCGAAGTCTCTGTCGAGAAAATGTTACGATGGCTATCAAGAAACTCTTTGGCCTTCTGCTTTTCTTCCATAGTTAAATGTTCCGTGGATTCCATCATTTTGTCTATTGTTCTCTGATCGGTGTTAGTGGTATTTCTTCGCAGTACCTGAGTGTGGTTTTCACAATTGATAACTCGAGTGACAGGTTTGCAGAATCCCAATTGGTCGTTTTTCTTCAGAAGGACTTTATTTTCCGAAGTATTGGCAACCCTGACAGGAATTAATTGTTCTGTGTTCACAAGACATCGGGCAATTAAAATTCCATCTTGGCGGTATTCATCATTTTCAATTATTCCAGTGCTCAAATCTCCAGGTTCTTTATCCATTCTGGCCATGATGATGGTTTCGGAGTTTTTCGGAATGTGGATGTCTTCGTCAACATAAATCTTAATTGGTTGGATTTTCTCATTGTATCTGCTCAGGAAGATTTCTTCATTGCCAATCCGAAAAATTTTCTGTCTGATGTTAAGGATGAAGTCGTTTTTCTCCATGATGTCCAGACCCAAAACACATTCATCCCTTATTTCCGCAACCAACATAGAATGTTCCATGGTAATAGGTCCTATCTGGATGTGTACAAGTGTTTCCCCAATGACTGGTGCGGTTTGTCCCGTTGCCGTTTCCAAAACCATATTCCTTTTCATCGGCTTCACAGATTCTTGTATGAGGTCTGGGCGAACGACTGATCTCGAAGCTCATGTATCAATAGTGAAGGTGCATTTCCGATCTTCTAAGTAGCCTTGTATTAGTAGACTTTGGCCATTTTTCTTCAATGACGATATATGGATCTTGGGGCTTTGAACACTGAAAGTCGCCACGCGCCCCCTAGTGCCGACTAATTCTCGTTTTCCTGGGTGGGAGCAAGTCCTCTTTCGGACGTTTGAGGTCTCCTTTCTGGCGTGGTCGATCTCCTGAAGGATCCTCTGTTATAACGCCCACGTTGCTCTGTTCCTGGGCTCGGAGATCTCGATCTATCCTCGTGGCTATCTGATGACCTCTTTCTTCTTGGACTTCTGGATCTCGATCTCTCCCAGCAACTCCTCTGTAGATGGCCGCTTTTCCCACAATTATAGCAGCGCCTCTTCCTGTCTTCTGGGGAATGCACTTGGTTGCTTAATGCTGTTATGGAGTCCAATATTTTCTTCAATAGCGCCTCGCTTGTAGGAGAATCCTCGTTGAATTTAACTTCACGTAACTTGGGCCTCGTATTTCTTGATGCGTTTTTCGCGGCCTCGAACTCCAAAGATGCTATCAGTGCTGCGCTTATGGTTTGAAGTCGTCCTAGTCGAAGGGTTTGCTGCATGTCAGTATCTCTCAAACCATCGATGAAAGTCTGCACCCCAATTTGTTCTACGAACTCCTTCGGTGCTTGTGGGTATGCCAAATTAATGAGTCGCTCTACGTCGGCTCCATACTCCTGTAGGGTTTCGTTGGATTTTTGGTATCGACTCTTTATTTGGCTCTGAAATACTTGTTTGAGATATTGCTGTCCATATCTGATTTCCAAAGCTTCAACGATTCTAGAATATTCCTTCTGATTACTCTCGGGGATGTTCTGAAGGATGTCCAATGCTTGTCCTCGTAGACACAGGACTAGAGAGGTGGCCATTTCTTCCTCGGACCAGCCATTTGCGTTTGCTGCCGCTTCAAACTGACGTCTATACATGGACCACGAGGATTGTCCATCAAATGTTGGAGGCTTCAAAATTTTCACTTGTGTAGGCCTTATCGGAGTTGTCAGTGAGGATGGCCTTTCGCTGGTGGGGGAGATTTCCTCAGATGGTGCACGCTTGTGTGGAAGTTGTAACGTTTCCAGCCTCACCTTGATCTTATCCACTTCTTCGTTGAATTTCTTGTCCACCTCTCGTGCCACCCGTTCATCTATTTTGGACAGTTCATTTTCGACGTCTTGGACCCTTCTGTTGACTCCCTGGACTCCGCCTCTGACTTCTTGAACTTCACCTTTGACCTCTTGAACTTCACCTTTGACCTCCTGGACTTTTCCTCCGACCTCTTGTACTTCTTCAGTGATTTCATTCTGGAAGCACTGTTGACTGTGACTAATACGTTGCAGAAGATCAACATGTTGTTGTAACTGCTGGACTAACCGTGCCTCCTGTTCCTCTCGTTCTTGTTTTCGTTTGACTTCTTGTTCCTCTTGTTCTTGTTTCCTTTTCAGTTCGAATTGTTGTAGAAGCTCTTCTTGTTCTTGTTTTCGTTTGGCTTCTTGTTCCTCTTGTTCTTGTTTCCTTTTCAGTTCGAATTGTTGTAGAAGCTCTTCTTGTTCTTGTTTTCGTTTGGCTTCTTGTTCCTCTTGTTCTTGTTTTCGTTTGGCTTCTTGTTCCTCTTGTTCTTGTTTTCGTTTGGCTTCTTGTTCCTTTAAAAACTCAAGGATATCTGCTGATGTCGCCATCTCGTCGTAATTATTTGCACGAGTATTCACCATCAAATACTGGAAAACTGCCTTACTTTTCTTTCTTCAGTAACACTTATTCCGCCGCTGTCACCAATTGTTGCGTCTTCGGGTTCAAAAATAAGTGTACTCTGGTATGAACTCGCCTTTATTATTCAAACTTTACTTGACAACACTGTAATACAAGTCACTGTCAAAATACTTGTATCCAAGGTAACTCAAGGTAACTTTCTAACTAACTTCCTTTATCTAACAAATGCATCGCTTTTATATACAAATAAAGTTCTAGAAAACTTAAGAAATCAATAGAACACAAATAGAATGTTCGACGATTGATCCAGAACAAAAGTTAGTGCTTCTAGATTTTTCCATCTAATTCATCGAACGATCTCGAACAATTCGAGAAGTCTTTATCAAACCTCAGGTCCGCAACAATACTAAATCTAATAAACGCTCAGATGTGTTCACTATAGAATTGAATTGTTTTAGTTCGTAAAAGCTCATTATTTGCTGTAAGTTCATTAGGTTTATGTTGATGACATGCGGTTTATCTGCTCGATTTACAAAATTTGGTTGATTGAAATCACCTAGTATCAATATGTTACTTTCATAGAGGCATTCAAGTGTCTCTAGTGTTTCCAATACGTTTTGTATTACAAAGCTAGTGGAGTTGGGTGGATTATAAGTTACAAAAATATAGAAAATATGTTTATGAATTATCTTACAGCCAACCAAGTCAATGCTAGTGAAATTGTCCCGAATAATGAAAGATCAATTTCTGCTGCTGAGCAGTCACTCCTTACTCCCAAAAGTACTCCTCCACGTGTTACTGAGTTAGCTTGTAGATTTCTGTCTACCCTGAATACTATATAGTTGTCCCCAAATAGTTTAGCATTTTTAACATTTGACTGAAGCCATGTTTCGGTGATGGCAATAAGGTGGTATCCAGAGGTAACTACTGAGGTAAAAAATTCTTGCGTTTTGGTATTTAGTCCACGAACATTTTGATAATAACAAAGTAGGTCTGAAAACTTTTTTTCACCATTCGTTTGCTCCCATCCAGGCGGCCAAGGTTCGATTCCCACCGCCACCACGGAGCTAAAGTGGTTCGGATTCCACTTTTCAAGCTGTAGGTCCCGGGTCTCCCTTGCTCGCACAAGCTCTGCTTCTGAGGGGTTTCCTTCGAAAACCTGGAAGATTCGTAAAAACAAATTTAAACAAATTCGCTCAGCAAGTTGATCTCTCAGATCTTTATATTGCTTCATTTGTAGAGGCGTTTTATCATTTGTCACGAATATGTGTTTGAAACTAGCCTGTTGCTTTAATACTTTTGTCTTGCGGATGATTTTACTGGTCGGGGTCTCCGAGACCCTTCAATGAAACGCCCAGTTGTTTTCATTTATATTTTGATTTATTGTTTTCATTATTCTTATTGTATTTTCTTTATCCTCATTTCCATTTCCTTCAGATTCTGGTAGCCCAAATATCATTACATTCTTTTCTCGAGTTTCCCTTTCAGACACTTCTGCTATGTTATCATTTATTGAGAAGCTCTCACTGTATTGAGCACTAGTTTGTTTGCTGTATTGGGAAAGCTGGAGTTCTTCAATTTCCTTTCTCAAGGCCTGAGTTATGAACACAACTATCACGTGTACATTAGTGACCTTTGCTTACACTCGTACATTGTGCGTTCTCGTAATAATGGACAAATTTGCCACTTCCTCGGGATTCATGACCCGCTTTGTCCTGTCCACCGGGTTCGTCAGTTGAGAAGCTAACAGAATAGAATATATGCTTTGATTAGATTTCAAATGGTAATCATGTGAAGTGAAAATATTTCTGCATTTTTCAAATGGAAATTCTTCTGAAATATTGGGGATTTAAAGACCTCTATTTCTATTTTAGTAGATTTTGTTCGTAATTAAACTTAGCAATATGTTGCCGATAAAAATGTATCCTTCGTTATCACACGTGAAACTACACTCATACATCTGGAAGGTGCCATTAATCCAGTACATCTGGTTTTGAGACGAAAATTGATTGTAGCACCACTTGGTATGCTAGTGTTTGGAATAATACCAAACAAGTAATAAAATTGTTTACCAAAATTCTAGGGGTAAAACAAATAGCTATTTGTATTACTAGGGAGGAGAGTGCCACTTTTCCTCCCGCAGGATGTAGTTTACTGCCCGACTCGAAGCGGAGGGCAGTCAACATCCAAGGGAGGAGAAGGAACTTTACTCCCATGTAAAACATGATTTTTCCTCCTACCCACTTAATGAACCTTTTTTTGTAAATTTAAAACGCATCTCAACTACTTTTGTCGAAAATGGACGTATACTTGCATGATGAAAACTATAGACAATACAATCATGTCCATCTGAGAATCTGTGGTGGTGCAATGGCTAGCGTCTTGGGCTTGTAATGCAAAGGTCCCAGGTTCAGCTCCTGGCAATTGCAACTTTTTTTTTAAGAACGTTATTTTACTTTTTTCTTGTTAGTGATTTGAGTTATTGGACATTTACATATCTTATACATTTCGGATTTTTATTGAGTGATTTTCAGTATCATCGTTTACAACTTACTTGAAATGAGGGGGAAGAAAAGTATTAGTTTCCTTCCTGATTTGAGGAAGGAAAGTTTGTACTTTCTATAGGGGTAGGAGAAAAAATGTTTTTCGTTCAAAAATAAATGAATATATTTTCGATCTTGGAAAGTATATGGTTCATCAAAAACAAAATTTGACATGACCAAAGTTAGTTCAATTCTCCACAAGAATGATTACTAGTAATTTCTCATGAAATGAGCTCGTTTTTCCGCAAAACATGATTGAATGCCGACATCAAATTTCAGGCTTATGCTGTTTCTCCGCTGCAAGTTCTGGCGGTGCCGAATTTTTGATTTGTCATAACTCTGCTAAAAATGACCAATCAGAAAAGGGAAGGGGAAAGTATATATCGTTTCTGAAGACTGCTACCTTATCATGCAAATATAACATGTGAATATATGAGTACCTAAAATTTGTTTTATCCCACTACACGGAAATGTTTGCGCAGGACCCTCTTTGGACTGTAGTGTGACAGGTCCCACTTATACATGCCAAATAAAAAACCTTTCTTTCACTCGTGCCTCATTATCAACTTACCCATAAAACCGGCATTTTCTCCAGTAAATGTTGAAAATGATCGCTTCTTCATATCCTGCATGTATGTTTAATAACACCTTTTTGAAGTGAAAATCTGAATCTTAAAACAACATACATTACTTTTTCATGTAGAATGTGTATTAGTGATCATTTTCGACATTTACTGAAGAAAATGCCAGGATTATGGGTGACTTGAAAACTGACGATAAATAAAATACAAATTACTGACGTTATTGACGCAGTATAATAATAAGGTACTTGGTAGTAGTTCAAACTAACTTTATTCCACCGAAATTGGTGGAAATATATTTTGTTACAAGGAACTCGAAGCAGTATTTAGTATTAATAAAATTCACATGCATAACATTGTTATGTTAAATAAAACACAATGAAACTACTTCAGTTATAAAAGGTTTAAAAAATAAGTCGATATAGTAGAAGCTCATGTTTTCAGTTTTTTTTCAAATTCATTTCACTAAAGTTGATAGAAATATATTTTCTTTCAAGGAACCGGAAGTAATATTCAGTATTAATGAAATTGAAATGACATAATCTGAAGTTAAATGTAAATGTCATTTTATAGTCTAAAGACGTTCATGCAAATGCGAAATTCGCAAAAATAATATCTCTTTTTCATTTCAATTCTATAAAATGAAATGGAACAAACATATATTTTTTTGCGAATTTCGCATTTGGATGAACTAGTCTTAAGAGCTAGCGTTCCGCAGACTTACGGTATAGCAGCAAAGTCCATATTAATACTATGTATGGTATTTCACCTGCCGTAGGTGATATGGGGATTCACTATTCCCATCAGGGGTTCCTTGGGGCGTGCCCAGAAGTCTAAAATTGACAAAATTTACCCTGAAAGCGTGATCGCAGATGGTCTGCCCTTTTAACATCTTGAATTATATTTTTTTTTATTGAAAAATTTAATGGCAGACACTTATTCCGGTTCCTACTATAATTTATAGAATTTCAAAGCGGACCATGACACTTATTTATTATACTGTCATCATGATATTCCAGGTGTAAGGGCCGATTCAGATACATTGGTGCCCACCTGCGTTTTTTACACTGATTGAGAAATGCATACCCATCGACATTCACACTTGTGCCTGTCGGCGTGCGTCAAATACGTGGGGTGAGCACGCACGAACATAAAACATGTTTAAGTTCACATAATGAGAGATTCAGTGAAATATACGACGGGATAATTTGATAATCTCAAATGTCGTTCCTCCAATATTGAGAAAATTAATACAGAACCATAGAAAATTATCTTGTGATAGAAACGCAAATGAAAGGCATGTATGTGAATGGTCTTGCAGTTTTCAGGCACATGGGTCAAAAACGCATATGCTTGTAAATTGCACGTTCTTCATAAACTCTGCTTGGGCACCATGTATCTGAATCGGCTTTAAAGGCATGGGTGCCCAAGAGATATTTCTTTTCCTATGGTGAGTAAACTAATGGGTAAAGGTGCTTCAATACTGGTTACCTGCGAGATGAAGATTGAGAGAGTCAAAATCGTACGCCTTTCATTAGCACGACTGCGAAAGGATTATGTGTTCTGCCTGCATGTTAGAACCGATCTATCTGTCTGCTTTTTTAAATATGTGTATGTAATGATGATATAAATGAAATATATAATTTTCAGCTTTGCTGAAATAACGCGAAGTTGTATTAAATTTTCACAGCTTCGAAATTCTGTAAATTACAGTAGGAACCGGAATAAGTGTCTGCCGTTAAATTTTTCAGTAAAAAAAAATAAAATAATTTAGGATGTTGAAAGGGCAGACAAGCTGCGATCACGTTTTCAGAATCAATTTTGACAATTTTCGACTTCTGGGCACGCCCTAATAGTGAATCCCCATTTCACCTACGGCAGGTGAAATACGATACCCAACATTAATACGGACTTTGCTACTATACCGTAAGTCTGCGGAACTCTGGCTATAAACAACAAAAAACTTTC
Organism: Chrysolina haemoptera; assembly: GCA_958298965.1. Taxonomy (NCBI): domain Eukaryota; kingdom Metazoa; phylum Arthropoda; class Insecta; order Coleoptera; family Chrysomelidae; genus Chrysolina; species Chrysolina haemoptera. The sequence continues at coordinate 32,142,521 of OY282587.1, forward strand.
GGTGTAATTGAATGCTCCTCGCTGCAAGGAATGAAAAATTTTTTTTTTAGTTGCCTAGTCAACATTAAAAAATACAGGCTTTCAATTGGTCGGAAATGTAATGTATGGAATATTCCATGGACAATGAAGAGAGACCAGAAAGGCCAGATTTTGTGTCCGTCCTCGAAAATATCGCTGCAGCTTGCTTATATTATTGGGCTGAAAAAGTTTCAATACATCCTCGTATATTAACAGTCATGTAATTTGAAGTCTTTCTCAACGATTCTACAATAAAATTTGACACAGTACAGAATCTACTTCAAGGAGAGCCATTCCACAAATACGACAAGAACAATATATTAATCCAGATCGATACATCCGATAGAACAGAAACAAAAAAGTTCCACATAAGAGACCTTGTTTAATCCATCGTGAATAATTCAGTAGCGAAGTTGAGAAAATTTATTGATTCCAATCAATCTCTCATCAAATTGTGAATGTGAATCTTGGGAAGCGAATGCGTGTTTTTTAACGTGTACAAATATTTATAAAATAATGAATTTCTTAATGGAATCAACAGATTATAAAAGAAGAATTTTTAAATTCCGATTGAGAATGAACGAAATCTTCTCGTAGAACGAATAAAATTAAAATTTTAAAATGAAGTGCTCCATTTTAAAACATCCCCGAAGTGTACTAGCATGTAATTGGATTGTCGAGCTGTTTATTTTTATTCCAGACTCCACATCGATCCACCTACTCAAGTTAATGGCTTAATGTTTTCTGCTCCAGAGTGTTGCCTTGAAACAAACTGATGCCAAATGGCGGATACTGGATCTGGGAAGATTGACTTGAAATACTTCATTTCATTTATTTTTTATACAAAAAGAAGATGCGAGTATTCCACAGTCTGAAAAGAGTACACATGAAGAATCTTTCTCATACTGACGAACTCAACAATGAAAAAGAATACTTTTTCTCGTATTGTTAAAAGCCAATTCGATGATTTCAGGAGTTTTGCGATATAATTTAAACAGCTATAGGAAAATATTATTTGAGTTGATTGCGTATATTATAATGTCAGTGAAGTTAGAAAAGAAGGTTATAACGCAAATTTCAGTATCGTTCTGATTATTTTTACTGGTCGGGGTCTCCGAGACCCTTCAATGAAACGCCCAGTCCGATATGGTCTAAAGTTGTTTTCATTTATATTTTCATTTATTGTTTTCATGATTTTTATTGAATTTTCTTTATCTTCATTTCCATTTCCTTCAGATTCTGGTAACCCATATATCATTGCATTCTTTTTTCGAGTTTCCCTTTCAGACACTTCTGCCATGATATCATTTATTGAGAAGCTCTCCAAATGGCGGATACTGGATCTGGGAAGATTGACTTGAAATACTTCATTTCATTTATTGTTTATACAAAAAGAAGATGCGAGTGTTTTACAGTCTGAAAAAAGTACACATGAAGAATCTTTCTCATACCGGCGAACTCAACAATGAAAAAGAATACTTTTTCTCGTATTGTTAAAAGGAGCCAATTCGATGATTTCAGGAGTTTTGCGATATAATCTAAACAGCTATAGGATACTATTATTTGAGTTGATTGTGTATATTATGTCAGTGAAGATAGAAAAGAAGGTTATAACGCAAATTTCAGTATCGTGCTGATTTACTAAAGGTACCCACATATCCCTTGTTCTGAAAAAAGTATGTGAGTATTCATTGAGCACAATATAGGGTACATAAAATTGAGAAATGTTTGAATACATATGTCAAATTTTATACTAGGGCTTCTGCAATCGAATATGTTTCACTAAAAACTTTGCCTCACTAGGTTTCTGCGATGAACAAATTCTCCTGTTTGATCTATTCGTTTACTAGAACTGAATACCTCCCTGGGTAATGAATTGCAGAGCTTTGTCTTCTGTGGAATGAAGTAGTCCAGGAAAAGTAATTTCGGCTAGCCTCCATGATGACAAAATAGCAAGAAAACTAAACTTTGTTATAGAACGCAGCGGCGGATTATCAAGGGAAATTATCATTGATGGTAAAAGTCATGGACGTATAATATCGTATAAATACAGATGGACTCAGCATTGCCATACCTACAACACGGATCGTTTTGAAGTCTCTCAGTTTGTGGACGCGTGGGCTGCGGGGAAGAGAGAAGGTACCGATAGACTGTGACCTTCCCATAACCGACAGGAGCGCACGCATTTGATAAAAATAGGGTTCAATTACAAGAAAAAAATGCTGATTTTGAAATAATGATAAAAATATGAACGAAAGTGATAGAGTATACATCCTATGGGACTTCGTGAGATAGAAAAAGTCATTTGACATATCAACATGTCCGAATAAAAAACGACTAAAAAAAAAGAAAAATTAAATTACTGAAAAATGATAATTTATATATTCAATGAATACATGTTCTCATATCGATATCATCATACATGAATATAGTGAAGAATTAATATTTCACAGCAATTTTCAACGCATAACATTCAAATTCAGAAATGCGATATTTTAATGTATTTACGACAATATGCAAATAAAATTCAAAATACAGATAATCGAACCCACATTTATTTCCAGAATGTCTCAAAAATCTTCCTACAGGGTGTCACAAGAACCGCAATAAAATAAAATTGAAGAATTTGTATGAATTGTATTCTATGTTCTTGATATGTGTGCCAAATTTCAGATTATAATAATTTGAAGTGGGTGAAAATAGAATTTCGAAATTCACATTATCATTCCTATTATTATTAGTGGAATCAAGTTTTTTCAGGAAAGACCTCATCTGAATAATTTTTTTTATCCAAATTGTTAAAGCCGTTAGCAAAAATACATATACAAGAATTTCTCGTTAAGAGATATTTGATACTGCCACCAAATACTACTGCTCACTTTTTCTTTCGCAAAATCACAGGACTTTGTTCTGTTCTCTCTCCTGATATTGATTTTTCAATCAGTTCAGTTTTTGATGCAGTCATGGTGCCTGAAGAAGGTGATCCTATAACTTTCCCATAAACTGGTTCATCAGTAACCATCTGATCAATTTCAGTCGTTTCAGAATCTATTTTTCTCCTGTAATTTCAAGAAACAAATTTCTCCATTATATTTAGCACTATTGTGCACCCTATATTTTTTATCTGTCAAATCATAATGTAATTTTCGAAGAGTAAAGCACAGAAAACCTCTTGAAAATTCAACTTTATTTCAATATTTCAACTGATATTGACTAACTTGTCAGAATAATAATTTTTCATAACAACATAAACAAAATTGAAATATAAAAGAAAAATGAGTGTTAACATTCTCCGCAGCGTGAAGAAATCTCTTCACCAATTATTCCCCAGATGTAGGTAAAACACAAATTTTGGCAGCAGGTCTAGTATAAACTCCTCGGTTCGTTCTAATCTCGACAACTCGAACAATATTGTCCTTCCCGGGATATACTTGTATGACTCGTCCCAGCTGCCACACATTCCTTGGCATTTTCTCATCCACTATCAGAACTATATCGTCGATTCTGATCTGGTTAGTTTTTGAATGCCATTTGGAACGCTGGATTAAAGTGGGTCTGTATTTTCTGATCCATCGCCTCCAAAATGAATCTGCTAGAGATTGAGCAATTCGCCACTGTTTCTTGGAAATTTTTTCGGTAATAGCATAAGACTCCACCAGGCCGTAACAACAGAAAATGATTAGGAGTGATCGCTTCTGGCTCCATTGGATCAATTGAAATATGAGTGAGCGGTCTTGAATTCATCATATATTCAATTTCAAGCAAAAGGGTGAACAGTACCTCTTCTTTAGGGTTGTTAGACTTCAATTAAATGGCAAAAGTAGTCTTTACCGTGCGTATCATCCTTTCCCATATACCTCCTATATGTGATGCTAGAGGGGGGTTGAATTTCCACTTGATTTCTCTGATGTTCAAAAAGTCAAACACGTGAACAAGACACCATATCTCTTTTCCACTCTTCTTCCAACAGAAACGTTCATGGGACCAAAAAAATCTACTCCGACGTAGGTGAAGGGATAAACATAACTTTCCACCCGTTCCTTTGGCAGCTTACCCATCTCAGGGACTGTAGGTTTGCATTTCCTTATTCGGCAGAGCTGACAAAGTCTGAAACATTTTTTGACGGCTTGTCGCATTTTGACAATCCAAAATTTGCATCTCAGACTGTTGATGACTGTTTCGATGCCAACATGACCTGCCTTCTCATGGTAATGGTTGATTAGAAGTTCTGTGAATTTACTTCTATAGTCCAGGACTATTGGGTTACGAGAATCATTTTGGATTCGAAACTCTTCTGGTATCCTTCCACAAACTCGTAAAATGGAATCTTCATCAAGAAAAACTGAAAGCTTGAATATACGACTAGACTTAGGAAGGAACTTCTGACCTTTCAGCAATTTAACTTCGTCTTTGAAACAGTCTGCTTGACTTTGGCAAATCCATATTTTTGTGGCCTCATTAATCGTGTCTACTTCCAACAACAAACTTGATGGTCGATCTGTCAGATTTAGTTGTAATATTTTGGAAAAATGAATCACCCATGCTGTAGACCTGATGAGTCTGGTCCACTTTGAAAATCGTTGAATATCTGGCAGAATTTGTTGTATATCGGGGGCTTCAGTAGTTGTAGAAGTGACCAACATCTTTTGCTTCTCTTGGCACTGATTTTTCTGCTCCATTGGCCAATTTTCTTCATCAGACATCAAACTTTAAAACTTTTGTAGCAAGATCTGCTGCATTTAAAGCTGAAGGTACCCAATGCCACTGCTTCAGTGTCGAGAATTCTTGGATTTCTTCTAAACGACAAGCAACAAACATGGGAAAACGTTTTGATTGAGACCTTATTTAAGTCTTAAGGCTAGTACGGCAGCTTGCAGCTCCAGTTTGGGAATAGTCTGTTGTTCCAAAGGAGCAACTTTGAATTTAGAACTGACAAAAGACGTCTGGATTTGTTCATCTTCCTTGAATCGCAGGTAAGCAACTGCAGCAAACGCTTTAACGCTTGCATCACAGAAAACATGCAGGTCAACATGGTGTACAGAAGAATTAGACCTAGGGAAATAGTACCTAGGAATTTCAAATGATACTAAGTTTTGCAACTCGTCTATCCATAGTTTCCATGTCTTGAAAAGTTCTTCGGTTATTTCAGAATCCCAATCGATTTGACATTTCCAAATATTTTGCATGAGAATTCTTGCTTTTATCATGATTGGTGCAAGGAATCCCAAGGGATCAAAAACCGACATGATGACTCTCAAAACTTCTATCTTTGTAGGGGCATTTTGGCATTTCCAAATCTGAGGATCTATTTTCTTCAAATGTATTGTGAAAACGAAACTATCAGTCATCTGACACCAGGAAAGTCCTAAAACTCGCTCGAATTTCTCGGTGTCAATCTTTAAATTCCCTGGATTGACGGCTCTTAAAGTTGGAGGTATCGAATAAATTACTTTTTCAGAGTTACTTATCCACCTTGTCATCTCGAAGCCAGCTTCTAAATGGGCTGCTATTACATTCTTAACTTGCTTCACTGCCTCGTCTTCAGTATTGAATGAATCAAGATAATCGTTGACATAATGTTGTTTTTTCATGATTCGTTCTATCCCTGGATACTAGTCTTTCAATTTTTCTGCATTTGTGTTTTTTACGAATTGAGCAACTGCAGGTGACGACACTGCTCCAAAAATCATAACATTCATGTGATACATGTCAGGAGGACATTCGCGGTCCACACCGCGCCAGAAAAAGCGTTGTGCACATCTATCTTCTTCTCTTATCGAAACCTGGTGGAACATATCTTTAATATCTCCATTGACTGCCACTCTGCCTTGTCGAAAACGCCATAAAACTGTAACCAAGGATGGAACCAAATTCGGGCCTTGCAAAAGGAAATCATTCAAGCTGTAGCCGTAACTTTTCGCTGCAGCATCGAAAACAAGTCGAATTTTTCCTGGCTTGTTTATATTCCATACTGCAAAGTGTGGTAAATACCACGTTTTTGGAGTATCAAAACTCTCATCAGCATCTAGTTTCTTGGCATAACTTTTATCAAGATATTCTGATATCTTCTTGCAGTATTGTTCAGAAAACTGCGGATCTTTATCCATTTTCCTTTCCATACAATAGAGGCGTTTCAGAGCATTTTGCCGACTATCAGGTAACGTTTCTTGTTCGTTCTTCCATAAGTGACCAACTGAATAGTGATTACCGACTTTCTTCATGGTATTTGTCATGATATCAAGAGCTTTTCTGTCTTCTATTGACTTGATAGCACTGTCTTTCAGTTTTATACCAAAATCCTCCAAACGGAAGCTGTCTTTGACTAAATGGTGAAGTTCATTGTCATTCTCGAAATGGTTACAACAAAGGCTAGCATGGTGCATATTTTTGTTATCATCATTATTGAGTGGTCCATCCTAGCTTCGACTTCGACATTATGGGTAGGTTCAATCTGGGTTGAATGATTTGCCTCGGAATAATCAGTCCACTGTTGTCCTGGCCTATTAAAATTCTAGGTTTGGCAGATTTGACAGATTCAAGAACTTGACAATTCAGATGGGGAAATTTACTCATAATATCTTGAACGTCGATCTTTTGTAGAGGAAGATCTAGGTTTTCAACTGTGCGGACTCCTCTCATCTTGTAAAATACCGGGCTAGGTATATCAGCTGCAATTTCGAAGGAAACAATCTTAGAATCATATTCATGATGGTTAATCCCATTGGTCCATTGGAAACACAAAGGAAATGTTGGTCCAATAACTTGGAGTTCATTAGCTAATTCGGCTTCCATCATGGTGCATGTGGAACCTTCATCAAAAAGTGCAAAAACTATTACTTCTCCGGCTGGACCACGTATTTTCACTGGTGCAATCCTCAACAATACAGTCTGGCCGGCAGACGTTTGGTTTTGATTGGCACAAAATTGATTCGATCTGTTATTGTCTGACGACGAAGATGGTAGATTTTGTTCACTAACAGATTTTTCTAAATGTAAGAGTTTGTTGTGTCTACCTTTGCAGCCATTTTCGTTGCATTTGATTTTATAATTGAAACATCTCGTAGACATGTGGCCAACTTTTAGGCAAATAAAGCAAAGTTTGCGTTCTTAAACAGCAGCTCTTCTTTCAGTTACTGATTTTTCCAGAAAATCTCCGCATTCAGCTATGACATGGTTCAAACTGTTGCAATAAACACACCCATTTGAAGAATTATCATTTTTTAAATGATTTTTCTTAGATACCAGCACGGTTTCTTTTCTGGAATTATGTTTTTGATTTAATTTTTGGAAAGGATTTGAAACTGAAGCCACAGAGTTCACTTCGTCTTCAAACCACTCGACGAAATCTTCAAGTGAAGTACAATAATGTTCTTTTTCTTTCTCAAGACGGCTTTTTACTTTCGCCCAGTTGTACTTCTGAATTTGCGGTAATTTTTCAACTAAAGTAGACAATAGTTCTGGATTTAACAAATAATTTCTGCAACCAACATTTTTTATTGTTGTCACCATATTTGATACCGCATTCAAGAAGAAAATGTTACTATAAAGATTGTCTTCTTTGATTGGGTTCAGTTTCTTCACTTTATCCATTAGCGACAGAATAATCCATTCGGGGCGACCAAAATTCATTTCCAGCATCTTAATTATTCTAGGAACGTTATCTGATGTTGTCAACAATGCTCTAACAGCATCCCTTGCTTTGCCCTTCAGCGTTCTGTCCAATCGTAGTAAATTCTCGTCGTTACTAAGATTATAAGTTTTTGTTGTTCGTTCATATTCACTAAAGAAAATTGGCCATTCACTCAACTTTTCAGTGGGGAGCTTGAAGTTTCGACAATTTCCTCAAAATCTGTATCTGGGACTGTTTCAGTAGAATCAGTTGAAGATTTTCTTTTTCTGAAATCGTTCAATCTGAAAATATATAATATATTGTTTTTTTTTTCTATTATTATTTGAAATAACTCAGAGAAAATAACAATTCTGATGAATGATAATAATTGCCCTGACGTTGAAGTAGTTGACTTTCTTGGGATATACCATTCATTCACTGGGTTTCATCTCAAATGCTGCATCTTCGAAGTGAAAGGTACAAACCCTAGTAGACTTTGGAACACATTCAGTTGAGCATTTTATTCCCAACTTTCTCAACCAAGCCGCTTTTACTGTCACATCAGTTGGAAACCTAAAGATAAATCCAAATTTAGATGAACATTTCTTGGTCTTTTCCACAACCTGTTTTTCTGATTTCATCATCCAAATGATCAAATGAAATAGTAAATGTTTCGTGGGGTGTCTATTTCATTATTTCCACACATAAAGGTTTGAATACACATAATAATTTCATTTTGTTCAGCGAAAACAGATTGATACCCACTGTAACGCCTATGGTACTTACGAATGGAATCTGATATTCGGGTTGGAACATATGGATTGTTTGCAAACCCAGCAAGTTTGCACCATTATTACCCTCTGTCTATTATTACACTGCCACTATATCACTCAAATGAGTTCGAAAAACACTATTTTAATACAATCATTCTACAAAAAAGCAATAACAAAATGACAGATCCGTCAGAAGTTCACTTTGTGGAAAACATAAACAATGATTTTAGTTCGAAAATATGAATAGGAAATTCATAAAATCTATTGTGGAATCATCTGCGACTGAAACACAAACTTCAGTCGCTATTTTCCATCGTTCAAGATAACCTCTTGGGAGGTATTCATGTTGAAAACGGGAACATTCTCCATGAAAATTGAAAAATGAAAAATATGATTCATTTGTAATATCTAACAGAAAACAACTACTTCCCCGGCACAAGCCACGTTGGACATTGAACTACATCTGATAGATATTGTGAAAAGACTAACTGAAAAGGAAAGAAAAAATCTGAAAGTGAAAATTTGCATTTTCATTCATATAGCTGACTTTTTTAATTCTATCTAGTTTCCCTTGAAAAAATCATTAAATAAATTAGATAAGGAGAATGTTATTAAAAAAATATCACTCACAGAAATCGTTCATTTCATTGAAGCAAGGTTCGCTTCTCTCGCATTTAATCCCCAATACATTTTGGTCGACAAAAATCTATTTCCAATCCTATATTAAATGCAAATATGAACTAAAAACTGACGTTTTCACAAAATCACAAAAACACTAGTGTTAAAAGTACTTTTAACACTAGTGTTAAAAGTAAAATGACAGATGAGATGATGGATACTCAGTAATATAGATCTCTCTAATAGAAACACTTCAATCAGATATTATAATCAGAACACCTACTCAAGAGGAATCGTTTATAAAAGTTCACACATGTATTTGGTCGTTTGCGCAATTGATAATACTAATTCCTTTTGAAGTTACAAACGAAGTAGTATTTAGTCCAACTGTAGAATGTCCTTCATCACTGACAAATAATGACATTCATAAATAAAGTGCGTTGGGGTTTATTATATTTGAAGTATCTGTCAGTCAGCCTTGTAATCCAAAGATCGTGTGTTCGAATCCTTATGGATCTTATTTTTTTTTTGTTTTTTTCTTACTAGCAGTAACTGTTGAACAAAAAATTTTGTATGATACATTTATTAAAAGTGATTTTATTTTGCTCGTGGGGTTGCTCCACTCGCTAACGCTCGTTTCGCAATATTCCCCACTCACAAAATAAAATGCCACTTTTAACACTTGTATCATAAATAACTATTCTCGACATTCATCATAGACTTGGACAGAAATGTGAAGAATTCCATTTTTGTTTAATATTATACTAGACACTGTACAACATGATGGAATAAGTGAAATGCACAAAGTGGTTAAATACTCTCATTATCCAAGTATCTTTTATCGAGAAATTGTTCTGATATGTAGGTGCTGTAATTTGTCAAAAAAATTATAATATTTTTTGATAATAGTCCATGATATCTTAGAGTGGAATAGATTTGTCAAAGCACTGTAAAAAAGCATTCATGTCAACTTTATTTGTTTTACACTTCTTCAACAGCTTCCATTCCACTTTGTGATATCAAGAATGTTCCTAATATAATAATGTTTATTTGTTGAATTAGAGCAGCGATACTAGGACAATATGACAACAAAATTAATACTTGAAGAATGATAATGTTCTACTTGTTTTACTTTTCTGTATATTTCACTCTAACTATTTTACTCTTACTCACAGCGTATTGGGACAGTAAATATAGACATTTTAAATCGACAATTCAACATTACAAAAGTTTTCAAACTTTGTCAAGTGATAGTTACATCGAGAAAGCAACAAATCTCTGTTTTCAACCTGTTCCGAAGTCCGGAACATTGTCAAAATTGCAATCAACTTGAATTTTGCTAAATACTCGTTGAAAAAATTCCAAAAGTTCTGCACACTTGTAGGAGTATCAAAAGATATATTATTCATATCACGAATCAAATTTGCAACCAATTCGAGGGCACGCTATACCACAAGAAAAAAATTTCAAAAGTTCTGCAAACTTGACATGTACAGTTGTGAGCATAAAAAAGTCGTTAGAGGCTATTGTGAGCCAGACTTGTCTATCTTCATTAAATTATCGACTTTGACAAGTAGAGTTAAAGTTCAAACTAAATTTGTACGACTTTTTTATGCACACAAATGTACATCGAAAAAATTGTGGTCAGTTTTTTTATCAAGGTGGTCTCGGAATACTAAACTAAAAGTTTTGAAATTTGGTGGCAAATTTTGAAAACATCTATTCTGAAGCATTCACAAATTTGCAACCTTATACGCGATCCGAAATTTGTAAAACTCCTATAATGACCTCCCAGAATATTGCAAGAGATTGACAAATTTGCAACATCGCACGCGATCCGGAACTCTTGATTTGGAGAAATTGACTTTGTGGATTTACTCACTCTCGAAAAAAGTTTTTAAACTAACGGGACCATTCTCAAATTGCATTTTTTTTTGTTCCATTATGGAGCTGAGAAGATACGCGTTTTTTTAAGCCGAAATCATAAGGCAATTGCAGTTTCTTTATTCAGTAAGAGTAACAACGCAGGTAATAATAGAACGTGGAACGTAACGTATAAAGACTTCGAAACTAATATATTTTGCGTGAATATATTAAAAATATTTCTGTATTTCGGATCTGGTTGCAAATATAAATTCCGTCTTAATCATCATTCGGTCGATGTCAATTTTTTTAGGAGTGAAAAAGTAAAAAATAAAATTAGGAAACTGCATAAATTTCCGGTTCGCGTATGGGGTTGAAAATTTGTATATGCATCATAATAGATGGTTTTTAAACTCGCAACCAAGTTTCAAAACTTTTAAAATCATTCTGAGACAATCTTAATACAAAAAATTACCACGATTTAGAAAAAATCCAGTACTTTTGTTTTTTTTTATGTAGTTTATCAAAGAAAAATATAAATTTTTATTGAAAAAAAAGTTCCATATCCTTGAATCTGTTGCAAATCTGATTCGTAATATGGAATGATATTAAAAAAATTATTCCAATTTTGCAGAACCTTTGGAATTCTGCATAAATTCAGCAAATTATCATTTATTGTATTTCCAACAATGTTTCGGACTTCGGAAAAGGTTTGCAAAATTTTAAAGTTTATTTTTAATTCTTTCCCGACCTCTTATTTTTATTTGGTTGTAGAGAAATGCTCTTCATCAGGAAATCTCACGTTTTTTCATCACACACATATTTGCTTTGATAGTGTTCAAGTTCAAAGGTATTGGATTTTTGATGCATCTTCATGAAAAATCAAGATAACGGAACAGTTTCATTAACGAATCGATATGTTTTAAGCAAAGACACGCCTTTCAAGCAATGGATTTATGAGAATTTTTCCTATGTTGTAAAGGAAAAAGTTATTTTTGCCCCACAAAGGATTTTAGCACTGACGACATATTTGCTGCATCTGAAAATCCTGCAGGTAATAATAATGATCCATCCCTAAAAAGGAGAATGTGGTCTTGTGTAAAGTTATCAAATAGTGAACAAAACATAAAATTGATTGATTGATTCTTTTACTTGTATTAACTTTTGTCTACTGGGATATTAGGCACACATTTTTCCTATTCAACACGCCGCACCGCCCACAGACAATTGTATAGTTTTAAATTTAAAAGCGAATACTTACTATCTCTCGATTCGAATCGAGAATAGAGAACGTAGAAGAATTTGAGAATGATCCCAAGTAGCACACCCATATTGGGACAATATTGGTACAATATTGTGAAAATATTGGCAAAAAATATTCAAATAATAATATTGGCGAGAAAAAAAATGTGAACATTCGTTGATATTCGTCCAATATTTATAAAATAATATTGGTCTAATATTCTCAAAGCAATATTGACCTCAAAATGTTAGGCGATATTAATACAATATCGCTGTAGCACACTTACATTGGAATAATATTGGCAAAATATTAAAACGTAATATTGGCGAGATGAAATTATAATTATTTCGGTATATTGGCACAATATTACTTGGACATTATACGAATAATATTAGTGAAATATTGAGGAAGCAATATTGGCCCCAAAATATTTAGGGATATTCGTACAATATCATTTGCATATATTGGTAAAATGTTGCCTTGGAAACATTGATAAAATACTGTCAGAAAATGTCGAATAATTTAAAAATTCTACAATTTCGTTTCTACTTCAATTTACCATTGAGTAGATTGACTTGCTTCGTGCTTCGTGAAAAGCCTTATTCAATATATGTTATTATGATTCAGATGTTGTTCCATATGTGGGACCACCTAGCGGTTTCTTACCCAAGTTTAATCATGATTCATTTCAATATTGTTTATTGAATATTCGACCAATTATCAAATTTCAATCGTAGTGATAAATGTATTTTGTAATATTGTAGCAATATTGTCTTTCAAATATTGTCGTAAGGTTTTCGTAACAATCTCAATCAATATAATTTTTAGAATATGGATTAAAAATAATATTCCACCAATGTGCTATCAAACCTGGATATACAATATTGTTTTTTATCTCCAAAATCGATATGAGAGTAATACAGAAATCGCAATATTGGAGCTATAGATGCTGAAAACAATATGTAGGCAATATCGCTCGATCGATATTGGTGAAAATTAATGAACCAATATTGACCCAATATTTCATGAAACAATATACATTCAGAACAGGTTGAGCCAATATTCCACCAATATTATTAATGAAATATTGTTTTTCCAATATGAACCCACATTGGTTCAATATTATTTTTACATTTACAATAAATCTATATTGGACTATTATGAAAACAAGATTCAGCCAACATGAGGTGCTACCTGGGATTCCTTTCCAATAGCTAATATTACCGAAAATTGACCATATCAAAAAATCAAGAATGTTTCATTTGGTGCATATTTCATGTGCGTAATTTGTGAGTTTCAGAAGAATGTAACTGAAGAGAAAATCTAGGATAAATGGGTACCACTATCGGTAACAGCTTCCACCTGAGTTTTAATAATGACAACATTTGCACTATAACTTAGTAAAACATTTTAAAAACAAAACAGTGCAGTTTTTGACACTGCCTTGTGTAAATTTCTCTTATTTCAAAATATTATTTTCTTTTGATGTTTTTGAAAATTACGCAACGTTTTTGTCCACGGACCCTTAGTTTTCATCTGCAAATGGAATCAACTTGATACTTAACTCACTCCCACTCCACTAAACATTTTTTGATAACTGTACTGCCTAAATAAATATCATTTTGAAATTTCACTGACGTACGTAATTAGTAAATGTGGTTATTTTTAGTTGAGAATCCTGGGTAAGTTGTTATTGTCGCATGGCAATATGGAGACGGTGAATATGGTCAATTTGGATCTCTCTTCAACCTCAATTATTAAGCAAGTACTTTGAATAATAAGTCTTTCACCATGGACTGGCTTAATGAAAAGTATCATTGATTCCACATAAAATTATTGTTTTTCAGTCAATCATTCATCAATTCTATTATAAGATATAATTTAAATTGGTCATAAACACTCGTAGATTGTACCCAATGGCATAGCCTGTGCGGGTAGAGGACAGCTGTTATTATTATTTGCAGTGGCGCTCCGAGACGACTGATTTTTGGTGGCGAATTTCAGCTGCAAGAAGACTCTGAAAACTTATAGCACTATCTCGGGTATAGCCGGCGTGCACTCCAAGCTAGCAATAGACGAGATTGGCCTTGAATTGCTGAATTTTTCATTATATCTGATTTCTTTTCGTCATCTACAGCAAAACAGATTACGAAAAGATCAATTTGTTCATTGAGACCACTATGCATTCTCAAAGATAATGGTGAACTAGAGCAAAAAGTTGTTAAACTTGTCGATGTTATACTACCTGATCGAATAGCACCTGTTCATCCACAGATATTTGGCAACCCATCCGGTTACAAATTTCCATCTGTTTACACTATCTAATCTGCACGTAATCCAAATTAGGAACGGAATTAACGAAAGGTGGGTATAATCTTATATGTATTAGTTCTTCTCCTTCTCCTCTCTTAGTTTGTGCATTCACTAGTAAACTTTGTAGATTACGAACCTGTAATTTGTTCCTTGAATATATGTGCTAATTTGATGTTAGTCGTCACTGTTTACTTGGGACAGACTACTGTGAATTTTGGATGTTATTAGGTTTCATGAGAGCACTGGGATATTCTCGGGTCCATTTACAGTAAGATTTCGTGAGAAAGTTCAAATGATCAATATCAGTTATTCCTCTTCAGTTTATTGATGAAAATTACCGAAATTTTAATAAAAACATCATGCAATCAATTTTGAAAAGTTATTCGTTATTTTGTTATCTTCCTTATAATGCTCCTGCACCCCACCCCGTCTTTCCACAAATACTCTCCTTCTTCTTCTTTCGAATTCTTGGAAAAGCTTACGTAACGTCACTATTTTTCCAGCGCTATCTCCTACTAGTGAATGGGAATCCGTCCCGTCCCAGCCTGATTACCGGCGTAATTACTGGAGACTTCGTCCGTTGGATGGAGGGAGAATCTTGCTCGAAGCAATCCCTCCACCCAAAAAAAAAACAAAATTTTATAATTTTTTATTTCATTCAAAGCACGTGTTACTACAGCCTGTGGCGTAACGGCAGACTTCACACAAACATTTAATATTTAGTTCAATGCACTTTCTACTATTATTGACGGCAAACATCACGACACTTATTCAACAAAATTATTATAATTTCAAAAACATATTAGACATAAACCTGTCATCAGACCTGCACGGCAGTCGAACAGCGAAATCGCCTGCAAATACTCTTGACAGAACTACTGATCTTTGGGATCGATGCGAAAGCACCAAAGTTAGAACTGTGTGACTCATCCGTTAATCATTATCGCAAATAATTATTTATACAAACCTCATGAAAGAAGAAAGTGATAAACATCACGATTTTTGGCACCTATTCTAGTGATTTTGTAGAAAAATGCTCCAATGACGAGTGCTGTTTCGATCACAGATACAACCATTTCAATCTCAATATTATATTATCAACAGAACTGATGAGAGTTATCGAAGCCCTAAAAAACGACGGGAACGCCTACCGAGCGAACCTCGATAGAAATCTGAGAGATCTGATAATAGACTACAAGTTTGACTTATAGTGGAGGTGAGATGGAACTGGGTAGTGGAAAAATGTACAGTCAAACTTCACCAAATATAATCTTTATTATGAATGTGGGTGTAGTCGGAGGACTCACATCAACACATTACAAGATGTAGTCGGAGGACTTACATCAGTGGAACATTTTTCGAAGGATTAATCCTTCATCATCAGCAAAAGTAGGGTTACAACATTAGAAGCTACAGAAAAGAGAAATCCTACATTAGTGATATTGAATAGCAGTAATTAATGTTAAACCTAGCAATATATGGTGGAGAAATCTATGTATAATATCAAAATATGGATTTATGTGAATAACATTTTCCGCAACATTGGCGGGTTGTGATTTGATCCATAATATGAAGCTTTCACGAGTTTAACTTAAGAATAAGTGAGGAGAAATATATTCATAAGCAAAATATCTCCATCAGGCCAGTAGTTTAATATACAAATTCTATTACATCCACAGTAGCCAAATGGTTAAATTCCATATAGACCGTCAGCTAGTGACAGATTAAGGTGCTCCATTTTCGCATACAAGCCTCGAATAGGGTTGAAAAGTATATCGATTTGGAGTAAAATGAAGATATTTTTACGAGTGGCTCCTGGGGATAACATGCCGAGAATTCGATTTTTCAGAACAGTGCTTATTTGTTTCCCTCGTGTTTCTATTTACGGTACGAAACTACAGAGGGTGATTCGTTAAGTTGTTTTGAGAAAAAAAGTTTTTATGAACATATGTTCGGAGTTGCTTCTTTTCTGAGATACAGGGCATTGACTTTTTTTTCAAACGCCTTTGTATCTCAGAAACGAAGCAACTCCGGACATATGTTCATAGGAACTTTTTTCCTTAAGGCGACTTAACGAATCACCCTCTGTAGTTTCGTACCGTAAATAGAAACACGAGGGAAACAAATAAGCACTGTTCTGAAAAATCGAATTCTCGGTATGCTATCCCCAGGAGCCATTCGTAAAAATATATTCATTTTACTCCAAATCGATATACTTTTCAACACTATTCGAGGCTTGTATGCGAAAATGGGGCACCTAAATCTGTCACTAGCTGACGGTCTAATACTTCCTCCACTAATGGACTTCTCCAGCGTGATAGTCAGCGGTACAAATGTCAAAAATTGGACTGGCACGTTGAAATACGTATGTATTTCATACTTCAAATTCGTATATTGAAATTTGCTTAAAGTGCTTTCTGGTGTGACGCCTACAAGGGCCTGTTATGAAGTTGCAGTGTTAATCTCAGCAAGCGGTGACGGGTAACGGGGCAAGCTGTGTAACCTGAACGGTAAAGAATTCTGAAACCGGCCTGCAGTTAGTCCCATCCTTTTGATTGGTGCAGTCAGGTTGAGATATTGGTTTGTGCTTCCAGAGATATGCCAAATAATTAGTAAATCAGAATACATCCCGTGACTTTTGTTAAATGTCAAAATCAAAATTTTTCGCTTAACTAATTTCGAGGAACTCAATAGAGAACACTGATTCATTTTTCAGTGGTTATTACCGATAATTTTTTGGAATATTAATGAATTGCAATCCCAAAGCTGAAAATACGAGTCCGCAGGACGAGTTGTATTTTCTTGCATTGGGATTGCCAATGAATTGATATTCCAAAAAATTATAGGTTTTTAATAATACCACGAATTATATTTAGGACGACAATATATCGATTTGAAATAAAGAAAAATCGTGTCACCTGTTAATTGATGCTTTACTTCTAGCCGTATTCAACGGAATACTCTTTTCCACAGCCTCATCTATGATACCAATGGACATTTGTCCCCAACGATCGCTCATATTGAAAAATAAAGATAACTAGTCAAAACACATAAATTTGACGTTTATAATTTATATTATTATTTTCACTTGACAGATAGTAAAACAAAAACTAAGCAGGTTTATCACCGTGGAAATACAGCGACAAGCTATATTTTCACTGTAGTTCCGATTCTATTGGCTGAATTTCAAAATTTGAAATCCACTGATTGGTTGTTAAGCAAGGAGATATATTGTCAATATTATATATTTATATCATTGAAATTTCTATCTTCAGAATAGAATTACTCCAAAATTCAATTTTCCTGCTAGTAGGGAAAATTGATAATTCGCATTTGTCGTTTCAGTTCGGAGGAAAGGGCGCTGAATATAGATTTTCCCAGAGGTTCTATGTTCTTTTATTTATTCGTTAACGGACTACACCATTACTATCAACACTCAAGAGTCCTCGACTAACTTGTGCGACCTAGGTGAGACCGATACCTCTGATGTCAGTATCTGTTAAATACCCGAGAACAAGTTTTGAAAAAGAAAGGACGCAGAACTCGGTTTGGTTGCACACTATTCAATAATAGTAATTTAGGTATCAAGTGAGTAAAGTGATACTTTTTTTTACGCGTAGACAGAGTGTGGCATTCCTACGAGTTAAAAAAACACTTTACTCACGAGTTTCATACAGTATTCTTTCTACAACTGTCAAAAAAAAAACAATTAATATTTCTTTGCAAATATGAAATGCATTTGGTAGATTTTTATTGATTCATTATTCGAACAAAGTTCGAAGAGTATGCCGGAGAGTTGAGTTTCAAACAAATGAAACGAATAATTTCGACAGAGTCGAAATCTCTTTCTCTCCACACTATCCCGCAAAATGGAAAAGTTAAAGCGAATATTGAAATAACATATTCATCTAGGTCAATATTATTATTATTAATGTTGACTTGACTTTCGAATATCTAGTCCATCGAAGTAACTTTTCATTTTCTTAGATTTGTATGTTGAAGCAACATAAACCTTTTTCTTTCTTTCAACTATGTCAAGGAAATCTCATATTTGCACTACACACGATTTTCTTCGTTCAATCACTTTTCATTTCTACTCGAATTAAATTTATAGTTATCAAAAATTCGTTATCTGGATAGATGCCCAATTTCACAAATTTCATTAATTATTATTGTCAACTAGTTTCTGACGGCCAAACAGCCATAGCTACCTTGGATTACCTAGTGTAGATTAGGT
Organism: Chrysolina haemoptera; assembly: GCA_958298965.1. Taxonomy (NCBI): domain Eukaryota; kingdom Metazoa; phylum Arthropoda; class Insecta; order Coleoptera; family Chrysomelidae; genus Chrysolina; species Chrysolina haemoptera. The sequence continues at coordinate 32,161,195 of OY282587.1, forward strand.
CCAATAGTTCCTGAGACGTATATACTATTATTTTGAATATATTTGCCGCGATAGTTTGGAATTTTGATAATACTTATTCAATAGTAAGAATGCTAAGAATATTATTGGTGAAACATTTGTATATCAAATATTCATAGGTTATTAGTTGCCAAAGAAAATGAGAACTGTCTTTATGAGAGGATTTCGTTATTATTCGGATCTGTCACTGTTGTTGCATGAAACTGTCGGTTGTCTAGCAACCGACGTTTCTCAGGAAACGTCATTGAACGCCGACATCAAAATTCAGTTCTCCCTTAGCCGCCGCTGAAAGTTCTAGCGGAGCCGAATATTTGATGGTCATAACTCTGCTAAAAATGATCGAAGGAGGAAAAGGAAAAGTTCATTTCATTTCTGAAGACCCCTACCTTCTTATGCAAATATAATATGCGAGTATTTGAGTACTTAAAATGTGTTTTGTCGCACTTCACGTAGATGTTTGCGAATGATCCGAAAATCATGAATAATTTAGTAAATATGGAATTATTATACTTAAGCAGCAACCCATACCCTCTTAGGATTATATGCAACAATTTTGAAGTAGTGTGACAGGTCCCACTTTTACATGCCAAAAAAAAAAAACTTTGTGTTACTCCTGCCTCATTTTCAACTTACCAATAAAATCGGCATTCTCTTCACTAAATATTGAAAATAATCGCTTATTCATATCCTGCATGTATATATATATACTATTGTGAAGTGCAAAACTCAAGCTTGAAATCACATACTTCAGTTTTTATGTAGGATGTGTGAGAGCGATTATTTTCAACATTTACTGATGAAATTGTCGGGATTATGGGTGAGTTTAAAACTGAGGCAGGAGTAAAACCCAGGTTCTTCTGCAACATGTATAAGTGAGACTTGTCTCACTAGTCTAAAATCGTTGCATATTATCCAAAGAGTGTACTGATTCCTGCTTCAGTATAATTATTTCATATCAACTGAAATATCCATGACTTTTGGATCCTCCGTAAATATCGTAGAAGGGTTATGAGAAGTGGGACACAACACATTTTAGTTACTCAGATACTCACATGTTATTCTTGTATGGGGAAGTAGAAGTCTTCAGGGGCGATATGCACTTTTTCTTTACCTTCTACTATAATTTTTAGCCAAGTTATGACAAATCTAATTTTCGGCCCTGCCTGGAGTTGCAGTGGCGGGTTAGCGCGAGCATGAAATGTGACGTCGGCGTTAAACCACGTTTTCTGAGAAAACGAGCGTATTTCATAAGGTATTACTCAATATCATTCTTGTGAAAAATTGAATTATCTCTCAACCTCTCGAAATCGCTTTTTAACAAATTATATATTTTCTGTAATAAAAACAAAAAAAAAATTTTTAATTTTTCAGGTTTCACCCCTGATTTTTTGGTAAACAATTTTTTTTTCTAATAATACATGATGTCGAGATGTCATGTGCCGAGTTTCAGAGTACTACTATCCATTCTTCACTTTATTTTGCTCGAGTTTGTATATTGTTACTGGATTAAATTAAAGATTAAAAAATAGAGGAATCTTCCTCAAACTGAAAAATCTCGACGCAAAAGCAGGAATTTATTCAAGAAAAAAATTACTCAAGGGAACAGGTGTTGTAATAAGAGAAGATCTCACTACTATGAGGGTTCAAATGCTGAATAAATGTATCGAAAAATTTGGATTAAAAAACGTATGGACTGGAAATGGAAAAATTTATCTTCAAGCAAATAATCAAGTGTCCATTATAAAAAACAAAACAGACTATATACGCATTATTGGCAAAGAAGACACCTAAATTATATAAATTTTTTTTTTTTTTATTTCTTTTTTTCTTTAATCTCAAACTTAAATTTGTATTTCATTATAAGCTATTATCATTACTATTACTGTTTTTATTATTAATTACACTCATTCGATTTCATTTCTTTTCAAAATTCGTTTCAAAATTTTTTTATTTTACACCGTATCATAAAAATAACTTAATCGTTCTTTTGGATGTACTAGATGAAAACATACAAATTGACACAAAAATACTAGATAATTTTCAACAATATGTACAAGGTAGAACCGGCGGAAGCAAAAGAGGTATCGGTATCGCCCACTTCAATATACGAAGTCTACAGAAACATCACAATGAATTACTAATACATATTCAAATGGCAGAAGATCTCCTAGACGTAATCATTCTATCGGAAACAAGAAAGATTGAAAATGTAAGTGATTTTTCTATTCCAAACTATAATATACATTATAATGAATCAACAGTCAATAAATGTGATGGAGTAGTTGTATATACAAAAAGTAGCCTTTCTGCTATTGTCGAAATTTCACCAATAAACGAAACCAAATTTCTCAGGATAACTTTCACAAATAAACTCTTACATTCACACAATACAATAGGTATAACAGCTTTTTACAGGTCACCGGCAACAAATGTTCAAAGTTACATAACTGATCTAGAAATATATTTGGAAAACTTGAAAAAGCAAAATTTAGAAATATACGTGGGAGATATAAATATAAACTTACTTCAAACGGAACAACCTGATACAAACAGATATTTTAATGTTTTGAACTTGAAGGGTTTCATATCATATATTAACAAACCAACTAGAGTCACACAGAATTCTGAATCTGCTATTGATCATATCTTTATAAGAAAAGAAAAATGTTTAGAAAATAAAATCCAAATCGACCCTTACATCATTAATACTTACATAACAGATCATTTCACGCCAATCATTTCAATCTCACTTTCCGACCATGAAAATCATTCATCCAAAGCTGAAAGAGACCAAATAATGAAAAAAATTAATTATAAAAAATTGAATGAATTTTTGAGTAAAGAAAATTGGAGGGAGGTATTATCAAGTGAACAAGTGCAAGAATCATACAATCTCTTTATACATAAACTGAATAACTACATAAGTAACACGACTACCACAAACATTTTTCAACCAAAAAAATATAATAAAATAAAACCATGGATTACATCGGGTCTGATTACCTCTATTAATGAAAGAGACAAACTTAAAAAGAAGCTGCTAAAAAATCACAATATTCAACTAGAAAATCAGTATAGAGAGTACAGAAATAAACTAAATCGTCTAATCAAAAAAACAAAAATCGACTATTATCAAAGTAAAATAAAGGATGCAAGGGGAAATTATAAAAAAATCTGGAAAATAATTAACGACATATCAGGAAAAAAATCTACTAAAAATATAGAAGACATCATAATTAGAAATGAAAAAACTGAGCCAATAACTGACAATAAGAAAAAAGCAGATACTTTCAATGAATTCTTTATTAATTTAGGATTGAAAATGGCAGAAAATATAGAGGAAAATAACATACCTGAACATTTTTTGAATGAAACTCCAAACAATTCATCAATCTTTCTAAATCCAACCACATCTAACGAGATTACAATCCTCATATCTAATCTAAAAAACCACTGCTCTCCTGGACCTGACAAAATTAGTTCAGTGACAATAAAAAATATTCATGTACACATAATTCAACCTCTAGTTCATATTATCAACTTATGTTTTGCATTTGGGCAAATCCCAAATCAGTGGAAACAATCTATTGTCACTCCAATTTTCAAAGCTGGCGATTCCAGTCAGTTAACGAATTATAGACCGATATCAGTTATAAATAACTTTGCTAAATTATTCGAACAGGCTCTGAAAAATAGAATGCTTGGATTTTTTGATATCCACAATATCATAAATGAGAGACAGTATGGTTTCATAAAAAAATCGAACACAGAAAACGCAGTTATTGATTTCCTGGAACATACAGTAAAAGCCATGGATGACTCAACGAAATGCCTTGCGATTTTCCTTGATCTCGCTAAGGCTACGGTTTCTCACAACAAACTGCTTGATAAACTTATAAAATATGGCATACGTGGCACAGCCCTTAATCTCTTAAAGAATTACTTATCTGAGAGATACCAAGTAGTGAAAATCGGAAAGGAAATTAGCTCAGAATCGAAGGTTGAAATAGGAGTACCACAAGGAACAGTGTTAGGTCCGATACTGTTCCTTGTATACATAAATAGTATCTCTCATATAAGTGAATTTATGGGACATCTGATATGTTATGCAGATGACACAGCTCTAGTCTTCACAGGTAGGGATTGGGAAGATGTTAATTGCAAAGCTGAGTCGGGTCTGAAAAAAATATTACTTTGGTTGAACCACAACTCACTAAGCTTGAATATCAAAAAAACCAAGTATATAACCTTCTCCCCAACAATAATTGATCAACCCACCCGATTTATTCTTAAAGTACACTCGCCAACCTGTGATGTTGAGACATGTCGCTGCCCGAGCTTAGAAAAAACATCTTCAATTAAATATTTAGGGGTAATAATAGACCAACATATACGCTGGTCTGAACACATATCTCATGTGACAAGAAGAATAAGAGCATTATCTCATAAATTTTACATTCTACGAGACATCCTTTCGAGAAAAAATTTGATTATCTTGTACAATAGTCTTGCTGAATCAATTGTCAGATACTGCATAGTCGCATGGGGAGGCGCTTTCATTACCACACTACATGTATTACAGACAGCACAAAATATATTAATTAAGATTATACTAAAAAAAGACAGACTATTTTCTACCCACCTACTCTATAAAGATACTGACCTGCTTAATATAAAAACACTATTTATTTACCAATCATTACAACGAATGCACAGTACGCAAAATAAATATACGGTGAAAAAAAACAGGATGACCAGATCGACTCTAAACAAAAACATTCAAGTTCATTCATTCAAAAAATCTGTAACCCAAAGATCATTTATGTATTTTGGTCCAAAATTCTTCAATCTTATCCCAGCTGACCTTAGAGATATAAAAAACCACAAGATCTTCAAAAAGTTAGTAAAAAAATTCATAATAGAAAACCATGAAAAATTCTGTTAGATTCAAAACCAGAGAAAGGAATAGTTAATCTATTGACTCCATGATGTATCTAAGACGCATAAACTGATTGCCAAACCACTGTGGTTCCGTCGGTTCTTCCTCATTGCTACAATGAACCTCCATTTTATTTAATATTTGTATCATACGCTCGCCCTTACTACACACGTAATTGCAAATTCGAAAGCATATGTAAAGGGTTGGAAAAGCAATACAGGCATATTTGCCTAGGCAATTTCCGACCCTGAACCAGATGCTGCTATAAACCAGCAATCGAAATTCATGTATTTTGTAAATTTTGTAACATGAATTTTTGTATAACTTGTAAATTTTGTAACTAGAATGGCAATAAAAATTGAATTGAAATTGAATTGAAATTAAAGATAAACAATAAATTATCTATGACCTCAAAGACTATCGCATGTATTATAGCTGAAGACACTGCGTTCATTTAAGCATTTGCTTCAACGTATTTCATATTCATTGAATTCCTATCTAAATGGAAGTTTGTTAAAATGAAAATCCAAATTGGTTGAAATCATTGACATGGTTGGATAGCTACTTGAAAACCAATCCAAGAGACGTATTTTCATCTTGAGTTACCCAATTACTAAATAAGGAATTCATTCATTACCATCTCTTTTACAGTACCCCATCCATTGTTCGTAGTCAGCACACGCCTTTGGACCATGGCTCATTGCTCAAGCCGTAGTTCTTAAAACAATTAGAAACTCCGAGAGGAATTTCAACTTAATTATTATATTTTCGTCAATCTGAAGAAATTTGCCATATTTCAGACAGTATTCCAAGTATCCATCCTGTAGCATCATCCTTCGCCATCACCTGAAGTAAAGAATGTTTTAATTGGAATAGCTGGCAGCGATCGTCAGGTATTTATTGGATAGTGTAACTGTCAAGACTGAGGCATGTAACTAACGAGAAGTTGTTCGTACTTACATTCGTCTGTCTGTCGCTAGTCTGGTATAGTGGTAGTAAATATGTGCCTGTGCCGTTAATTAAATTCAGAGCTGAGCATAGTTGTTGAATCGATGCTAGCAGGGTGCATATTTATAGGTTCAGTAGTTTTCGAGCAATTTAACTTCGAAATTGCCCATACTTCGCCACATCCGTTTCAGCTCCTTCCGATTATTGGTTGTTTGTATGCCAATCCCGAATTTGCGATTGTCTTTAGGTACTTTGTTGAAATATGTCATGGTCAGGTCGGGGAACAATACGGTTATTGTTCCTTCGATTGATTAATGTTCATCTGGCTCATAATTAATTCAAAATATACAGAGTAGGTATAGCACTGCACGGAGAGTTGCCCCGAGGAAGCATGCATGCATTAGATTATAATCGGAAATAAAGCATGTATTTTAACTATATTTATTGTCAATTTGTTGTTGAGGTGATTTTTTCAGCAAGTATCCTCCTCGACACAACTTTGTCGTTTCATGAGCAATTATTAATATTTTTGAATTTTCAATTAGAAGTTGTAAACTTAGACTACAAGTCCAGGCCAATTTTGGAGGGGTCATTTGACCCAGCATGAATTATATTCAGAATTGTAGTTCCATACGAAACAACCCCTTTGCGCACTGTGCCGTCAGTTATGAGCGGTGCAGATGAGTACGCAGGTCAACGAAACTTTCCATCCAGAGGAGGGATTTTTCGGCTAAAGATTCTTGGACGTCATTTCTCAAGATGATAAGATCACCGAAAAACAAGCAAGTTGGACCTAATGCCGTACAAAAAGAACGGTGCTGAGAGCCAGCAAATTTTTTTATTTTTCCCAAATTTTTGTTATGACATCAGGTGATTTATTACTGTACGGCATTTGTATAATTTAATTTGTATAAGTACATAGATTTATTTCTAGTAATGCCGTACATGTTTGCCGGTATAGGGGCGGGGAGTCCCGCACGCAAATTCGTACTTCGACCTGTATGTTTCAAGATCATTGCAAAATGTACGGCATCGATCCCACATTATTATTCAACACATAACATGAGTTTCAGAAATTATGCTGTCTGAAAATGTTGGTGCATAAAAAAAATGAAAAAAAAAAATTTAAAAATTACGTACATTTGAGGGGTTGAATCTTATATTGTTCAAAGAGAGGTTATAAATGCCTGTACGACAATCGGTTTTTAGGCTAACTATTTTCGTTTCACGTAATATCAGGTAATAATTAATGAAACTAAATAAAAATATGAATGAAAAAAAAATTGCACTGTTATTCATTAGAGAAGTAATTTTTAGAAAAGCATTGCTTTTTTAATTTCTCAAGCATCCCAAAAACAAAAAGAAAATGATGACATTTTCAACATAAGGATTTCTTACAGTTGATAAGATTGTTCATTATGTTTTTAGGAAATGTAAGTATCTACACAAGCAAAAAACAAAATAGCTGCTTCAGAATGGCAGACAAGATTTAAAATTATGGTCCGATTCTGAAGCCGCCATTTTGTTTTTTTCCTTAGAAAAATTCCATAATTCATTGTCGCCGAATTTATGTTAAATTAGCTTACAAATGAACTATCATAATTTGGAATACGGAACAGTTGTTTTTCCCGCAAGAGGGCGCTAAAATATGAAGTTAGGTAGCGAAAATTGACATGGCTAAATTTCTTATGAAATTACCTTTTTAATGATGTGTCATACTCACTACTTTCCCTATTCAAATTGTTTGGGTGATAGTGACCAAGGGGAGGGGGAGAGGTATGACAGTTGAAGTTATGATAGGAAGATGTCCCCCTTGAATTAAAAATTGACGTGTTTTTGCATTTTTTTCAGAACACATGCGTTTTGAAGATATTCGATCTGTTTCGTTTTCGGTGCCCCACCCTGTATACATTTGCTGTCTGCGTGTCAAGCTTATGCGGTCTCAGCCTATGTCCACAGTCATAACGCTGCGCTATAAGTGTTGTACTATCATCTATAACACTCATTTGGTATAGACGAGATACCGGTGTGCCGTAATGCGGCAGAAATCTCAGCCTTGGTTTACTCCGTCTGCTTAGGGCACATGAATCTCGGACCTAGTAATCACTCACCCCCACGATCTGGGTAAATGACACCAGCGCGCCCCCTCCGGATATAACGGGGCTCTGGAGATGAGGACCGACTGGGATAATCATATCGAATTAAAAAAAAAATAATGATGAGAATTTCTAAATTCCATTTTGACCCACTTCCAATCGCTCGAATAGTCTGAAATTCGGTAAACTTATCAAGGACCAATGGTAATACAAGGATTCCATAATATTAATGGAATTATATTAATAGATATAGAGCGTAAATTATATATTTTCATTTTTTTATGAATAAAGTGATCGTAAAAACTTGCAGAAATAATATTATTTGATCGTTTACCAATAATTAATTGAATTATTCAATAATTTCCTTTCATAAAATCACACTGATAGTTATTACACTAACAATTTTCAAAAAACATCGATATTTTAATACAAATGATAAATTGTTCCAAATTTCGCATTGAAATATCGTTGTAGGAATGTGAGAGAGGCACCTAAGGTGCATATGAGATTCTAGTACTCTTTATGAGACTAGAACTATAAAAAATTAGGAAACAATTTATTTGTTGTGTAAGTGGCTGTGATTCCAAATCTTGATATTGTTTTCGATTCTAAACAACTTTTGTAAATAAACTTTTTTAATAATATTTAAAATTAAGGGTAGCTTACTCTTGATCAAAATTCCAATTTTTTGTTCTCCCCTGTACACCGGTTAGAAATTCAGAATTTTGATAACTCAAATATAAGTTTTTCGCGAAGCAGCAACTTTTATGAAGAATAAAATTTTCTGACAAGTGCTTAATAAAAGAGTTTCCCATATGGTGCAAATTTTTGAAACTCACTATATACCAATTCCAGTCGTATAGCACTATTCTTTTTATACGGCATACAATTTTTCTTGATTATTGCCATACTAACTTATAAATTATATTCATGCCGTAAAAAAAACAAATGACCGTAAAATTACCCTTTCCAGAGGGAAATCAATTTTCCAGGGCAGTCACATGTTCCACGAAAAATGTACGGCATAACAAGAAATGACATATTTTCATAAAATAGTATTAGGATCATTGAGTTTGGTGTTGTGTCAAATGACCCAAACTGTACTAGTTAGTGTTAGGAGCTTCCCACCCCTGTACCGGCAAATATGTACGGCATTGCTAAAAAATAAATCTATGTAGTTATACAAATTCAATTATACAAATGCCGTACAGTAATTAATCACCTGAAGTCATAACAAAAATTTGGGGAATATAAAAAAATTTGCTGGCTCTCAGCACCGTTCTTTTGATACGGCACTAGGTCCTACTTGATTATTTTTCCGTGATCTTATCATCTTGAAAAATGCCGTCCAAGAATCTTTTGTCGAAAAATCCCTCCTCTGGATGGAAAGTTTCGTTGACCTGCGTACTCATCTGCACCGCTCACAACTGATGGCACAGTGCGCAAAGGAGTTGTTTCGTATGACACTATAATTCTGAATATAATTCATGCTGGGTCAAATGACCCCTCCAAAATTGGCCTGGGCTTGTAGTCTATGAGATAGTGAAGTATTTACCAAGGGACTAAACTTCATATTGGTTTTCGTAATGGAATATCAATGAGCTCGTGATGTAAAATTTCATTATATTTTAGAAATTCGTTTGAAATGTTGAAGGGTATTGCACAGAAAATAGTTTAAGTGGATAAGATAGATGGGGTCGATATGAACACATAAGTACGGTAAAATATTCAAGTGACGAATTCCTGAGACAATTTTAAGAAAAAAAGTCTATATAAACTTGTGTCCAAATATGCTTCGTTTCAGACATACAGGGTGTTGAAATTGAATTTTTTTTTCGCTTTTTGAAAATAACTTTTGCAAGAAATGAGCTATTCGCACGAAATTTGGTACCCAGGGTTTTTTTGGTGTGGAAAATCATAATTTCGTATCAATTTTCCTGTAACATCTAGAGGGCGCTGCGTACGCTGTCATTATTCATTTCAAATTGCCCTAACATTTTTGACAGCAAACTTTTGGTACTTTTCATGAAAAAACATCATTCCCACACCTTTTCCAAGTAAAAAAGGTACGCTTTCTCAATAACGCTGGAGGTGATCGTTTTTGAGATATTTATAATTTTCTATATTGATGTTACTTAGCTTGCTGAAAACATTAAAAAAACTAAGTATGTGATAGATCTCGTCAAAATATACAACTTTTTTCATATAAAATGTTTATCGAAAAATTATTCGTTTTCGAGATACAGATTGTTGAAAATTTTCTCAGCAACTTCACTAAGCGCCCTAGAAGCCTAAGTAACATGCTTCGATATAGAAAATTGTAAATATCTCGAAAAAGATCACCTCCAGTGTTGTTGAGGAAGTATACCTTTTTTAATTGGAAAAATTGGAAGAATAAGATTTTTTCATGAAAAGTACCAAAAGTTTACTGTCAAAAATATTAGGGCAATTTGAAATAAATAATGACAGCGTACGCAGCGCCCTCTAGATGTTACATGAAAAATAATACGAAATTATGATTTCCCACCTCAAAAAAAACCCGGGTACCAAATTTCGTGCAAATAACTCATTTTTTGCAAAAGGTGATTGTAAAAAGCGTTCAAAAAAATTCAATTCAACACCCTGTATGTCCGGACACAAGTGTTTCAGTCAAGTAGTGACCATCTTCGAAAGGCTGAAAATATTGGTTTGGCATTGTATTCTGAAGTCATATGATTGACTGTTTTTGGTGGAATTCCACTCAGTTATTGGATTCCTATTCTGTAATTTTTACCATATCATTTCAATTGAATTGATATTCGTCTTTAGTTAATTTTTGATTTCGTGGTAATTTTTTCTGTTCCTCATGATCAATGTGATAAATTTATAGCAAGAACATGCAGAATGTTCACTGATATTAATTCCGATTTGCAACCAATGAACAAGAGACAATTTGTTAAATCACATTTCCCCTTCACACTCAGACTCTTCCGGAAGAGAGACTGGATGGAAATCCGCACTCTCCAACTTTCTTCAAGTTTCAGTTTGACACTTGAGCCAATTGGACTTTTGATCAGTGTGTAACGATCTCAGGGAATTTTTATTTAAATCACTCCAATAAAAGAAATTCTTCACCAACAATACTATATAATAAACACTCTGTATTAGTTAGAACGACTGACAATTCGTAAGCAAAATGACATGTAAAACACTCAATGGATTCGAAATTGATCATATCAGGGTACTTTAAAACATTAAGTCTGTCCAGAATCCTTTACAAATTAAAATGATTCGATTAAACGATAATAATAAATAATTCTGACTGACGGACGTTGTCTCAGAATGGACCACTTCAATTAATTCTTGATTGTAACTTCTCCCCAAATGGTTGAATATTAAAATATGGTTTTTTCTACCTGAATACTGCATCTCCTGTAGATGTGAAATTATTCCAATAACTCAATTACTTGGATGCTGAGATGGAACCCTGGATGTGAGAAATCATCTACAGTAGGTATCGGGGTATGCTGGTTTCATACGAGCGTAAAGAATAGCTTGCTATTATGTTGAGAGAGCATTACAATTTCTCCTCGACTCGCTCGAGAAAGGGATATCGACGTGTCATACAGTAGTGCGTCTCTCTTAATTATGTGGTATTATCATATCATTGCGTTCCTTGTTGCTCGCATAGATTTGTCTATACCCACGATGACAACTTTCCGATACTGTATATCATTCCATGAATGCATGCGTAATTAAAATTGAGGTGCGTATTCACTATAGCATTCGTTCCGCATGAGCCCCGAATGAGCACTGAATGAGCACCGAACGAGCAAATGCTTGGTAATGCTTGGACGCTGATTTGAGCACGAATAGATGCATGGGGCAGCCTGAGCTTGAATCAAGCAGAACATGTTCTCATTCGGTGCACTTGCGGAACGAATGCTCTAGTGAATTCGCACCTTTGAATATTGATCAATCCAATTCGAAATATTGATATATCTTCTCGTTGTTATTGTTAAACAAAATTATATTCATTGATTTCAGCTATCAGTATTTTCTAATTAATGTTTTAGAAACTTTTTTCCTTAGCGACCAGTAAGCCCATAGGTGTAAACAGAAAATCAGGCCATTTGAACAGTCTCATCAACAGATCTCACAGCTCGTCAACAGAAATCCATCCATATTGATCAAACTGGTTGTCGGATCTGCAGAAATATTTGAGGGTGAGGTGATCGGTGCAAAGCTGAGTTATAGATGAAAATTGTTTATGAACAAGTTTGACATGTTACATTGCTGCCATTTCTGATGAATTTTAACACTTTTGTTATTTTAAGAAGTAGTTTGAAGCATTAATGGATTGATTTTAGTTTGAAGATATAAACAGGATCCATCGGAGACGATCCATTGCATACAGTGGAGGTGAGATTCAATAGGAAATTGAAAAAACTTACAGTCTAACTCCACCAAAAATATTCTTTATTGTAGCTGTCTGTCATGCAGTCAGAAGACTGACATCACGTTGAAATCATGTAGTCAGAAGACTTACATTAAGAGGGAGGACATGTTTCGAAGGATTAATCTTTCATCTTCAGCAAATTATGAGTTAGTTACAAGTCGATCATATTATGGTGAAAAAAACACAATCAATGGGAAACTTTTAAAAAATTCTTAAACTGAACATTTTTGGTCATAACCAAAGACCATGTGGTCCGCATCTGGAGCGGAGGCCACTCCACTAATGTCAGGGACCATGGATGGTCCATCCAACAATAAATATTAACATAGCTTTGATAATTAAACCGTGACCATGCAGCAATGTTTACAAAGTAACAAGTAGGAAGAGGAAGTCTCCAGGTGCGGACCACATGGTCTTTGGTTATGACCAAAAATGTTTAGTTTAAGAATTTTTTAAAAGTTTCCCATTGATTGTGTTTTTTTCACCATAATATGATCGACTTGTAACTAACTCATAATTTGCTGAAGATGAAGGATTAATCGTTCGAAACATGTCCTCCCTCTTAATGTTAGTCTTCTGACTACATGATTTCAACGTGATGTCAGTCTTCTGACTGCATGACAGACAGCTACAATAAAGAATATTTTTGGCGGAGTTAGACTGTAAGTTTTTTCAATTTCCTATAAACAGGATGTTTCAAAAATCAGATAAGGAATTATCTGAATGAATTTACATGAATTTTCAATGAAAACAAGAGATAATAAATGAATGAAAATTCGAATTTTTTCTTAACAGTTAGAGTCTTTTCACAGTATTTATCAGATTTAGTTCAATGTTCAGCATGGCTTTAGCCAGGGAAGTGGTTGTTTTCTCTTAGATATTACAGAAAAATTACTCTTTGTTTCAATTGAGAATGGTCCCCTTTTCAACATTATTGAAGTGTTAGTTACACGCTCCTGGAGTTTGGTCAAAGTCGCAGAATGAGCATTTTTGGGCTTTCTTCCATTGTTACTTGATAGCTAGGTCGTAACGAACGTAGGCAAAACTAGTATAGATATTTTTATTTTTACTGCATTATGGGGATAAAAGGAACCAGGGGAGTTGTGAGCCTTCCAGTAAAGGGACGGACCCTAGACGTAGAAATACTGTAAGGACCCAGGAAACGGAAAAAAAATTTACTAAATCCCACAACTGCGTGATTGTTTTCCCCCTCCCCCCCATGGAATGACTCTGGGCATGTGTCTGGGGTCAATAGGCATAAGTCAGTAGGCAACAGCCTGACGGGCCTACAAAGATGTGGAGGTTTCAGTGTGCATGTCTGATAACCTGAAAATCTATTTTGACACATGTCACGTGATCGCTGGTATGGCGGTAAATTGAAAAAATTATTATAAAAAGGCAAAAAATGGGATAAAATGGCAAGATATCAAAAAAGTTATTTAAAAAAGTTTGAAAGGATAATGAGAGAAAATTTAAAATGTCAATTTTTTTTAAATATTTTCCTAGCTGTATAAAAAAATCAAATAATTATCCTATGAATAGCTTGACCATACTGAAATATTTGTATTTCAATGATAATGACAAAACTTTCTCATTTTCTCCACACCAGTGAGCACTAAATAAAAAAATTGGATTTTGTCAAAACCCTTGCTGTTACATTGGTTCGTATCAAACAGTTATATCAGAATTCCACGACCATTGTGTTTTCCAAATTATGATTAAGTTTCGATGATAATCGTGCCAGAGCGTTTCACTCCGCATGCAATGTTGAAAACTCTAGCCTCTTTAATTTGACGCACTATTTTTAAGATTATGTGCGAAGTGAAACGTTCGTGCACGATTATCATCAAAAATTTATTATAATCGAAAAAACACGATATTTTTGGATTTCCGTATCATCGCAATAATAGTGGAATTGTGCTATAACTGTTAGATATGAACCAATGTAACAAAATTCAATTTTTTCAATTTAGTGCCCTCTGGTGTGGAGAAAATGAGAAAGTTTTGTTATTATCATCGGAATACAAATATTTCAGTATGGTCAAGCTATTCATAAGAAAATAATTTGATATTTTTCTACAGCTAGAAAAATATTTTTAAAAAATTGCTATTTTCAATATTCCTACATTATTTTTTCAAACTTTGTATATGTGAATAAATTTCTAAGCAATTTTTTCAAATAACTTTTTTCGATATCTTGCCATTTTACCCGATTTTTTGGCTATTCATAGTAATTTTTTTCAATTTGCCACCATACCAGCGATCACGTGACATGTGTCATAATCGATTTTTCGGACATGCACAAACTTTTCCCAAGAATCTTTTTTCCAATACTCTAATAATAAACTTTTTTCCCATATGGTACATACTTTTTGGCGGTCACTGTATAAACAAGTATTATATTCCTAATATAGGCTGAATAAAACATTAATTTTGATAACACATATATAAGTAGTTGGGGGTGACTTTGACGCCCCCTGGCATCAAAACTATCAATTGTTGGGGTTTATCACCCGAATAATTTCTATTCACAATAACATTAACTATTTACATCATATTAAAAATTCAGAAAAAATCACCAATTTTTTTTTGTTTTTCTTCCCTCGGGACGAGGAGGTGTAATCATAAAAACGTACGATTTCCCTAATTCAAGCATATTCAAACATCCGACGATGTATTTCAAAGTAATCCAGATATAATTTTCCTGCGTTTCATAATGGGTGGGGGGAGGGGGAAAGGAAAACCATTTTTTTTATTTATAAAAAAGCATAATCTTATGCAACATCAGCTACAATGGACAAGTGAAAATGTTGTACCCGACTTTGAAAATGAATAGTCTAAATAGTCTAAATAGTCTATTCTGAGCAAGGAGTGACTTTAACGGCCCCTAGCTAGCATCAAAATTTTCAGGTCCTAGACAAACGACCGTTTGGATTCATTAGTACGCAAAAACCTGAACTAATAGTGTCCCTAACAGAAAACAAATATGCCGCCCCCTAAGATCGTGGAACCAACTCTCTTTGATTCTTGGCAAAGTTCTTCAGCTCTCAATAGTTTCTGAAACTTGTATCCATATTTATTATTTTCCGATTCAAATGGAGGAACACCTACGTATAGGTTTTATGGTTATTGCCAATAATAAGCGAGAGCATGCTCACCCAATTATATCTGAATATCCATTCGGCTCTCGCTTGAAATGCCTGAGAAAAATACTTATTGCATAGATGACTTATTTCATCAAAACTTTCATTGAGAGCAATTTTTTATCAAGACACACTCTGGTTTTTATTGTTCGACGCAAAGCTGGAGTAGTAACAAGTAAGAGAAGGGTATGCGTTTTATGCGTTTTCTTCAGAGTTAACACATTGTTTTTCCTAGGTTTTAAAAGAAGAGAGATATATTCTCCCTTCAAATGGTATTTTGAAAATGTCACTTTTCCTCTAAGGTCTTTTTTCTATTGAAAAGGGGAACATTCTTCATGAAAATTGAAAAATAAAAAATATGATTTATTTGTAGTATTTAACAGAAAACAACTACTTCCCCGGCTAAAGCCACACTTGACATTGAACTGCATCTGATAGATATTGTGAAAAGAAAAAATCTGAAAGTGAAAATTCGCATTTTCAGTTAGGTAGTTGTTTTTCTGCAGGTAACAACACCTCTTTAGAGTCGAAGTATATTCCAAATTGAAAAAAGGGGTAATTAGTACAATAAGGAACGAAACTTTTCTGTTTCTTTACTGCACCGTTGTCTAATTATTTAACTTTTTTGCCTACATGGTGGAGAGGCAAATATTTTGAATATTTAACTTGCATCCTTGATAATTAGAAATATTTGAATTCAAAGGCAAATTTCATCATAAGGTTCAAAAGCAAAATACTCAACTCACTTTTTCATTACTGCACATTACTGATAGCTATTTATAAAAAAGTTTTTATGAATCAAGACATTCATAGGATCAGTTTTTAAGGCAGGCAATCCAAGCTGATCATTGGTAATAAACATGATAACGGTATCTACTTTCCCCATTTGAATGAAAACCTAATTTTGACCATGAGTGTTAAAGAGCATTGCAAAGGGTGTTTTGAAGCAATCCTAATGAAGAATATAAAAGATATAACTCAAGGGTCGTAGCAGATAGTGATTGTTTCCTGTTGGGAACTTGCCTATGGAAATATACCCATTGTATAGGTTTTTGCGGAAAAGTGGATTGATGAATCCAAATGGCCGTTATCTCCGGGCCCTACTTCATGAATGAAACTTGAAAATTACTTAGCTGAATTCCTAATAAAGTTACTATCACGAAGTAGGTCTTTTCATTTGATAATTTAGAGGGTTGAAATGTAGGAGTGAGGGGGTAAGCAATACGTATCTCAATGATACGTCAATAGCTTCACATCCTCCCAGGTAGCACCTCATGTTTGTTGAATCTTGTTTTCATATTGGGCCAATATGGATATATTGTAAATGTATAAATAATATTGAACCAATATGGGTTCATATTGTAAAAACAATATTTCATTAATAATATTGGTTGAATATTGGCTCCTGTTCTGAATGTTTCATGAAATATTGGGTCAATATCGTTTCAATAATTTTCACCAATATCGATAGAGCGATATTGCCTACATATTGTTTTCAGCATATTGCGATTTCAATATTACTCTCATATCGATTTTAGAAATAAAAAACAATATTGTATATCCAAGTTTGATAGCACATTGGTGGAATATTATTCAATCCATATTCTAAAAATTATATTGACCCTATATTGATTGAGATTGTTACGAAAACCTTACGCCAATATTTGAAAGACAATATTGATACAATATTAAAAAAATATGTTTCCGAGGCAACATATTCACTTTGAATATTTTACCAATATATGCAAATGATATTGTACCAATATCCCTAAATATTTTGGGGCCAATATTACTTCCTCAATATTCCACTAATATTATTTGTATAATGTCCAAGTAATATTGTGCCAATATCCCGAGACAATTATAATTTTATCTCGCCAATATTACGTTTTAATATTTTGCCAATATTTTACCAATATTATTTCAATGTAAGTGTGCTCCAGCGATATTGTACCAATATTGCCTAATATTTTGAGGCCAATATTGCTTCGACGAAATAAGACCAATATTTTTTTTAATTATTGGACCAATATCGCCGAATGTTCACATTTTTTTTTCTCGCCAATATTATTATTTGAATATTTTGCCAATATTTTCACAATATTGTCCCAATATGGGTGTGCTACTTGGGTCTGATGAACATTTTCGTGTATCGGGAAATTTTTTTCTCTGTATTATTTTTGAAAATATTCGGGATTGATATATAATTTGGGAAAAATCACATTGTATATTGCTGAACTGTGTAGATACGAATTAATAAATCCTATGCTGAATATATCGACCCAACGTTCAATGCTTTCGAAATTATTGAAACCTATTATTAAATATATTTGAACGGAAGAATCCACCACATTCTATCAGGTAACGTACTCTTCCCCCATATTAAAAACTTCAACCTGATATTCAATTTTCCTTGAAACCCTAGAGAATTTAATATACTAGAATTCCTTTAACCGTACGAGCTTATCCAGACTGAAATTTACCTAATTATGAAGCAGCTGTCCCCGAAGAAGTTCTTGGTTGACTATGTTGGTGACAGCTGCTACATTGTTACCTATACTTGGAGTGGTTGGGCGGAAATTTTCATAGTTGAGAAGTTCTTCCTCGTGCTAGCACTCTGCATTCAAATCATCACACATGATATGATAGTATAGTTCAAGAGAATAACATTCACAAAATTGATCCTCTTTACTCGTTCGAGAAGCACATATATTTTATCCCACATATATAACACAGCATTTTAAATGGGGTTATATGCGAATTTGAATACAGAGCTTTTCGTCTTGTCAACGGCTCTATCAATTCCAGAGAAAGGAACAACTTCAAAGTACGATTTTTTATTGATTTCCGTGTTGTTGCTCACAGTGTACTGCATAATATTCTGCGTGATATTCAATATACCGGGTGACAACGAAATCATTGGTTAGAGCATCATTCGGTTGTTTCTAGGTTAGAATTTTTATATTTTAAACGAAGATATAGTTCCTTAGAACCCATATTTTTATTGAAAAAACAATCACTTCCGGTTTTAATGGAAATAGATCAAGAATTTTAAACAGAATCCTGTATATATTTTTGAGCCATTGCGATAAAGCAAATAATGAAACCGCAGGAGACAATGTTACTAAAATCAATATGACGGCACTATGACATCATCGATCGAAATTTCCATCAAGCAACCTGATGAAATAGCAAATAGCCAATCCGGATTGGGTACATTTAGAATCGACAAAATATTTTGTTATACTTGTTCTCAAGAAATTTTATTTTGTATTCCCATTGTTCTGTGTGATAAATTCACTTTCGTCGTGTTTTCTATCATGAGATTCATGAGATATGGTTTATAAACAAGAGCATCAAATTGACATGCTGCTTGTCAAGAGCGAATGTAGGCAAAATTACAGACAATCACAGAAATTATATGGAGACCGATTACCAGATCATGAAGCTTAAAAAAAGATTTTCAATTAGTTCATCACTTGAAAATGGAAATAATGCAGATATATGCCATTGGCTTCAAAGTGAGCGAAAAAGTGGAGTCAAATATTTTAGCTGATATAATCAAACTGCTTCTGTTCCAGATTTGCGCCACCAGTGCAGTACCTTCAAGAAATTTTGAAGAAGCAAGCTGTAAGTCTTTCTAATTTCAACTTCAAGATACATCAATTTTGGGAAAATCATCAGAGTACCTAGATTTACCAATTTTGGTATGTTCAACAAACAAAACACTCGCTATCGGGCTAGTGAAAATCAACGATTATTCAGAGTATCTCATCGAGAGCGTTCTGGGGTAGATGACTGGTTAGATATACTAGGCCTTAACGTCATGGTTCCAATTTTTTTACAGACCATCAAACATTGAAATGTATTTGAAAACTAAATCAATTTTCTTTTTTGGAGACATGCATTCAGATGTAAAAGAATGAATCATCTTTAAACAATAACACAACGACTCAACGAACTACCCTACTGAACGATTGGGAGAGAATTAGCGGCCCAATCCGGTGGCCAGCCAGACCGTCCGACCTGACTCCAATGAACAGCATATGGGGTATTCTTGAAGAAAAAGTATATGCAACTCATTCACCAACTTTTAGAAATCCTTGAATATCGAATGAGACAAGCTATTGACATGGTTTCGGAACATTTAAGAAACTTACTTACAGAAAATATCAAAAGAATTCAATTTTGTCTGTAAGAAGGCTGTCAAAGGATAAAACATTTGATTCAGTGAGTATTCTCACCCTTCTGTTTTTTTTTGTGGAAAAGACAATTTTGATATTTTGAAAATATTGTTTATCCATTTTCAGATAAGTTGATCATATTTTTAAATTTTCAATTGGAAATGTTTCCGATGAAAAAGATAACCTTCAAAGATTTTTCTATTGAAAATAAAAACAAGATAAGCTATTTTATGAGGTCGCCTGATGAAAATTCGATCGATGACGTAACAGTGCTGCTCTGTTGGTTTTAGTAAAAATGTTTCCTGCGCCGCCATTTCAAAAAAGAATATTTATTACTGAATATGTAATTGAAAATGAAATTTTCGGTCTATCGAATGACGTTAAAACAAGATTCCATTAAAAAAGAATGATCTAGGTCTATTTCCGGTAAATTCAATGAGTCAAAAGTATAACTTGAACAATAAATTGATGGATGTAGCTTAGCTGTTAATACGTGGTAGAAGATCATCGTGAAAAATGAGAAATAAAAATTCCTATATTATTTACCAATTTATATTTTTGTAACACTGGCGTTACTGGACATTATCAAAGTATATTTTTTAAAACTATATCAAAGTATATTTCAAAATGATATCAGTAGGTTGATGATATTCATTATAATTTTTTTCTACATTCATGCAAAAAGCAAAACTTTATTGAACTATATTTAGTTGAAAAAGAAGTTCTTTATTGCACTGAGAAGTGATAATTCGACATTATATCAGTGTTTAGAGTAATATGCACACAATGAACTGCAACCTGCACGAAATTACGATTTTAAAAATGCCATATTTGTTTTTCTTTTAACTCTTCTAGTTATATCCAAACATTTCTTGTTTATTTCTAGTGAAATGGATGCCATTCTATTTGTGTATATACGCAGGACTTTTGCGCCTTATTGGGATTGTCATAAAAACGTTTTTCTACATTTATGCAAAAAGCAAAACTTTATTGAACTATATTTACTGGAAAAAGAATTTCTTTATTGCACTAGTGCAATAAAGTTTTTATTGCACTCTTCTGTCATTCTACTTCAACGTGCTGTCATCATGACAAACATAAACGTTCAAACCCATTACATATTCAGTAGATATTCTGTGAGATTGGCAATACGTTTTAAACAGTTACATATTTTATATTATTTTGTATTAATGTTAGCAGCCAGAGTTAGACAAATAATTTCTTCCCGAGAATAACTCTATATTCAAAACTGATCCGCTTTGTTCTAAACCGCCCGCCTACCTGCGTAGAGCAAACTGTCTGTTATGACCACACCTCGTGATAACATACGCGCTCACGGCTACTATGATTTCGATAATGCAACTGTGGTTACAAAAACGTCAGTCAAAAATTAAATCTGATAATTACAGAATTGAAAATTTTATAATGAGTATTATTAATGGAAAACTAGATGATAGTGATCTGTTTCAATGCAGATCGATAATAATACTTATTTATTCAAGTTGCGCTTTTGCTCTTCGTACACCCAGTGCCGGACATTAATGAATAATTTTTTGCTTTTTGCATGAACGTAGAAAAAATGTTGTATGCAACTCGTGCAAAAATTTACTTTTTGCACTTGTTGCATAAATAACTATTAAATGTCAAAATGACGTGCATATTTGCCCAAGTGTGAATATGAGGTTTATATTTATTCAAGTGTGAATATGGAAATCGTTGGTATAGATTCATTCGGTAATACATTCAAAATAACCTTCGCTGTGGCAGCTTTAATATTGTGTATTAGGAACATTTTCGGTACCTATCAGAATCACTAATATTGTTTTCGCTGCAGATTCTGGAGAAATAAAAACCAAAAACGAATAAATTCGATGGAAAGGCAGTCTGACAGGTAATTCAATCGTGGGAGTGTCTCCGCTACCGTCTACTCGGCAACATAATCTAAACCATCATTCGAGACTCGTGTTATGGAATTCAATATAAATGTAGCTATTGCCCTATGCTCGTATTCAGTGTGATTTATTATATTATATGAATGAAGATTCGTACGAAATTACAAAAAAGTCTGGTGCAAAAAACACGCTCATTTTGCAACTTTTTTTATGAATAGTTGTTATGAACTGTTTACATTTTGATAAACTTTCGTTTAGAAAAATCGAATATACAAGTATTGGACGATGTTAGGTTAGTGTTTTTTGCAATGGATTTATTTCTTTCTATGCTAAGGCTGATGTTGTGAGGTTTTCGCCATTTTTCTTTCCTTCGAGATTTATGTATTACAGCTAATGGCAATTCTCCAATTTTTGTCGCTGCAAAAATAAAGGTGTGGCTTTGGTCACCAGAACCACTGGTGTCAGAGGAGATGATCCCATCTGCATGAAATGCTTCAAAAGATCTTTTAATAACGGCGGTTATCAGAACAACGAGAAATGGATTATCTAGCTAAACTAACCAAAGTTAGTTGTGTAGCTCGTGAAAAAATACGTATATACGAGATCGTGAAAAGAATAAATCATCCACCGAATTTACATATGCCACACCGATAAAAACCTTGGGTCTTTCATTTCATTGGATTGGCCTCTTACGCTGGGAATCACGACCAAGTTTTCGGACAGAAAAATCTGCATGGGGTAACTCGAAAGGAGTCAGGAGAACTTTTCAAGACACCCATTGATAAAGCCCTAGCTCACTGCGTGGCAGAAGATTTTCGAATGTCTGTGGTGTTTTCGAAAAAGTTTGGTCAATTCCAAGAACTACGGGAACCGAACCCAGAAGTTGAAGAGGTGTTGCAATTCTAGAAGAGCCAGAGAATTTTTTTTTTATAACCAAGAAGGATTATCGGGATAAACTGTTTTATATGGAAGCGAGGCTCGCCAGATTGAGAGATACGATGCTTAACCAGAATGTTATGGAACTGGCATTTCTAAAATTGTCCTCTGGGATTGATAAGCTGTTCTGAGAAGTCATGAAGAGTATCTAGGAAACAATATTCAGTTCCAGCGGCGTTAAGATTTTGGTGTGCTGTAACCATCTTGAATGATCAAACTAGCAGATTATGAAGTGCTACTTCCACTGGCAATACAATGACACTAATGCCGACCCTGACATCGTCAAGGCAGTTCACAAACAGAGCCATATATATCAACAAATGAATCATCATATCGCTCACCGCTAACTGGAACGGTGAAAGGTCTCGAAACAACTAGAATCATCTAGACGAAGGTTCTTGAACCTTGAATTCGCGGTATTTCTAATACCATATTGTTACAACCGGAAAATAAAACACATGTACTGTACTGTCTTTTACAATGCACCTAGTCAGACTCCAGCCATGAATATACTTTAGTCACTCGTTTATCATCTAATTACGCAAGTTACCAAAATAGCGTACCGGTACGTTGCTTATCCTATTGGAACTAACATGTACAAGGTGCTTCCACACAACACCACAGTTAGATATTAGGATGATGATAATAATAATAGTAATGGTAACAATGATAATAATAGAACTAATAATGATAGCCATATAAAGAGCGGTCCGATCGGAAATGGTTGTCACAATATATAAAGCAGCGATGGCCCGACGGAGGGATTGTGAAATAAGAAAGCCAGTGAGTTCAGAAGAGTATAACAGAGACGGCCTACCCCAATATTGTCTTTTTGTGATTATGTGTATTTTCATTACAAATTTGTTATTTCGAGGGTATTGATCAACAGTCGCGTTTCAGTAAGTCTCTGGGGCTTCTAATATTTCTTGAACATGACCAAATAAATATTATATCATATTCAACTGAAATTTGCATAATTTATTGGAATGCTCACACGATAACCACTGGTAAACACATTTGTCAATTTAACACTACAGTTTTTCATCATATAATGTTATTTGATAACGAGAAAAAAATTTGTGATTTATTTCAAAGAAAAAAATTAAAGTGCACCAAATAGTAATTTCATCATTGTAATCCAAATATGTCACAAAATTTGCGTAAAACATGTAACATTTGATAGATAAATTCGCTCTTGAAAACGACGTTGAAATTCAATTTCTATGATACTAATTTCGTGCGAAAGCAGCATCAAACATAATATATCATGAAATATGTATGCATTTTACTACCCTCGCTATATTTTCCTTCAATAAAACCCGATGAGAAGCGGTTAACGAGAGTTCAACAAGTATAAGCATATTTTGCGAATAATTATATCAGGGAGCTGTAATTGGTTATATTAATATTTTATTGGTTGACTCAATTATGCAGAGTACGCCTATAAGTGAATGGAGGTACAGAGGGTGAGAATATTGAAACAGGTTGATCTGTAATTAGGTTAATAGCATAAATTTCTTTATGGCAAAACTTCAGATATGAGTGCTAGTAGAGGTTGGGAAATTATTCAAGTATAGGATAAAATAATGGACAAGTTTTTGCTTTTTTGTTATGGATTAATTATGAAAATTTAAATAAAAAGGTACAATAATGTAAAAGAATCTTTAAAATATCTCTACAAATGAAAAAGTTATGGGACTTTGAATTTGCGCTTGGAAGAATAATTTCAGATAGACTGTGACGTCACGCGACATAAACGAGAGCCCTGACACGGCTAAATTAATGTTGTGGTCTATAGTATCACATTCCGTCAAAAGCGAGCAAAGACCACAGACGTTCCCGGCTAAAATACGCAAACTTAAATAATCTATTTCTATATTTTAATTCCATCGCGTTAAGGGGAGTTTGCATTTTGGGCACCAAGGCAATAAAAGGACTAATTCAACATGCATTTTGGGCACCGACCCAAAAGGTCCCCATTACAAAAATTGCATTTTGGGCACCGAGCCTTATTATTCATTCGTCATTTTTATAATTTTGGGTAGGTTAATAGGTAAATAATACAAAACCATTTTAAAGCATACGAAAATATGTTTATTATTGTATTATGATTACATTAATTGTACAAAATATCTTAATCTAAATACCTTATTTATTGACATAACAATGGAATGACAAACATTTAATAAAATGTAGCCTATTGATTTCCTTATTTTGGTATTTAATAATCATTGATTCAATAACTTTCCTGTCATGGATTTGTATAGGTTTTGTACATATTGTGTCGTATGTATTGGACATCCCTTGTCGTTAAGTTACTCGGAAGGTCCTTTGTAACCCCAGGCGTGTGATCTTCATAGGTTTTTCCGCAAGGTCTTCTGTAGCTCTCCTTTTGCAAGCAGCACTTAAATTTGCCTCGTGGTTGTGCTCTCCCGGATGTTTAGTTATTACGATCTCGTTTGATGACCCGAGGGTATGCACCGTTGCTTTCCACTGCCGATTAGTACACCTCCAAAACTTTTCGCTCGTTGACTTTATGTCTTTAGTAAAACTAAATTTAAAATTATCAAACACTAACACTGGTTTTCCTCTATTACTGGAAATTATTTTGGTTTCCATTTCAACTATACACGATACGCGCTATAACAATCTCTTGGTATATAGGTTACATGAGAACATCCATTAATACGGACTTAAATCGTTATTAAATCTTCGGTACCCAAATTGCAGTTTTCATAATCCCTCGAAACTGACCGCAAAGGGTACCTACCTGTTTGGTGCCCGATGTGCATGCGCCCGCGTTAAGTATAGTATTAACAGGATCATTGGACTTGTCGATTAATATCATCGCAAACACAAGCATGTTCTTATTTTAATTTCAATATATTTTCAGAGCTTCTCCAAGCTGTAGCACATGGATTCAGGGAAAATTGGTAGGATAACCCTAAAATTACACTTTTATCGGAGCAACTGAATCTAATTCATGATAAAGTAATGTCGCACATCCCAGACACGTAACTCATTTGTTAAAGAACAAAATGTGTGTTATAGAGTATTGTTCCTATATTCCCATGTATCTTGAACGCGTTAGTACCTGCTCAGTTGAGTAGTCGACCAATTCACAGGTACAACGGGAATAGACGGGGTAGGACATCATAACATGATAAAGCTCCCACATAAATTATTCAACTTTAGTTACTAACGGTCGATTTTTATATGTATATATGGGAATTTAACCATCCTGAATTTTTTTTATGAAAATTTGATGGACCTGTTCATGATATAATGCTTCAGGTGTAATTCTAAGAAATGTAACACTTCCAACTGTTACTATCTATAAGTTATGATTTTTTCGAAGTGATGTTTCCATTTTGAATGTTTCTCCATTTATTCCTAACGAACGCTCAGGGTGAACGACCCTGTATAGTTCGTAGTGGTTTCTTTGATGTTTCGAGCTGTTTCCCGAATATCCTGGAAAACCGGATGTGTTGAGTTTTATAACTACTTTGTCGTTACCCTGAGTACTCTAGAACGTCTTTTTCACTGAGCTTTTTCTTTTTAGTAGGAAATTAAAGAAGTGCATTACTGTGACATTCGCTTCTAAGGGCATTCTTCAAATGCATGTGAAATCTGTCGGTTTATCCAACTACACAGTGCCCGGTTCACGGAACTCTTCTTTTTATGACAATGCTGAAAGCACCGCTTTTATGAATTCTAGGGTGGTCTGTCATGAATCAGCGAACTAGTTGTTATACAGTGACCGCCAAAAAGTATGTACCATATGGGAAAAAAGTTTATTATTAGAGTAGTAGAAAAAAGATTATTGGGTAAAGTTTGTGCATGTCCGATAACCTAAAAATCGATTTTGACACATGTCACGTGATAGCTGGTATGGCGGCAAATTGAAAAAAATTACCATGAAAAGGCAAAAAGCGGGGTAAAATGGCAAGATATCAAAAAAAAGTTTTTTTAAAAAGTTAAATTTTATGCACAGTTTGAAAAGATAATGAGAGAAAATTGAAAATAGATTTTTTTTTAAATATTTTCCTAGCTGTATAAAAATATCAAATTATTATCCCATGAATAGCTTGACCATACTGAAACATTTGTATTTCAATGATAATGACAAAACTTTCTCAATTTCTCTACACCAGTAAGCACTAAATTGAAGAAATTGGATTTTGTTGAAACCCTGGCTGTTACATTAGGCCGTATTCATAAAAAAGAGGATTTGCCTTTACTTGCAAATATCGAAGCATTGACTTCATGGTCTATTCAGAAAACAAGAAGGAAAAGATTTGGTAAGGAGCAAAAAAGTGTTGCTCTAAAGGAAAAGGTTTTACTTTTTTGGTATTCATAAAGAGTAGTATTTACTTCAAAACGGAAGGATTTGCTTCATAAAATGTGCATCTAGTCCAGAGAAGCTTCTGTAGCAATTACTTCAGTTGTTTAAATGCCTTGTAAGTAGGGTTTAGTTGTGGAGTGCACGTGTAGTTTTATTGCTTTCAAATTTCCCATGGCAGATGTGGTGCACATACGCGCACAAAAAGTGTACAAAAAAAGACGTAATGTACATGAGTGCGACTTTCCAACCCTCTTCAGGTTTGACGAAAGAAACGTGCAGTGGTTAGTCGACTACTTCATTGGCGAGACTGTGGAAACCAGGGGAGGAGCGCTTTCACCAGTACAAAAAATGAAAGTGTTTTTACGGTACATGGTAGATCCGGGCTTCCAGAGTGGTATCGGGGAGGAACTGGGATGTACACAGCCTACAGTCTCCAGAATTGTTGGTACAATTCTCGGTCTCATCGTGGACAAGGCGACTGTGTGGATCAAGTTCCCATCGACTGAAAATGAAGTTATGGAAGCCAAAGTGATATGGGCAGCGACCATAAAGTTCCCAACAGCAATAGGAGTTATCGACTGCACGCATGTTGAAATTGAAAAGCCGCGTCGATTTGGAGATGAATATGTATACCGGAAAAATTATGCTAGTATTAATGTTCAAGTCATATGTGATCAAAATTACGTTTTTCGGAATATCGATGCACGGTGGCCCGGATCCGTACATGACAGTCGAATTTGGAAAAATTCGTCGGCTCATGGAATCATGCGGCGGACGACGAATGCGGTGTTGTTGGGGGACAGTGTCTATGGTATAATGTCCTATCTGATGAAGCCCTTCTCCATCGTGGAAGACGAAGAGCAGGTTGCCTTCAATCGATTATTGAAAAAAGAGAGGGTGATTATAGAACATGCTTTTGGACAGTTGAAAAGACGGTTCCCGATTCTGAAATATGTCTTTCTCGATAGCTGTTAGCTTCTTCCCTTTTTTTGCGGGAATTTGAGATTTTTCTAATATTTCCGGTTATCGTTTCACCCTTTCGGCAATGAACTTATATTCAGAGTGCTCGTCGCCGGTGTCTTGTAACTCTGATGGGTCGTCTGCCAGTTCCTCATCACTTGACATTTTATTGAAAACACCGATATCCAACACAGCTCGATCACATATAAAATCTAAACTCCAAGTACAACTCACTCACTAACTGTAATGGTACGTTGAAACTGTTCGGCGCGTATTTACCTTTTCCTCTTTTTGCCGAGGATTTGCTTGCAAAGAAAAGAAAAAGATTATGCTTGAATAAGAAGTCAAGCAAAACCTTTTCTTTCTACCTTTTCTTCTGAGCTCTTCCTTTTACTTCTACCTTTACCTTTGAAGAAAATACTTCATTTTTATAAATACGGCCTATTGTCTCAAAACCCAATCGTACTGGATTAATAAGCGGTCTCTCGTCTGTAAACTTGAAACCTTGAGAACCTTATTGGATGACTAGTAACACACGAGCAGCGAACAGACAACAGTTGTTGACAATGGAAAGATGATTTGTCGGTATAAACAGTAATGATATACATGACTTATCGATAAATGATCGATTTCAGTAGTGAAAATGAATTGGTTCAAACTGTTAATAGTTATTTACGTAATCAGTAATGAAAAGACCGATATTGTTCGATGAGTGTAATATTTGCCAAAACGAGAGAACGGAGTGAGTGAGTTTTGCAAATTACGCGAGTCGAACAAATAAATCTTTTCATAACGTATTTCGTACAAAATTTTATCTAATGTTATCATTTCATGAATATAATACAATGGTTTTCTCCTGATATGGGACAGTGGCATTGGCACTTGTCAGAATGAATATTCAATAAGCAATATCAAACGTCAGACTTATGTCAAAAATGAGTAGTTGTTTCGACGAAATAGCGAAGAATCGGCAAATAAAGCATGAAATGAAATATTAATACCACAAAAATCTAAAGTTAGATATAACGCAGCAAATCCTGTTTTGAATATTTTCAAAGATAAAATTATTAGTTTCTTTTCGAAACTGAATTATATAATAGTAATTTACGTAACAAGTCCGGAAAACACTGTTTTTTTGGACGAGTGTACAAGACTGGAAGTCTGCGAGTCCAAAAAAACTGTTTTCGGACGTGTTTCGTACATAATTTTTTCGGCAACCGTGTAGAATAACAAATTGAGACACATTTATTTTTCATATTTCTTCGTAGAAGAAAATTTCCATCATTTTAATTCTTGTTTGTATTAAATATCGAAGTGCGAACAGAAGAGAGGCACTAACAGAAACATTTTACTTTTTATTTATATAAATATTTTTGTTGAAATTCAAGCATTTCCCGGACTAGTCCGGAAAGTACGTACTTCCCGGACTAGTCCGGGAAGTGATACTTTCTCAAAGAAAAATCGTCCAGGAAGTACGTACTTCCCGGACGGATGCCGAAAAAAGTATTTTTATCACAATTGGCAATACAAGTGGGATTTCCAAAATGAATACGTGTTTGCGTTGTGAACAGTTTTCTTTTGACACGAAATATACTGGTGACCCGAATAACATACGGAAAAGTGGATAGTTGTGCGTATTTTGGAAACATTAACCCATATATGATTTGTGTAGAAGATACTGCGATATTGTATCAAAGACAAAAAAAAAACAAAACCAAAATATTTTTATGGAAAAAACGCTTGAAAGTCATCGAATTGAAGCAGGAATTGAAGAAAAGGAAAGCTTCAACAATTGGTGAAACACCCACACTCCAGAAAAGACTTTCAGGAGAATATATTCAAAAATTTCTTTATGAAGTTTCTGAAATAGTTCCGAAATCTATAATGAATTATGTCGACGAATATACCAAATCCTTCAAAGAAGAACTTCATGATAGTGTCAAAAGCTTCCAGAATATTCGAGGAATCTGGAAGATAAACTTCTAGTTTATGGCAGGTTATTTTACAGTAATTAAATACTACTGGGCTCAACAAAATTCTCTCACTTTGAAAAATGGAGTCCTCAAGCGTGTGTTGGAATGGTGGAGAAGGAAAGCGTGAGTTAGTACCCTGTTAGTACCCAGGAACAAAATATATAAATTGCTTCTGGTTCAGAATACTGCCATATATCAATTCACGAGTCATGAATTATATAGGTTGTAAACTGTAGCTATTAATTTTCACTTCTTCCAGTTTCAGTTTCATTATAGTTCAAGACGAGTATTTCAACCACACCACTGAAAAAAAAAATGACAAAATTCGGAAACATTGACGCCAGCCATGAAAGTCTATATTCCTATACGGGTAAGGTTGGACATGAATTGACAGTTGTTAACCCAACTCACAGAGAGATGTTGAGACAGCTATTGAGCCTAGTGGAGAGACTCAAAATAAATCCCGACGAGTAGTTCGGCTTCAGGGCAGGTCACAACACGACCTCCTTGGTAATACGGATTGTTCACGAAGTGAAAGAGGCCTTCCACGAATACCTTAAGACAATCATGATCCTGCTGAATATGAAAAAATGCTTCGTCACCGTCTGGGTCGAGGGTAGCATAAGTATGACATCATACATAGTAAGGAAAACTAACTCCTACCTACTCCTTCACTCGTCGTATCCAGTCATCATAAAACGGTGTGCAATATGTCGGTGCTATTCTTCACTTTGATTATCAGGAACTATACGGACACCGAATGTTGTTTTCTGGAGTTATCTGGTGTTATTTTTTTTACAGTATTCAATTAGGCTAATTTGTGTAATTTTTTCCTATTATATTTCACTTGAACTGCTAGGCAGTTGCTCGTCATTAGTTATTTTAAGGAAAATTAGCGTTTTCATCTGAATTGTTAGTCACATGAGCGTCAACCAAGACTTGTTGGTATTGAAACTCAGCGAAGCTTACACCTAAAAGCCAAATCAGTTTTATTCTGATCTCTTACTAAGTTTCTCGTTATATGGTAGTCATCAGAAGGTTACTCACCTTCCCGGTAATCAAGTTCGAGAACAACAGCACCACAAGAAGAGTTTTATCGTAACCATAAAAAAGAGCTACAACCTATAATAAGGGTTAAGCTAAATACACTGAGTACAAATGAATTTAGGAAAGTAAGAGGAACTGATTAATTTTCACCTGTAATCAATTGTCAAATATCATATTCTTGAACTCACAAACCAATTATCAAAGATTGTTCTTGTTGTATAATCAGGGGTAATATAATAAGTGGTATGATTATTACCGATAATTTTTTGGAATATTAATGAATTGCAATCCCAAAGCTGAAAATACAACGAGTCCGCAGGACTCCTATCCTCCGCCGGATGAAGTCAGCTAAGGAGTCTGTTGCTTGAATATAATATTGATATTTGGAATTGTGCATTCTATAGGCCATACATTTTTTATAAATTCAGCCGGACACAAAAATGACACTCATTTATTAGTGAGGTGGTGTGAGTTTGTATCTCGAATAGATGATCAACTTTTTAGTTTTCTAAATGAATGTTTTTTGTTATATAAACCATAGTACGTTAAATAGATGAGATTTCAGTTATATTTGCTGAGTGCAGCCTATCCATAAAGTAACCCCCCCCTATTAACTTTTGAACGGAATGGAATTTTCTTTTGATTTTTTTTTGTCAAATATTTATCTTTCAAAATGGCGGCCATGATCCATTTTGGAAGATTCGTGGCGTGGGGTTGCGTGATACATCAGTTGAATTGTCTTTCAACTCTGTATATGACTGCAAAATTTCAGACAGAAATATTCATCCACAACAAAATTGCGGCACATTATGTTAGAACTTTAATAAGAAAAATATTTTGAATCAATGGCTTCACACGAGCTCTATTGAAATGAAAAAGTATTTTGGATATCTACAAATGTTCCCTATCCTTCAGAATTGCAGATGGGGAATGATTTCCTCAATTTTGAGAAGTATCACATATCTATTTGTTTCTATTTTTTTTCTAAAATGGTACCATACTACCATCATAAGTAGTCGGAAACTTTGTGGAAACCAAAAAATATTTTTTCATTGCACTAAAGCTCTTCAATAGCCATTTATTTAAAAGGATCCTCTTATGAGAGTTCTAAAATCATGTAGGTAACGCCATTTTGTTTTGGATGGATATTTTTGTCTGAAATATGGTAGTCTGTACATTTTTTTATTTTCAGATTGTGGAAGGTCATAAACCCAAAAAATCATGTCAAGAATCGGATTTCCTCCACAAAATCAAACTTTCAATCAATATTTACAATTTAAATAAATCTTTCAAAACACATTTTTGTATTGCTGTCAAATAGCAGTTTATTCAACCAACCAAAAATTAAAATAAAAATTGTAAATCGGTTCAAAAGTTAACAAAACAAAAAATGTAAACCGGTTCAGAAGTTAACAGGGGGGGGGGATTACTTTATGGACAGACTGTTTGTATGTAAACTAATGAAAACGTTTCCCAATATCCACTTATGACAATGAAAATAATTGATGATTTGGACTGTACACAGAATGTCAAAGGCAGCTTATACGTCTCTACAAACCACCCTTCGTATATCTGGCAAGAAAATTATTCTGTGGTCCCAAATTCAATCAGGTAGGGCAGAACATCCGTTTTTCACCTTCCTTGTTTGTCTTAGTAATATAATGCGTTATCAGTTTCACTGAAACTAGCGAAGAACTCTGAACTGAGTGGATCGTGGGCAAACTTACTGCTCAAAGATTAAGTCCTCCCTCTCACACCAGTCACTAAGTTGTGAACTCGGTTGATGTAATAAGCCTTCGGTTGTTTGATATTCATAGGCGATGCTTTGCCATCAAAGCACAAATTACCCAGTGGGTGCCAACGTAACATTCCGTTTAGGAAAACGAGACGATAGCAACTTGACATGCTGGGTAATACACTTAATGTTATCTCATTCGCTCAATATATGGACAGAATTAAAATTTTTGTTTCCTAATATATCTTTCAGTTTTTTTCATACATAAGAGGGGACTCGTGTTTCAATATTATAATGAATAGTCGGATTTCCGATAGCCTGTAAGTTGAGTATTTACCACGAAAAAACTACCACCGAAAATTTTACCACAGAGATTGGCAGAGTATTTGATGGTACAGTGGGAGTCTAACTGTTCTCAGCAAAATATTCGCATTTCTTTTCAATTGAGGATAAGATTCTATATGGGTCTTAAATGGTTCATTGTGAGTTTTCAATCGACATTTATTTCAACTGAAATATTTTTTTATGTCATAAAAAAGATGGAGGAAAAAGATTTTCAAAAATAAGATAAACGCCGAGAGGGAAACCGCTGGGGAATTTGGCTTGGAAATTAGTGGCATTTTAGGGTATAAGTTGAAAATTAGTGGCATTTCTTGAGAATTATTGGGTATTACTCGGACATTAGAGAAATTAGTTGGGAATTAGTGGGCATTACACGGGAAAGGGAGGTAGTACTCGAGCATTACATGGGTATACCAGAAATTATTCGTAATTGAGAGAACAATTACTGCACCATAATAGTGCACCACTAATTTCGAGTTGTAACTCGAAATTAACACTAACTCCAAATTACAACTCAAAATTAAAAAAAAAAATATCGCATATCAGTTCTACGCCTTCGTAGTTTTCCTTCCACCATCTGAAAATGAAAATTCAATTAAATCTGTACAATTTGCTTGAAGTTTGATGTAGCTTGAATATTTATTTCGTAATTCCATAATTCTTATAATTTGTATTCTTCACGTTTCAACTGTTCTATCCGCGGTAGTTTTCAGGTGAGTACTGGCAAAATTCCAAAATCTCAAAATTGTTATTATCATGCGGGGGTAATACCACAAGAGGTTTTAATTTTATTGAATAAACTTTTGTTTTAATAGTTATTTATGCAACAAGTGCAAAAAGTAAGTGTTTATTGCACTCGACGTGAAATTGTCCGACGAGGCCGTCAGGCCGAGTTGGACAACACGTTGCACGAGTTTTTCACGAGTTGCATACAACATTTTTTCTACGTTCATGCAAAAAGCAAAAAATGATTCATTAAGGTACGGCACTAGGCGTTGGAAAATGAAAAGCGCAAGTTAAATAATAGATTATTAATATCGATTTGCATCGAAACAGACACTATCATCTTTTTCCATTAATAAAACTCATTTTAAAACTTTCAATTCTCTAATTGTTAGAAATAATTTTTGACTGATGTTTCGATAACCACAGTAGCATTATAAAAATCAAAATCATAGTAGCGCGTATAGAGCGCTTATCACGAGGTGTGGTCACAGTACAGACAATTTGCTCTATGCAGGTAGACGGTTTATAACAAAGCGGATCAGTTTTGATTATGGAGTTTTTCTCGGGAAGGCATTGTTTGTTTAGCTCTGGCTTGAGCTCTGGCTGCTAACATTAATACAAAATAATATAAAATATGTAATTGTTTAAAACGTATAGCCAATCTCACAGAATATCTGCTGAACATGTAATTGGTTTGAACATTTATGTTTGTCATCACAGCACGTTGAAGTTGAATGACAGTGCAATAAAGATCTTCTTTTTCCACTTAATATAGTTCAATAAAGTTTTGCTTTTTGCATGAATGTACAAAAAAAAAATTTTGGTTGCTTTGACTATTGACGGGAGCAAATAGCATGAAGAAATCACAACACCGAAGGTGGAGTGATTTTATCTGATGTCATTTGCCTGCGTCATGATTTCAAGCTACCAAGTTTCAGTGAAACAAAATTAAATTTTATCCGAATGAAACCAAAACCACGAGTGGTATTCAGTGACGAATCAAATGAATGAATGAAAAAACTATGTAGAACATAATTTATTAAATTGAATGAATAATGGAGGTAAATTGAAGTTATTCACTTGCAAACAGATTGCTATTTATCCGATATCAGTGCCAAAACTGACGTCTCTTATGGATTGTTTTATACATGAGGTGAATTATCAAAGGTAATAATACCATAATTCTTCATTTTCCACGTAAACTATTTTCTTTGCAAGAATATGATCAAAATAAACAGATTGATACAATCACGAGTTTGTAAGGACGAGTGACTTCATCTAAATTCGGTTTGTTTGAATGTGTTTGCCAAATAGGCGAGTGTGAGTGATGAAAATGAAAACTTATGTGATGAAATTTGAAGACCAAGTTGTATTTGGAAAGATATTTTTTTTCGTCAATCTGGATGGTATCATGTAATAGTAATTTATCTAACAAGGGCGGAAAAGACATTTTCCGTAAGAGTTAGGTACAATATTTTTCCTACGAGTGTTTTTGTCCATCTCATTTATGAAAAAACAAGGTTTCTGATAAACAAGTTTTTATAATAATGCTACAAAATGACTAATAAGACAGAATAGTTACAATTACATTTAGTTAGTCCTGAATATCTTCATTTTCAGTATTATAAAAAGCGTGCGGAAAAGTAAAAATCGTACGGAAAAGTAAAAATCGTACGGAAAAGTAAAAATCGTGCGGAAAAGTAACTTTTCCGCATGATTTTAAATCGTACGGAAAAGTACAACTTTCAAAACGAAAAATCGTGCGGAAAAGTTACTTTTCCGCATGCTCGTAGGAAAATACTTATTTATGACGAAACAAGTTCAATTGAAATCTATAGAAGGGCATTGATTAAATTGGTTCTGAATATTCACCTAACCTAACCTAACCTAAGCTAACCTAACCTAACCTAATCAACACCGCGATAATCGATAAACAAATGAATAAGTCAAAAAGTTACAGCTAACTTTAGCCGCTGTCAAAGTGCATGACAATTGCACTGTAGCATATGTGATTTTTTATACATGAGTTAAATTGTCAGAATAAAACCGAATGATTGGTTAAAATAACGGTCTGTTGTTGGGTGAAATACCAAAAACTTCATATCACTTGTTACGTAATATACTATTGAAGATTCCTATCTAATATTATTAGCATAAGTGATAAACTCAATAAAGAAATGCATCGTAAAGACACTCGTCAAGAGAGTGGTGACGATATGCAGTCATCAGGAAGCTCTCCAAACCTAAATGAATAAATAAGGAGTGATTTGCGCCAAAACGGATATACGGTCAAAATCTTGGAAGATGTAAGAGGAAAAGGCATTCACTCCAAAACAGACGAGAAAGAACAACCGGAGCTTGAAGTCCACAAATCGTACATCAAAGGAATATCCGAAAAGATTGGAAGGATCGGGAACAAATACAACATCGGAAGCTCCTTCCAATCCGGATATACGTTGAGGGGAAACCAAATTGGAAAATCTGACCACTTCCACCAATAATTGAGTCTATAAAGTCCCATGCGAAGGTGGAAAGAACATCGCCAAATTCAATGGAAGAATACGGGAGTATTGAATAGGGGAGAATACTGGTTCAGTCAGCCCATCGTGGAGATCAAAAATGTTGGAAACTGCTCATTGATGCCAATGGTGGGAATCGGAGAAGT
The DNA here is from genome assembly GCA_958298965.1 of Chrysolina haemoptera. Taxonomy (NCBI): domain Eukaryota; kingdom Metazoa; phylum Arthropoda; class Insecta; order Coleoptera; family Chrysomelidae; genus Chrysolina; species Chrysolina haemoptera. Next base: position 32,197,582 of record OY282587.1, read on the forward strand.
GGATTATTCTAATAACAAAGAGCAGGTAGCAGGTAGAGAAACTGGAAACAGAAGACTAACAAACTCTTTAAGTAGTAAGATTAACATGATATTTAAATAAGTGTAAGCTTAGGAAAACTTGTCAGTTAGTACTCCTCCTCCTGAAGACGTTGGAAGTCCGTAATAAATATACTGAAATCTGCACAAGTGAAAGGGCTAATGAATTAATTTACCTCGATAAGTTACTGCGTTTATAAAACTTCTGCTTCTGGTGTCTTGAACGAAATTATATAATTTTCTCAGTAACCTCCCGTACTTTGCATTTCTCTATCTGAAAAAAATTGTTCAAATTAACTGAAAAGTATTTCTCTTTCGTTGACGTTTCGGAGACCTTATCTGCTTCTGTTGAGTAGTCTATTCCAATCAGGTTCGGAGGTAACAAGATCGTTTTCGACAATTTCATCACCATTCATTGTAAGTAATATTTGAAATATCTGAGTACGTCAATAACTGATATGTTTGTATTTTTCTTGTTTTTATAATTTCTGTAGTACTCAATTAGTTCTGAGTTACTTCCACTGCTTAATATATAAATCAAGTTCTAAAATTTATTCAAACTAAAGGAAACGAAACTGTCAGTATTCGTTGATCGAGTTTTGACATTCTTGGGTCATGTGATTCATCGTTTAATAATATCCCAATAACTGAAAAGGGAATATTCTCCAGTGAAATTGAAAAATGTGATTTTTTTATAATATACAGGGTGACCCAGGGTTATACCGCCAAACGTTCAGATCGGTTTTTAAGGTGAAAATAATTTTTTTTCTTCAAATAAGCATGTGCCCCAACTTGCTTCGTTTTCAAGATACAGGTTGTCAACATTTTCAGAAAAAATCACTTTTATTCATTACTGAAAAACCGTTCGGCTGGTTTTGATGAAAATTGGCATGCTCCTCTGCGGTGATAAAAGGATTCTTTTGGCGTACTCAGAATTTTAAAGTATTTTTTTTCTACAAACTTTTACACCCTGTATCTTGCCAACGACGCAAGTTGGGACACATGTTTATATGAAGAAAAAATATTGTATTCACTTGGAAAACCCATACTGAACGTTTGGCGGTTTAACCCTGGGTCACCCTGTAAATTGAAAAAAAAAATACATTTTTAAATTTTAATGGAGAATTTGTTATTAATACTAACTAAATCACATGACACAAGAATGTCAATTATTGGTACCTAGCATCAATGAAATGAACGATTTCTATGAGTGATACTTCTGAATATAATTAATTCATATGATTTTTCAATAAAAACTAGAGATAATTAAAAATCAACTATCTGAATGAAATTACAAATTTTCACTTTCAAATTTATTTTTTCAGTTAGGGTCTCTCCACAATCTCTGTCAGCGTGGATTCAGACGGGGAAGTAGTTGTTTTCAGTTCGATATTACAAAAAAAAATTATATTTTCCAATTTCAATGGTGAATGGTCCATTTTCAACATAAATAATTAGGTTATCTTGAAAGATGGAAAATAGAGACTAAAGTTAGTCGTTCAGCCGCAGATGATTCTACAATAGTTATTTATGCAACAAGTGCAAGAATTAGGTGTTTATTGCACTCGACGTGAAATTGCCCGACGAGGCCATCAGGCCGAGTTGGACACGTCGAGTGCAATAAACTCTTTTTGCACGAGTTTCATACAATATTTTTTCTACGTTCATGCAAAAACCAGAAAATCTTTCATTTAGGTGACACTAAACTGAAAGGAAGGCATTGTTTTTTTGAATCTATCTGCTAAAAGTAATTCAAAAACATTTTGTGTAATTCAGTTGTTAATAGAAGGAAATAATTTTATTTTTGACAAATTGCATTTTCTAGTAATTTCATAGACCATTATGTAATAAATATGATAAAACATGCAACTATTCAAAACGTAATACAATCTCACAGAAAATGGGCTAAATTTGGCGTCGATATGAAAGTTTATGTCGGTCATGATGACAAAACGCTATAGTAGGATGACAGATGAGTGCAATAAACTCTTTATTGCACTCACCACCAAATATAGTTTAATAAAGTTGTGTTTTTTGCATGAACGTAGAAAAATTATTTTAAGAAATATCCAGTTCATATTTTCGAGCAAAGTCAAACTCCCAATTATCATTGTATTGAAGATTTTCAATCTACCGCACTGTTAATCAAAAACATGAAAGAGCAGTATTGTGCTTTAGTCCTAGGAGAAAAATATTTCAATTATTTCATTCTCTCTCATATGCCCAAGTCAAAATGAATTTGAGTTCTATGTGCTTTACTTGGAACTTGATTAGCGTCAAGCTTTCCTTCTCGATTGTTAATTCAAGCTATGCTAAATTCATCACGTTTTTTCTAACTCAGAAACTTGTGCTAATAAGCTGAATCCAACGAATAAACCTTCTCCCAAGAACGGGGTATTTGCTCATAACAGTTTTGTATAACGAGTAGTCGTGGTGCACTCAAGTGAAACCCATGATAAATTAACCGACGTCTCTGAAGCTTTCATTCAAATAAAGCATTCGGATAGAAGAGGAGATGAAAGTATAGAGTATCAATGGTTTAAATGCAGCTTCACTGCACTTCTGAATGCGATGAAGTGTTTCAATAGATTGTATGAATCTTGCAGTGGTTTGTTTCCCCCGAAAGAACATAGAACGTGCTGTGCGCCGTCGTTTCGGGATAATAAACAGTCGAATATATTAGGAAACTTTTTAACGTACAATGTGGACCATAGCTCCATTTCAGTGAGTGCATGCACTGCTTCATAACTTCTCCATCCCAGTAGCAATAAAACCCCAAGAGCAAACCACTTCGAATGCAGAATTTCGCATAATAAAAATACTCGCATGCAAGATGTTTTGATATAATGCAAGGGATTCAGTATATCCTTCGCATTTGCAGAAGTTTCCGAGAGCCAATTAGAAATATCATTGAATTACTCTTTCAATTATTCAGGATATACGTATTTCCTCTGTCAATAACAGCAATGGAAAGTAGGATTCATACCTACTCAACATTTCAAGAAACTAAAAAATAACAAAATGAATGAATTCTCTGTGTCTCAAAGTATTCTTTTGCATACGATGGGACCTTTTCTCGAAGAGGTATCACAGAAACATGCATTATGGAAAACTCAAGAGATTGTTCTGACAGTCAAGTCGGTATCAAACGAAATTGTTTGGTGACAAATCAGGAGAGCATGAAAATAGCTATTTCCTCCTACCCCTATAGAAAGTACACACTTTCCTCCCTCAAGTCAGGGAGGAAACTCATACTTTTCCTCCCTAGGGAGGAAAGTATTTTTCCTCCCTCTCATTTAAAGTAAGTTGTAAACGATGAAACTTGTGAATTCATTATATTCATATTGTTTCCATAATTTCTAGAATATCCTGTATATCCTGTTTTTTGGTAAAAATAAAACATTAATGTTACTTCAACGTAGTTCTTCAATACAGATTTCAACTTCAGGAATCTTAGATATACGTTTTTTGAGTTCAGAATAAGAAAAGCATAGTATGCTGTGGCTCACTGACAGTAAACGCGGCAATTGACTTTTGAGGTGCAAAATCGCTACATTCATCAAACTTAGTTGAATTTTTGAAAAATGGAGAGCGATTCAAGTGATTTTGAATTTCCAAATACACCACCTAATATTAAGGAACAAGCCAACATAGCGTCATTAACCTTACTACCACAAAAATCTAAAGACAGGTATGAAAAACAATATGCACAATATAAGCAATGGGCTGAAGACAACAAGATACATAAACATTCAGAGAATGTTTTACTGGCATATTTTTCACTACAAGGAAAATTATTAAAAGCTTCAACACTTTGGTCTAAATATTCAATGCTACGCACAATGATACAAATGACGGACAATGTCGGTATTAAATATCCAAAGTTGATTGCATTTCTAAAACGTCATAATGCCGGATACAAACCAAATAAAGCTAAAACTTTTACAAGAGAAGAAATAAATACATTCTTAATGGAAGCCCCCGATGATGTTTTTTTATTAATGAAGGTAAGAAATGAAATCCTATGCAAATAATTTAATTTTTGACATAAAATATTCATAGGTAGTCCTTGTTATTGGAGTTTCTGGAGCATGTCGATGTGATGAGCTTATTAAAATGACTATGGGTGATATTGAAGAGAAAGACAATCTTTTAGTCATAAATATCCCCACTTCAAAAACTTACAAACAACGAACTTTTGTTATCAATACTACAACAGGTAACGGCCCAAATTTTGTTCAAATCGTTAAAAAGTATATCTATCTACGTCCTAAAACTGAGCATAAACGATTGTTGGTATGCTTTAAAGCAGGCAAATGTATAAATCAAGTGGTTGGCAAGAATAGTATATCCAAAATACCATAAAAAATTGCAGAATATCTCAATCTTGCAAATGCCGAACATTACACAGGGCACAGTTTCAGAAGAACTTCAGCAAGTCTGTTAGTAAACGCTGGTGGGGATATTTTAGCTCTAAAACAGCATGGCGGTTGGAAATCAACTAATATCGCAGAAGGTTATGTAGAACAATCTTACACAAAAAAAAGAAAAATTTCCGATCAAATTATGGAAAATAATGTAGAACCTGAACTTGATCAAAATCAGCCAAGCACTTCAATACTAAAGCTCCTGTTCAAACCCTATCTTCTTCCAATGGTGTTCATATAAGTGCTGCTCAAAACTGCACATTCAATATTAACATGAATAATTCTAAAATATAGTTAAACTTAAACAATACTATGTACCTAATTGTATAGGATATATTGATAAATTTGTTTAATAAATAATTCTAGCGTTCTTAATTATATTCGTTACCTATTTGTGTCGTAAATAAATTTTCAAAAAAAGGTGGGTAGGAGGAAAAATCATATGTATCACATGGGAGTAAAGTGCCTTTTCCTCCCTTGGATGTTTACTAATATAAATATCTATTTGTATTACAACACAGGATGTATTTTACTGCCCGACGCGAAGCGGAGGGAAAAGGCAGTTTACTTCCATGTAATACATTTGATTTTTCTTCCTACCCACTTAATAAACCTTTTTTCCTTAATTTAAAACACATCTCAACTGCTTTTGTTTAAAACGGACCTATACTTGCATGATGGAAATAATTCAAAATCAATTCATACCCATCTAAATTCCTCTGATGGCGTAGTAGCAAGCGACGCTGACTGCTAAACTGAAGTTACCGGGTTGGTTTCGATCGTGGCAATCGGTAATTTTTTTTTTCGTCTGTTAGAGATATAAATTAATGGATATTTGGATAGCTTATCCATTTGGGATTGAGATTCAGTGTTAATTTTCTCATAGGCAATATTATGAGCCTATTTTGAATAAATTGTATCGTTTTTTCCTCTCTATGGGGAAAAAGAGTACTTTTCCTCCCTATGTCAGATTTGAAAAGAGCAATTTTCACTAATTTTGTATCGTTTGTAAGACCTCGATAGGCAATATTTGTTAATTATACAGTTCATTTTGAGTAGAGTCCATTATTGAAGAAAAATCATATTAGTCTTCGGGGCATCTATCATATCATGATAGTCGAATATTAACCAGCCCTCTTTAATAAAAATATACCATCCAATGGTATCTCTATCGTGAATTTTTGGTAAGTCTATCAATTTGTGATAGTCCCTTACTGTTAAAATAATTATTCCGACCAAATACCCATGGTTATTTCACTGCCATTCTCACCAACACTCGTCTGGGCATCTTTGAAATATTATAGTCGATCAATGACCGGCACTTTGTTGATTATGATATACCATGCCAATGGTATTTTCGATTTGTGATAGTCGCTTACTGGAAAAATAATTATTCCGACCATATACCCATGGTTCTTTCACTGCCATTCCTTGTTGATTATGATATACCATGTCCATGGTATTGTCGTCGTGAAAGAACTACTTACTATGAATATTCGGGGCGTCTATCAACTCAAGTTAGTCAATTGTTGGCTGCAATAGTCCCGTGTATACCATACACCATACCATACACGTGGTATCTTCATCGACTAACATAGCCAATGGTTTCATCATTGTTTGGCACAAACAACGGAATGTTCGTTATAAAACGAAACTTGCACCCGGTGCAGGGTCACCTATTAGGATTCTTTTTGCATCTCTTAGATCGGCTACTTCGTTGAAGCTGAAAACTGGATGAAATAGAATAAGATCTCTTGCGATATTTTTATTTTCCATTGGTCTGCCTTGGATTTTCTTACACAATAATAATTAATTTTGCGAGAAAACGCAAGACGCGACTTGGACACTTCGCACAAAAACGCAGAATGACACGTTAATATGGCCGGAGGCATAGCAACGGGCGGGTTTAGGGGAGAGCGGGGTACATGCGAGCTTTAAATATTGTGGTACATTTGACAGGAAACGTGGAAACTACACAGTTAAATCATTGAGGACAAGGCGTGAATATAATCAAAAATTTTCAAATATTTCATATGAATGTTAGTCAGACCATTACCTATAAAAGGATGCAAATTTCATTCAATAGAGTAGATGATTCAAAATGATCGAGTTTTTATATGAAGCACTCAATTTCAACAAAAACGTAAATAGGAACCAGCAAATCGTTTATAAACGCATATTTTCTCAAAATTATTGAGAACTTCATAAGAGATCTGATAGAACGTATTATCCCTGATTAGTTCCATAGTTCCATAGGTAAATAAAAAATATCAACGGCTGCAACTGAATAAAACTATTTGAAAACTCAATCTACCATTGTTAGTCTGAATAACCCTATATAATAATTCCTCTTCGAAATGCCATTATACTGACATAATGAAGCAAGTAGATATTTCACCAAATAATTGACATGAAACCTAACAGAGCAGCAATGCCAATTACTTGATTATTTTAGCAAAAAACATAAATAAGGATTCATCTCACAGAAAATTACTCCGTAAAATATTATCTCATATTCTGAGAATACTCACATTTCACATCGACCTGCACTCGGATGGGTTGCGAATCTCCAGCTTTATTACGTGCGTGACACGTGTACAGCCCGGAATGTTGCCTGATGGCAGGACTGAATTGTAAAAGTTCCTGCAAGCTGGCTGGTTGATTCTGGCCTTCTCTCCGCCACACTACTGATGCTTTGGGATTAGCTACCACGACACATCTTATTGCTATCGAATCCTTGAGGTCTTCGATATCGCTTGTTGGGATTCCTACCAGCCTTGTTTCTGGAACGTCTGGAAGAGAAATACTGGTTTAGATAATGGCAAAAGTATTGTTTTACAAAGCGAATAGTAAAAATAATAATATCGTTTTTTAAATTCATTTCAATACTCAACAGTAAGTACATTCAACTAAGTATAAATTGAATATTAGGTAGTAATAGCCCGGGAGGTACTGTCACTTTGGAATACGTCATACTATGCAAACTGGATTTTGTATCGTTCGTAGATCATGTGATACTCATCATGAAATCAGTCTTCAGACCCTTGAGTAACGGTGGGTTGCATAGATACAGGGTGTTGAATATGAAAAATTAAATCTATTTTTTTATTTATAACTTCCACAGTTTTAGAAATTTTTGAGTTAAATTCGAATAAATGTTTTTGTTCAAAACGAGCTTCATTTTGAAAGAAAAAGTATATTTTTCGTTCCCACCAGTGGCGTACAAAAAAGGGATATTGGTCCCTTTCCTCCCCTAGTTTTTACAGTAGGGGAGTCATACAGTAGTGCTTCTCTCTTATTTATGTGGTATTATCATATCATTGCGTTCCTTGTTGCTCGCATAGATTTGTCTATACCCCGATGACAACTTTCCGATACTGTAGATAGCCTTCCTTTTTTGCTACTTCTGCTGTAAAAAGTTTCTATTTTTAGGCAAAAAATTGGTTAACAAATTTGAACGATGCGGTTATATTGTGAAAACTGTTCGAAAATATGAATAGGTTATTCGTTATTGCCGTTCAGTTTCAATTATCTTGTATAAGTTTTACTACTTGCGGTATACCAGTAACTCATTCATTGCTGTTATTATTATTTTTTATGATGGCAGGTATCTACATTTTAATCATCATTCAGATTACGACTCGTTAGTGATTCTCCTGATGTTTTTACCACTGTTGTTACTATGGTGTATACGAATAATCCCATTTTCACAAGGAAGAGTGTGTAGTTGTACACCGAAACCAGTAGACAAATAATGCTCTTCTTTTTCATTTATACATAGATAATAATTGGTAGGTACTTGTAAGTATATTCAGGGCCGGTTTTTTCATCTCACAATAAAGTCTCTGATAACTATCCATCGAATAAACTTAACATGTTTACATATTCTTATCTTGGATTTATCTATAGGTAAAAAGATCTTAATGAATAATAACATTCATAATTATTAACCAGCAACTAAATGTAGTTTGAGAAGATCTTAGCTTTATTGTTATCAGCGGAAACTCAACCAGACAATTAGGTTTCTCACAATGTGGTTAGTTTTGGCCTTTTTTCAGCGAGATCTAGCAGCCAAACTATTCAACCAAAAATACATTAGAGGATGGTCTTGTAGAAAATTTCATCTACTTCATTTTTGTATGGAACGGCCTACCTCGAAAAGTGCATAGTTTTTTACTTTTTGACAAAAAACTGAAAAAATTTTAGTTTTTTTGTGATTTTATACAATGCCCCAATGAATCATTTGACGAATTTTGCTGCATGACCAATGAATCAACTGGAAGGATCTGATGAAATTCAATCATTCACGATGAATGTCTTCCCAAACTAATCAATGATGATGTGTATTATATGATTGATGAGATTCCTTCGGATAGTAAGTCATGAGTGGGAAATATAAGTTACGATAAAGTAGATGATAAGTCTATATCCGCCAATTCCTTGCCAGTATATTTTCTAGTCGCTGAAGGTATAAGGTTGACCGTACTGATGAAGACATTGGTGAATTAGATATGCTGATATCAATTTATGACTTGATTAAATAATTGACAATTTTTGTTGTGTCAAAAAACAACTGAAATTCCCCTTTGCCCATTCCCTAATAGGTGTGATGGTTTTTGTTCAAGTAGGTAGTAGGGAAAATGTTGTAGCCTACCACACCAGATGACTTATATTCCTTTTTCAGAATGAAATCCATTGTTTAATTCATTATCTGTAATGAATATATTCCTTCATAAAAATAATATATTCATCAAAATATGCAACAATGAATTGCCTTCATGAATTTCCTATGATACTTGTGTTGCCTTCACCCCACTCCCCCCACTCTAGGGTCTTTTGTACACAACAAATAAAAAATTGGAAGGAAAATTACCCTTATAAATAGACCCCATGTTATAACAAATTGAAAGAAAGCTGAAAAAAAAAATGATAAACTCGGGGGCAAATGATAAGGTGAGTTATTCCGATGATCTTCTATCATGATTACGAGAATGAGATACATTCGAATTATAATTGTTGTTTTTATAAATGTCAATCTGAGCATTATAGACAAACAGGCAAGGTAGAGACATAATACCACATTTTTCAAAAATTGGTTTGCAATGTGTATTGATATCCACATTTTTTTATTCTGTAGAATGAATAATTTTAGTGCGTGGCTAGAGTTTTCTCACAAAAGTTATAGGTAGCTACCTGAAAAGAACAGAGCTGACGGAAAAATGATTGAGCAAATTTGGGTTTTTTAAATTGTCTCGTTTTTATCGGTTAAGAAACTGATAGTCTTCAGGGTTTTCTAAAAATTATTCTCATCCTGAATTTTATATGTGTTATTATACAGGGTCTTACCAAAATTGGAGCGATAAATAAAATGTAAAAGATGACAAAACAAAATAAAATGAAAGAATACTTTTTGCCGAAAAAAATTGTTTAGGGAGATATTGAGTTTTGAAGTTTTCAAGACTTTTTTGGTGATCCCTGATCAGAGGTCTACAGCCTGCGCAAACCGTGCTGAAACATTGCCAGCGGAGAGACACTCTGTGTCCTCGAGAATCAAATCAGTGCCTCTCAAACAAAGGTCACTGAGAGCGATTTCGTGAAATTTCATAAAAAATTCAAAAAATTTTTGATTGCTTCAAAAATGAAAATTCTTTCCATTTATTGATTCATTATGTTCCATGTTACAACCCATTTTCTTAATCGCCCCAATTTCGGAAACACCCTATATCTCTCATTCCTATCATTTCTTTTAAAGTCCTGCTTGTCAGCCTATTTCTTTCAAAGCCCTGCTTGTCAGCCAATATACAGATTTCAGTTATTCTTCTTGACGTTAAGGGTGCATGTATATCAAAATGGTGAATCAAACAGTTAACCAAGAATGAAATTTTGTCGTCAATCCCCTCTTGGTTATAAAAATTCAAAACTGGTGTATTGTATAAGTCTCTTCTGAAAACATCGTCGCTACACTGGTAGAAGTTTCTATATGTATTAATTAAAATTATTATCGTCGATCCTAATATTTCTTTTGCGATGAACCAATATGTGATCCATAACTCACATCCACAACACTCTTGTCTATCACGTATTATTTTTTCAGGTGTTTAGATCACATCTAAATGTGGAGATGTAGTTTCACTTATTCTCTTATGGTTATTCATCAGTTGGCTTAAGCCGAAACACTGCAAAACTGAAAATATGACTGTTACCAGTGGTGATAATTTGTGAGGAGTTGGTGTTCAAGATTTCTCCACAAATAATTCTATCCCACCGCGGAATAAATTACACTGAATGTATCTTCAAATCAATAAAAGTTGCGACATCCCGAGGAAACTCGAGGATTCGATACTCCAAGTATATGAGTATGGCTGGCGGGATGTTTTGTTTGTTTTGTTAGATTTACCGGTTCAACTAATTGAACGAATTTTCCGAAATAAAACGTTGAAAGATTAATCTTGTTTATGTGAATTTCATGATGGGAATCGATCTCAACGACTGTCATGACTTGTCATGAACATGAACATTTCATCAAACAATTAAAGAAGTATCCCACAAATCGTTCACAAATATTGACATTAATAACAAAAATTCTTGAAGAAAAAGCTAACTTCCATGCATCTAGTTGTTGCCTTCTGTTGTGTACTTTGTGAACAATGCACTGAGTTAAATTTTTCATTATCGTGATACGTTTCAAAAATTTCTGAACGATTTGAAAAAATAGTATATACAGTGCGCCGCTAAATTATGGAATAAATTCATTTTTTCTGAATTCATAGATAATTCGGAAAAATCCTCGGACAAGTCGATTTCCTTTTCCGATTGGTCAATTTTTGAACCCCACCCAAAATATATATCCGCATTTGAGTAGAAATGACTTAAGTGATATTTTTAAATGGGACATACAGTATATTTTTCCATACTTACTTGATTATGGATCGTCATTACGAATCAAGTGATACTAGGTTTGATGGGATTATATCAAACGGTTGCGGACATATGGGCAAAAAACATCCTGGTATGTCTAATGAGTAAACACTATTCAGAAGGTTAAAAGTTTCTGTCGCATTCATTGGTCATATGTAGAAGTTTTTGTCCATATCTCCGCAGCCGTTTGACATAATCACATCAAACTTGGTATCACTGAATTTGTAATGACGATGCCTAACCAAACAAGGAAAAATATACTGGGTGTCCCATTTAAAAATATCACCAAAGTCATTTTTACTCAAATGCGGATAACCCTATATATTTTGGGTGGGTTCGGAAAAGAAAATCGACCTGTCTGGGGAGTTTTCCGAAATATTTTTATATTCAGAGGTAATGAATTTATTCCATAATTTAGCAGCGCACTACATACTATTTCCTTACTTTTGTATGTGAAAAACTACAGGCTTATTGGATGGCATGATTCTCCAAGAATAACCGTATGAGAAATGAATGAATTTCAGAAAACTATACAGTTGTTTCACGTGTACAAAAATAACTGTTTATCAGAACCAATAAAAAAGGGTACCGAACGACGCGACGACGCGTCCGGAACGTTTCCGCGAGTCCCAAATGCTCACTTTTTGTATGAATGAAAAATTATATTATTTTCAAACTCACACAACGAAAATACACCTCATTACATAGACTGATTATAGGTTATTAAACTGCTGATATCACTATCTAAATATTTTTTTATTTTTAGAATTATATTGGGTTTTGTCGAATTTGGGGCCTTTATGTTACGGTAGAAAATAACTTTTTTCTACTTAAATAATTGAAATGGTATTTAGCGTACGGATTGTTCCGCGCTAAATGATCGAACAATCACACATCACAATCTGTGCCCAGATACGTCAACTGTTTGGTTTCAGTGGTAAAAACCCCGCATGACAGGGATGGTGCATGATGTTCTGTCAATTAAAATAGTTTTGATAACTTAATATAAATCAATTAAAAAATTGAATAAAATATATCTAATTTTTTGTTTCAAAAGTACAGTATGTAACTCGATTATTAAACACTCGAACTACTTCGCTAGGCTCGTGCTATAATTCGCGTCGCCAGTACTTGTTATACATCTTTTACAACACCTATTACATAACATACTATTACTTAATAATGGTTCATTGAATATATCTTTCGGAAACGAAAGTACCTAAAATTTGTAAAAAATGTATTATTTCCGTCAACCGGCTGCACCCTTACGAGAAATCCTCAGAAGCCCTCGAGAGACTTGTGCGAGCTAGGGAAGACGCAGTCATCACCTTTTTGAAGTCTAATGCCATGCGGTGATCGTGCTGGAATCTGAACAAACTACATCAAATCAAAGCCAAAAACACCTCAAGAACTACAAAGTGGAGTAGTTTATAAATTACCTTGTGAGGAATGCAGTAGGGTGTATACAGGACAAAAAAAAACGATATCTTGATATGAGGAGAACGAAACATAAGGCCTGAAAATCTCTTAAATACACAAAAGAAATCTTGCTTGCTGAACACTCGGGCAAACCTATTTACAATTTTGATTATGAGGAAACCAGAGTATATTGTGTATCTAGTAGTGAAAGCATAACATTTCCGGACGACGAAGTAAGACGTTTGGGAATGTGCTTTCACTACGAGGTACACATACTATTTTTTCTGAAATCGCAATCAACCTAACTAGATTAGCGTATTTTGGGGTCTGAAGTTGCTCCGAGAAAGAACGCATTCTTGAGCGATTTCGGAAAAATAATAATTCGTAGATAAGAAAACAAACAACTGTTCAAATAAGGTTTTAAAATGTTCACCTTAGGTGGTAGAAACTGTAATGGTGTTCGTTCAAAAAATACTCATCTCCATAATCTTCTTTTTTAAATAAAAAATATATGAATAGATTTAAAATGTATAGGAGTTGTAATCGTCGTATTCAGATGTGCCAGGTGTATTCTGGGTAGGCTTTGTCAGTAGCTCTACATACGCCACATAAGGATGAGCACTGCAGCGCTGGTAGTTTAAGGACACATGAAGGACTACATTAGGTTTACTTGCTTGCTTGGGGGTGGAGAATGAGTAGCTCCAATACATTCGTCTCGTGGCCCCCGGAGCATACGGCAATACTGGTGGCTGGTCTATACCAAACGATTCACATGTACAATAGTACAACACTCGTATCTCAGCGTTATGCCTGTGGCTGAGACCGCATAAGGTTGTCACGCAGACCGCAAAAGCATTAGTGTCCGGGACTTCTATACCCATCAAACGACTACGGCAGACCATGGTGTTGAAGACCTTATCATGGCACGCCATTATGAATCCCTGAATTCAGCCCGCTTGACCTGAGGAAGGCGTATGTCAAATTTTTGGATAAGCCAAGATCTTCAATGTTCTTGAAGAAGGCCCCATGCATTGGCTCATCCTCATGTAGCTGCTGTTCGAACTCGGTAAGAGAGTTTGGTTCACCCCGTTCATTGACGAAAACGAGACCACGGCTGCACTTGTTGCTGCCGTGAAAAGGAATACTCCGATCCCCGCGTTTACATATTTATTTATTATTATTATCATTATCATATATTATTGTCATGTATAACACTGTAATATTTGGTTATGATGACATGTTTACTTTGGGAAGTCAAGTCATTTGTAAATAAATAAAAAGTATTTTCTCACAAATATACGATTATATTCTTACGAATATACTATAATTATATTATCACTTGTATGAGATAATCTATGTCATAATTTCTTACTCGATATATTATAACTATAATGTTTATGAGAAAATTAATTATTTTTTTTTGCTCCTTGGGTGTTGATCACATTGTATACCTGGTGCCCGTTTTCCGAGCTCTGCAATGGGGTTATCAGTCATTATGAGAGATCAGAGGTCGGCTAAATTAGGACAAAGTTGAGGGTTTTCTTGTTGAAGAATTATCTGAAAGAAAATTTGATGTGCCATATTCAATTTTTGAATTATTGAAAAACAAAACAGAAATTGGTAAGTTTCGTTTTCATTTTTTCAAGAAAAAACCAGCAGAACTAGACGGTTCATACTAGCACGTTTTTATAGCACTTTTTTACAAGTAATCTATCATCTGTCATCTTATTTTCCAAGGCGTCTTTTATGTCAGAGTTACAATACTCAACTTAAATTTTCCTTACCGGCGTCTTTTTGGATTTTTGCATTAAAAAAAAAAAATCCGTTGACATGCTGATCAAAATTTAAAAAAAATCGTTTTTACGAAGAGTGCGCTTTGGAAGGAACGCCAATGCTATTTTCAAATGAAGAAAAGCGTGATATGCTTCAGAATTTTTACGCCTTCCATCGAAATGCGCATCTTACGTCCTAAACGTATCTCAAGCGGTATCCAGAGAGGGAGTAACTAGTTCACATTTAATTTCTATTGGTCCATAGAAATTTAACGGATTATGGTTCATTTTCTAAAGCTCAGCAAAAGGTACCACGATAGAGAGAAAGTTAATGAGATAACAGTTTTGCAAGCGGTGAAATATCAAAAAATTATCTAGGATTCGAATCTTTCTTTTAGGTTCAAGATAATCGTTTCTGTTTTACACGGAAATTTGCAGAAAGTACGCTTCCTCGTGAGTATATGGGTCGGTTTATTTGGACGACATTATCATTGGCCCATCCAGCAAGACAGCGCATTACGCTAGAAAAGTTGCTGAGTGTTTGTTATAATGTTTCCCGGTAAGGTGATTTCGAACAACGGAGACATACGTTGGCCAGCGCGGTCACCTGATGTTTCTCCGCTGGAACTATGAAAGATTTGGTTTTTGCAACTGTACCTACTAATCGATATTGCTGAGCTGAGAAGATCCATAGTCACCACTTTTGTAGCTGAGTTAAGAAGGTGGCGAGCTTTCCAGAATCTGAGGAAACGAGTAGAATTGTGTTCAGAAGTGGAAGGTGGTGTATCCGAGCATCTTCAATAACTTTGTTTTGCGAAGAATAAACGTTTGTTTCCTAAATTTCATCAGCATATAAGATTCGATTATATCGTGTGATACATCATTTTAATCAGAAAAAAATAATACTTTTCAAAAATGTATAAATCCAATATGTCTCCCATAAGACCAAGGGTGAGTGTTGTAACTCTGCCAGCAAGAACACTTTGGAAAATAAGATGGCAGATTTAGATTCCTTGTGGAAAAGTGTATCGAGAACGTTCTAGTCAAAGACTATTGGTTCTTTTAGTTTTCGCTTGAAAAATTGAAACCAAAACGCGCAACTTTGCCCTAATTCAACCAACCATGCATCTCTTATAATAACTGAGATCCCAAGGGGAAAAACGGGCACCATGTATATTCAGTTTTAATTAAGTGGATATATTTTCTATTCCATTTATAGTAGTTTGATGGACTCAGATAGACGTACACGTTCAATTCTATCAAATCAAAACCAAATTGATTCGTTGAATTGATGCCGAAACAACAAATACAATGTCCCGACGATGGTGATTATTTGTATGTTGCCGGCTAGTTTCGATATACTCTGAGGCCATAAAAATAGGAGATGAATTTATTTTTAGGATTGTTTCGAGTATCAGTGGGAGATCCCAATTTTATTATTTCCACTGACATCCAGCATTATGGTCCATAGAAATAATAATAATAATACATTTATTCACACACGTTACAATTTATAGTCTGACACTTCAATACAATAATATACACAGTAATCAAAAAACACAAACAACGGCGGAGTACTTGAACAGTGATCCATTGTAATAAATTGTTAGGAATAAACGAATATAAACCGAAATAGAAATAACAGGGGGACTCTTCATTGAAGATCATCAATAAATGAATGGGTCTATATGTCTGTTTGTTAATGATCATGTGAATTCATTACTAGCGTTTCAAACTTCTATTATATGAAATGATTTAATTGTATCAATCTGTATAGAAATTTATGTTTGAATAAAATATATCACAACTAGTAAATCATTCGAATTAAATAGGGGTTAGCTTTGGAAATTATGGAAATGGTGTTAATTTTTACAATGCCATTATGATAGGTCATCCGAAATAAATATTATTGGATCAAAATGGAGACAGAATGGCTCACAAAATCCGTGTATATAATTCAGCAGATGGAGAAGACACTGTCGATTTGTTTTAAACATAAATTTATTCTTCATGACGTACATTTTATTTGAAGAAATATGTTTGTTTCGTTTTTCTAGAAGCATTTTCAACAATCTTACAGGACACACGTTCGGATTTTCTTTATTTGTAGTCAACCACTTACTTTCACTGCACCTTTCATCTCCACCTTGAGCTGTTTTAGAAAAGACCGTGTTGTACTCCACTCTGCCTGTCAATGTTCCATTATTGTATTTTTCGGCTTTGAAATAATAAATTTTACACTGCTCACTTTCACCACCTCTCCAGGCTAATTCAAAAGCGGCGATATGAAAAAGTTTTTTTTGAAGACCCATTGGAGTATTTTCATCCACTGCTCTGCCATTTTTATAACTTCTTCAAGTAATGCTAAAGAACCTTGTCTTCTTTTATCTAAATTACTCTGCAGTTGCTTGCGTTTAGCATTTTTAGGGTTTCTAGCGGCCTGAAATGTCACATCTTTGAATGGGTCAAACACAATCTTATAACCCTTATAATATTTTTCTTGCACAATTTTGGCTACAGTATTCCACATTGTTCTAACTACGTACTCCTTGTAGTCATTTCCGTTTAATTTCTTCATATTATACGCCCAATCTGCCAATATGCTTGAGATTTCCAGCTGCGACGTTGAAGGTAATAGTTCATACCCCTTTTCTCGACAAAATAATTCAAACTGCCTCCAAATTGATGATTTGGTTTTTTTGGTGTTTTTTGGAGTGGCGTTTTCTATTGCAGAATTTATTATTTGAGTAGTTGCACTACCAAATCTAACGTTAACGCTTATTTGAAATTGAAAACAACACTTTCTAACAAAAAGTATACAAATTTGTTGTCATTTGGCTTTGTTGATAGCAACGCGTCCTTGGATACAACGTCGGATTCAATAAAGTCATACGACAATTATTAGTTGTTGCCGTGGTGAAGGTGAATAACAGTTTATCCACTTGCAAACAGTTACGTTCCTATTTATCCCATATCAAACTGCCAAAACTGACGTTTCTTATGGACGATTTTATACATGAGTTGAAATATCGGTAATAATCATGCCACTTAGTATATCACCTCTAAAAATCGAAATATAGTTAAATAACGCTGGTCGCTAGAACAGCGAGCCATACATGAAAATCATTCCGAAATCAATGAATCCGAATTACCTACAGAAATAATTCGGTTCAATATTTCAGGGATGTTCTGGTCACGGCTATCATGTTGTCAGGGGATTATTGTAATACCCACTTCATCATAGGTTGTGTTCGTTTTTTTTTTCATTCAAGACATATCGATTTCATCTGTTTCGACGTATACATTGGAAATATACAAAGCGATCAAAATCTAGCAACGAAGCCGTTTCCAACTGGGAGATTTTTGATCATCATGAAATATTCAGAAATTGAAGAAGTATATTATAAATATGCGAAGTAACTTCATAATAAGGACAACGATGAGAATATTGAAAACAGTAATAGATAGTTTGAGTTTTGGTTATATGGAAACCAAAAAAAATTCCATAACTAAATCCATTCTCTTGTTGGTACAAAAGTTCGAATTTTCAGGTTTCTTTGAAAAATATATAATAAATCTGAATTTTATATTTTTCATCAATTTTTGTCTACAACAAAATAAGAAACACTCCTTTACAACAACTTTCTCAATGCTTTTTCTTGTTGATATTATTTGTCATGTCCGACGTTTCATTATCGGTCAAACATCATCAACCTAATATTTCTAAATATGGTCCTGTCGAGGGTCCTGCCTTATTAAATAGATTTTTGAATATCACATCAGATATAGTTTGTTTAAGTGACACAGACTAACTGAAACCACCCCCTGTAACTCTTTTTTGCCATACAGGTCTGAATTTCATAAAATCGAAAATGTATTGAAAATGTACAAAGCGATCTACACTGCTCGCCAGCACACTGATGAAAATGCTTTTTTGAATCAACGCATAATTGCATTGACTCAAGACGATAGTATTCGTGAATAAGTCCAACCAAATATTAGTTTAATATTTTGACGAAATCCTCTTGATCACTAGATAGGAATATGCTTTTAGACCAATGGACGTTTTTATTCCTCGAGAGATGCTAGTTGGTTGAGGTAAGAATATTTCAAGTTCGATAATGCGGACACTACTCTGAAACCTTTCGTTATTGAATGATTTCAGTTGGTTGAGGCAAGAATTTTCTGACTTTACCAATGAATACCATTCTTCTATCAACTCAGAGGTTGAATACCAATGTTTGTACTTAGTTATGAAAATATATAATATGGAAGTCATTTTCAGAACGTAAACGGTATATTTTATCATTCTGCATTATCTGTGCATGGTCTCAGATAGATGTATTGCTTGTCAACCACCTTTTTCTACCGTATGTCACCAAACTATCAGATCGCGTTGGCTGTATACTACGAATGCATGAAATGTGACGTCGGCGAAAAATATGTTAATGGATTATCAGGAAAATTATAATTATATATCGTAAATTTTTATTTTTTTTCATTTATCAATAGATTCTATGAAATTATAGTCAGTGATATTTCGAGACTCCCTGAATCCAGTGGTGTAGTCAAAGTTCTGATAAAAGTTTTGAAATTGAATTGGTGGGTTGATTAAACGGTATATTTTTCAAATTTCATTCCCTTATAACTTTTTTATTGATTGACGCATTTCAACGTAATTCACATATACACCATTTAAACATGCCCAGTGGTGTAGTTAGAATTCTTCAAAAAAATCGCTAGTGATTTTTTTATATTTTTGACCTTGAAAATTCAGATAAGTAGGCTCTGGAAATGAAGATTTATTTATGAAATTTGGTGTCCTAGTAGACTTTGTGAATGTCTATCAAATGAAAAAAAAAATCATTCTAATCGGTTGGAAAATGTAGATTTTATGAGGGTGTTCTGGTCTCAAGTGGGTCACAGTGTATAACTGTTAGATACGAACCAGTGTAACAGCTAGGGTTCTGACAGAATTCAATTTATTTAATTTAGTGCTTTCTGGTGTGGACAAAATGAGAAAAATTTTTCATTATCATTGAAACACAATTGTTTTAGTACAGTCAAGTTATTCATGAGCAAAAAAACTGGATAAGTTCATATAGACAGAAAAATATTTCAAAAAATGGCTATTTTCAATTTTCTGGTATCATCTCCAAACTTTTTCATGAATGTAAAGTTGAATTCTAAGCAACTTTTTAGAATAACTTTTTTCGATATCTTGCCATCTTATCCCACTTTTTGCCTTTTCATATTTTTTTTTAATTTTCCGACATACCAGTGATCTCGTGACATGTGTCAAAATCGATTTTTAAGTTATCGGACATGCACAAGATTTTCCCCAGAATTTTATTTTCAATACTTTAATAATAAACTATTTTTCCATATGGTACATACTTTTTGGTGGTCACTGTACATATCAAATTGTTCATATTGCGTTGACAATCATTCTCACATTATTTATTGTAAATCTTAATGCTGTGTTTCTCAATTCATCCTCATTTCCATTTAGTGAGATGTTTTGAATTTCTTTTTGTCACACGTAATGAAACCCATTTTCGGAGCAAAAATAAAAAAGACAGCCATCTGCTCCCGCATAGATATTTATATGGAATTGGAGCAAAAAGGGTAGATTGAACGGATTCGCTTAAAAAACTTCTGGGACAGTTTCCATTCAAACAAATGTTGAGAAATCCGGAGGTTTTCATGCGAATAAACTTGTTAGTCGTGAACAAAGCCGCACTTTCGGCCATGATGAATAAAAATACATGGATTATTTCGTACGGTAAATTCTGGTGTATTTGAAGTTGCAGTTTTTCTTGTGAACTTGGTCGTTCTCAATCTAGTTGTCCATTCAAAATACATTGCTCTCAGCATTGAACTAGTTTTTTGAATACGATATAGGAAATTAGTTAAAATGAAAAACTAGTCAGAATTACTCGGACTCTATAAACCTATGATATTGTTGATATTTAGAAATGATTTTTGTATGTTCCGGATTCCACGATAAAAAAAAATCCTGTAATATTCGGAAATTTCGTGGAAACCGAGAGGAAGTAGGTACCTACCAAAGAATTGGTGTTCTGGAATTTCTGCAGGCCGGGCCGTATGCCTCAGGGAAAACCTCCCGAAGCAGTGAGCCTTGAGAAAAGAATATTCGGTTTGTCTCCAAACTGACGAAAAATGGATGTGAGGACTGAGCTTGATGGGACAGTCTCGATGGGACCGCTAACACTTCATATGTGGAATGGAATGAGCATTCTGCGACAGATCGGATCGGTGACTTATAAATCATAATCAGTTGACAGGAAGGGAAATAACTTCTGGTACAGAACAGAAAACTGATTTTTTTTATTTTGGCCATGGATCTCCCAAGGGTTTTTCCATTAAAGAGTACTGCTGGCGGTAACACTAAGGCTGGTAACGCACGAGCCGCAAACCGCGGCGGATGGCGGTCACGCCACACATTCGGATGTTGATTTATATAAGAATATACGTTTGTTAGAAAACGCACCGGTATCTGCGAGGTTACGCGAATGCCAGTGCGTTGTCTACCATACAGTATCGGAAAGTTTTTATCTGGGGTATGGTGGTTTTATGAGAGCGTAAAGAAAAGCTTGCTATATGTTGAGAGAGCATTACAATTCCTCCTCTACTCGCTCGAGGAAGGGATATAGACGTGAGTTGTTAATTCGTCGGGCGAGGTAATAGGAGAGGCGCATAGTAGTGCGTCTCTCTTATTTGTGTGGTATTATCATATCATTGCGTTCCTTGTTGCTCGCGTAGATTTCTGTCTATACCCCAGATGGAAAGTTTCCGATACTGTATATTCGTATGTTAATCAATATCTGCGTGGCCGCCATACGCCGCGGTTCGCAGCTCGTGCGTTACTGCTCCAGGCATATGAAATGGATACAATAACGCTGGCCACTGTCATGTCGGACTTTCTAGAAAAATTACATGGTTAGGATTTGTTTGTATAAGATTCTACAAGCTGTTGGATCCCCATTCTTGAATTTTAGCTCAGTCCATATTTAAATATTTCACGGCCCTTTTAAGTTCATTTCTGGTTTCACGGGAGATTGGCTAATTTCACTTGATATCTCCGATAAGGCGAAGGGAAAACTCCAAATTCATCTGACAGTTTTCATAGTCATTTCTTTTTTAATCATCTGCCCATGTGGCTAGTGATTTAGTTCTCACTTTCGACACTGAATTAGGTGACTCAAACTCTATGACCAAGCTGGAAAACATTTGTTCAAAAGTTATGCAGAATGTCCTGCAGGTGGATAACGATGCACCCTGATAACTGAATTATTTGTAGATTATTCTGCCCATATGATTTTCAACTAATCAGACTATACATAGGGTAGCTCTACGATATTTTTTCAATTATTTTAACTCCATGGTTTCCTAGATTATTAAATTGAACCATACAATGAAAACGCTCCATCAAATTTTGACGTATACAATAACTTTGAGAAAATGAATTGATTCAGGGCTTTAACTTATTGAATCATATCAAATACCATCGGTATTTTAAGTTGAAACAAATATATGTAACAGAAACAAAACACAAATACCAACTATTTTAGAAAGGGACACTGATAGAAGGAAAGCTACGATGACGACTAAATATGTTATTCTGGTGAACTGGTCGATATAAGTGATACCGAAGAGATATGAGAAGTTAGTAGTGACTTTGGTAAGAATAGCGAAGTTTGTTCGAAAATATCAACATAGGATGTTCATAAAATCAGTTAAAGAATAATAATAATAATAATAATAATAATAATAATAATAATAATAATAATAATAAGGTCTTTATTAATAACAACTGAATAAAAGTACAAAAAAAACATTATCAAATGGGGCGAGGTTCAATTCATTCTAGAGTCCTGATAATGGTCCAGAATGTCTGTTCTTCCACCTAACCCCGCAAATAGATAAACATCTATGAAATATAAAGAAAAAGAAAAATAAAGAAACAAAAAAAACATGAATAACTTAACTTTAAATAAATTGTACAATCTTGTGTGTAATCATTGATGAAAACAGTTCAATAACTATTGACGACTCAGTAACCATTCGAGTATTCGTAATTTAAATGCACTAGCATTTGAATGCTTGATTCTTGCTGGTAGTTCGTTATATATTTTAGTAATACTGTAACTGAATGACCGTTGAAATTGTGTACTTTTATGTGAGGGTACTGTTAAGGTTCCTTTGTGCCTGATATTGATGTTATGAACATCTGTACGGAATTTCAATTTTTCATAGAGATATGGCGGAGTTTTATCGGCTATGATTTTGTTGAACAAATATGCAGAATGCATATATCTTCTATTTTTCATTTTCAGCCATTTTATGCGCTTGAATAGGTAATTAATGTGACCATACTTTCGTACCCCGAAGATCATCCTTATACATGAGTTCTGAAGTTTTTGGAATCATCTGCGGCCGAAAGACAAATTTAAGTCGCTATTTTCCATCGTTCAAAATAACCTCCTGGGAGGTATTCATGTTGAAAAGGGAAACATTCTCCATCAAAATTGAGAAATGCAATTTTTTTGTAATATCTAACAAAAAACAACTACTTCCTCGGCTAAATCCACGCTGGACATTGAACTATGTCCGATAGATATTAAGAAAAGTATCTAACTGAAGAGGAAAAACCCGAAAGTGAAAATTTGCATTTTCATTCAGCTTAGTTGATTTTTTCAATTACCTCTTGTTTTCATTCAAATTCAAATGAATAATTGGAGTAGGAAGAATTTTATTCAAAAATATCACTCACCGAAATCGTTCATTTCATTGAAGCAAGGATCGCTTCACCCTCATATTGTAATCTCCAATACATTTTTGTCGGCGAAAATTTATTTCGTTTCCCATCAAGTTCATCTGGGACATCGGAAGACTTGGAAAACAGGCTCTTCAGAAGCACTTTCACACAACAATTATGGAAATGATGGATATATTTCTTCTACGGTAACACTTTGGAAGTTATATTCTCCCATAAACCTGTCATGGGTATTTTAACGTTTGTAGAAAAAAGTTTCTTACGTTTCTTACGTTGATAATGGAAAACAATTCCTTCCTGCGCAACAAATAAAGTGTTTCCCTTTTTATGGTTCTTGCTGAAGACACACTGTATTATATTGAGTAACTTGTCAAAATTGTCATATTCAAAAAATTCAGCTGAATTTTCATGTGGTGGTACGTATCTAGCGCGACCTTCCCAGGTAGCACCTCATGTTGGCTAAATCTTGTTTTCATATTGGGCCAATATGGATATATTGTAAATATAAAAATAATATCGAACCAATATGGGTTCATATTGGAAAAACAATATTTCATAAATAATATTGGTGGAATATCGGCTCAACCTGTTCTGAATGTATATTGTTTCATAAAATATTGGGTCAATATTGGTTCAATAATTTTCAGTTAGACTCACAGCATTATTCCACTTTAGTGACAAATCTAAGAGAGGAAAATAATCAAATTCAGCAGTCTTCTTCGGGTAGGATTGTAAACCAAAACTGTACTTTCACTAATTGTACATTTGAATAATATTTCCTGTTAAATGTACTTTTTGTTCAATGAATTATTGATTCAATTTAATGAATTATGTTTTATTCACTTTTATTTAATAATTCATTTATTTGATTCTTTAAATTATATCACTAAATACCACTCGAGGTTTTGTTTTCATCGTATAAACTTTAATTTTGTTCCACTCAAACTTGGTAGCTTATAATATGACTCGGTCAAATAACATTAGATAAAATCACTCCACCTTCGGTGTCGTGACGACAAAGGTGGAATGATTTTATCATGTTATTTGCTCTCGTCAATTACCAAAGCAACCGAGTTTCCGTGCAAAATGAAAGTTTATCCGATAAAATAAAAAGCTCTTGTGGTATTACCCTTGACAATCCCACTCATGTATAATTATTCCCATTTGTGAGTACAAAAATCGTAGTTTGCTATTGGCTAAATAGGAAGGAACAGAAATGCAAGTGGATAGGAATATCGGATAAATTACGTTACCATAGCAACGCTAGCATTTACTGTTCGTTCAACAAGCGTTGCGCGTCGCATCAGTTTGACAATTGTAAATGTCAAAAACAGAATTAAACAGTAAATAACATTCCAGTGAGTACAGTAAGTATGTCGATATTTGGATTTGGTTATTTCTAAACATTATTCTTCTACTAATCGTTCTGTTAGGTTGTTAAATAAAGTTTAAATCAATTTAGTTTGCTATTCATGGGATTGTCTTAACAAATACCACAAGAGCTCAGATTTAGCCGGATATTTTTTGTGGTTGTTTTCTCATACTTACTTTCATATAGGTAATTTAGCTCGATCTGTTCTGGAAAAATCACTCGAGCTACGCTCTCGTGATTTTGTCAGAACAGCTCTCGTTAACTTCTTTGATTGACGACTTGTTTATTTTGTGTCTAATCAACAACATTATAATGAAATATCAACAAAAATCAATAATGAAAGAACTATATTCAATTTCCACCAAACCAGAACACAAATGTGTTAGTATCAATTATGCAGGTAGAATCTCCGAGAATATTAAGAATTATCTTTCAAAATTCAATCTACAAACATCCTATAAAACCAACAGAAATTTAGGAAACAGAATATTCAATGCCAAACCTAAATTAGACAAAAAGATATGGTATATAGAGACTAGAATGTGGTGATTGCCCCGCCATATATACAGGTCAAACTGGTACAAATTTTGATATAAGGTACCATAAACATGTCATTTCGGATAAAAAGTCATTAATCTATGATCACCTTAAAAATTCGAAACATAAAATAGATAAAGATAATTTAAAAATTCCCCACACATGCGAAAAAGGGAAGATGATGAATTTGATGGAATCTATGGAAATAAACAAGTCAAAGAAAAACCTCCAATTCTATCATCCTCAACGAACAACTAGATTTAAACAATAGCACTCTCCTGAACCTATAACCCAATACCTGCATTATCAAATTATTTGTTTTGTTATTGTATTGATATTGATTCTGAGAATCGATATACCGCTACTAATTAAGGTATAACCTAGGTTAGGCAATGTAGGTAGGTATAAATATTTAGATTTGGATGTAAACTAGTTAGTTTTGAATATGGTGTAGGTAATGACCAAAACTAGTCAACAAATAAAAAATCATCATGGAATATAGACAATAGTAATTTACGTAACAAGTCCGGAAAACACTGTTTTTTTGGACGAGTGTGTTTCTCATAGACTGATCAATGTATCCTTCAGCTACTTGGGTAGATTTCCAGCCCCCATGACGCTTCAATCCAGTTATATCCCCTCCTCCATCAATGTACAGAGTGGCAGATGATCTGCGATAACAATGGCCGGTATAACTTTGAGGATTTGGCAAGTTTAAATATTTCGCAATTTGTCTACCAATGTCTGCAAATTTGTTTTTTCCTATACGTTGTATTGTACATTTCGATTTTTGATAATTTAGAACAACATTCTAATAAGCCATGGTTATAAAACAACAATACATGAACCAACTAGAGTATCTTCTACATTAGAATCATGCATTGATAATATACTGACATCATGCGAAGATGAGCTTTTCATCTCGAAGGTAATAAAATTAAACATTTCCGATCATTATGGTCAACTCTTCTCATACAAAACAACATTGAATGTAAAAGGCAGAGATACCAAAACAAAATCAATTAGGCCAATCACAAAAACAGGGAAAGATACCCTCATTAGCATGTTATGTAATACACCCTGGAATAGATTAATTGATTCAGAAAATGTTGAAAGTAATTTTGAAACATTCGTCCACCAACTAAATCAGTATTATGAGACATCTTTTCAAGAAAAAATAGTTAAAATAAACAGCAATAAAAGTAGCAAGATAAACTGGTTCAATGATGACCTCCGCAATATGAGAGAACAACTACATTCTCTGAAAGATCTTGCCAAATCAACAAACTGTCAGTTATTAAAGGATCAGGTTAAAAGTTCTAGAAAAAACTATAAATTAGAGATCAAGAAGGCAAAAATCTCTGCAAACACACAGTTTATTGAGAATTCAAACAATAAAGTAAAAGCAGCATGGCAGATTATCAATCAGAACAAAACACCAAATAAGCAATTAACTACAGTCTCAGAATGTCCTTCAGCAGAAGACTTCAATGAGTACTTTGTTAATATTGCAGAAAGTATTATAAATACCATACCATATTCAGATATACCAGATCATCTGCACGAACCGTTAAACATGGCAAACGAGGTCCATTTGAATATTTTTGAACCTGTCACGGCAGATGAAATACTAGAAGTAGTGAACAATTTAAAAATATCACATGCACAGGATATGTTTGGTATGAGTAACAGTCTGTTAAGGGTCATTATAGAGAGTATGGTAAACCCATTAGTTGATCTTATAAATAAATGTTTCAGACATGGCATATTCCCTAACATTCTCAAATGTTCTAAAGTTATACTTCTATATAAAAAAGGAAAAATTACAGATACGTCTAATTACCGTCCAATATCACTTGTGCCAATTATATCGAAAATAATAGAGGCTCTAGTAAAAACCAGATTAATTTATTACTTCGAAATCAACAATCTTCTATCTCCAGAACAGTTCGGATTTAGACCACGGAAATCAACAACACTTGCACTAGTTAAGTTTGTAGAAATAGTAACAGCGGCAATGGAAGAAGGTAATTATGTTGATGTGAGCCTATGTGACTTGAGTAAAGCGTTCGATTGTGTTGACCATTATTTAATGGATTTGAAATTGAAATATTATAAAATTGGTGGTAAAGCGTTAGAGCTAATTAATTCATACTTATGTAACAGGGGGCAATTTGTTGATATGAATGGCCAAAAGTCAAAACATAGATATACCAATTATGGTGTCCCTCAAGGATCTATATTGGGCCCAATACTATTTATAATATACATTAATGACATCAAAACCAAGTTACCAAATACAGATATTATTCTTTATGCCGATGACGCCACTTTCATAAGCTGTGACAAGGAAATCAATACTGTTCATGGACTTTCCAATGATGTAGAAAAAGCGGCTGAGTTATATTTTTCGTCAAACAAACTAAAAATGAATGTAGAAAAAACTCAGAAAATAACTATTTCAACTAGACAGAACAGCACCAACACAGAACCAGTTAAATTGTTGGGCTTCCATATTGACAGCAAATTCACGTGGAATACACATATTGAGCATTTGTCAAAAAAACTTTCATCAAATTTGTTTCTGTTACGACGACTAAGATTGTCTGTGTCACATGATATGATGAAAATGGCGTATTTTGCTTTCATAAATAGTCACCTACAATATGGAATATTGATCTGGGGCCACAGTGCCAACATGAAAACCCTTTTTACCCTGCAAAAACAAGCAATTCGAATTATATCCGGAGTAGGTCCAAGAACACACTGCAAGGACCTATATATTAAATATAATTTTCTCACCTTACCTAGCATGTATATATATCAATGTTTGGTCTATGTAAAAGAACACTTGAATAACTATAAACAAAATAATGACTTTCATGATTATAATACAAGAAATAGATGTAATATTGCTATGCCTGCGAATCGTCTCCAAAAATCACAACAAGGTGTAAACTATTATGGCCCAAACTTCTTCAACAAACTACCTGATCATATAAAATTATTGAATATAAATATATTCAAGCGTAAATTGAAAAATTATTTAATTGAAAAATGTTTTTACTCTATTCAAGAATTTTCAAATATTTCGACACATGACCTATAGATTCCAATTTCTTTCTGATATTATTATACAATGTAAAATGTTTTATTATTTTCAATTATATACATGTATATCTTAGTGTGTGTATACGTTCTCTCTTTATAGTTATACATGTATTCATACTTATGATTATTTTAGTTTTATCTCTACATTTGATTCTTCTACCTTACATAGTTTTATTCCTAGTTATTTAGTTACGTACCAAATTTTATCCTTATTTTTTATCTGTCTACCTTTTATTGACGAGTGTAAACATTGTGCAATGTAGTAACACAATAAACTAAACTAAACTAAACTAAACTAAACTAAATGAATTGGTTTCTACATGTGACGGACGGAGATCGATGTACTTCTTTACAATATTGTAAAACGTACTGTTTATGGTGAATTTTCGTACCATTTTAGTTTAAGTCTTTGGTATTGTTATCAATAACTCTGTTTGGAAATCCTTCACGTCTTCTATCTTCATTTCATAAAGCTCGTTTGAGCGGCATGCGCCCATAATTCCAATAACTAATATAACCTGAATCAAATAAGAACATGAGTTTTTGAATGGATCAGATTAAATATGAACATTTACCTTATGCAAAAGAAAAATTTCATCAGGAGCTCTGTCAATAAATTTCCTAATTTCTTCCGGGGTCAGAGTGGAAGATTTCTTTGCTTGAAATCCTTCAG
Source organism: Chrysolina haemoptera (assembly GCA_958298965.1). Taxonomy (NCBI): domain Eukaryota; kingdom Metazoa; phylum Arthropoda; class Insecta; order Coleoptera; family Chrysomelidae; genus Chrysolina; species Chrysolina haemoptera. The sequence goes on from OY282587.1 coordinate 32,226,647, forward strand.
ATTTTCTTTTTAAAAACGCTCGTAGTTTCTTATATTTTTCCAGATCAACGTCATGGTTTATCTTCAACACAGATTTAATCATTGAATAGAATGACCATAATGAAGATGGCTTGTATTTTGCACCCAATTCAGCGAAATAGGCCAGCAGAACATTTTCGGAATAAGAGAAGATTCTAGGACGAGCGTAGCGAATCCTGGAAGTCTGCGAGTCCAAAAAAACTGTTTTCGGACGTGTTGCGTACACAATTTTTCCGGCAATCGTGTAGAATAACAAATTGAGACACATTTATTTTTTATATTTCTTTGTAGAAGAAAATTTCGAACATTTTAATTCTTGTTTAGGTACTAACAGAAACATTCTAATTTTTATTTATATAAATATTTTTGTTGAAATTCGAGCATTTCCCGTACTAGTCCGGGAAGTGATACTTTCTCAAAAAATATTGCTCTTAATGTTGTAACCCTACTTTTGCTGATGATGAAGGATTAATCTTTCGAACCATGTCCTACTAATGTAAGCCCTCCGACTACATCTTGTAATGTGTTGATGTGAGTCCACCGACTAAACCCACGTTCATAATAAAGTCATGGATCGCCTCCGTTGGATAATTTAAGATTTTTGTTTACAGGGGGGTGGGCAGTTCAAAATAACCACTAAGAATGCTGAATTTTGAAAATGAATGTTACTATAAACGTTGCAAAATGTGTTTATGAACTCCTCTTGTGGCATAAAATTATGAAATGAAAATGAAGAATCTCTCTAAAAACCAGCACTTGTTTATAAACTATCAAAGTAAAAAGTAGAAAATGATATTTAATGTTCGGAAATAAAAGATTTAGTTATTTTCTCAAAAGCTTGAGTCTTTGTTTCAAGTGTAATGACATTCCACGCCCAAGTTTTTGGGAAAAGATTAAAATTTTCATTTTGTTTTTCTATACATTAAATATTTTTCTTCTCCTGTTTGATATTTTATAAATAAAAGCTTGCTTTAAAAATGATATTTTGCGTTTATTTTATTTCGTTCATTCTGCACTATATTTTGTTTGGTTATCTGGCTAAATAGGTGCGCCAGGTGCCCAAAGGTTGGTACGCTAGTTGCATGCGTATGTTCGATATTCCTTGCCCTCCAGCTACTCGGCACGAACCGTTCTTCAGATATATTCAGTGTTTAAGGTTCTTCACAATTTTCATGGAAATTTCCATTTGAAATGTATTCTTTATTCATCATTTAGGAAGGGAATATTTTCTTCGATTAAATATTTCCAATTTTTGTTTTTGCGAGTTTTCGCACATTTTCTCTGGTTGGCCCAATTAGGAGTAAAAAAAAGATTGAACCAAGATACATTCGAAAAGTAGTTAGGGTTCTAATATACTTACACATTACATCTAATCGTACTTCAATGGTACTGGATTTTGTCGGATACGATTCGTGGACAGCTACGCATCTCAACATTCGTCCGTGATTTTCTTTGGAAATCGTTAGCTCCAGGACAGACAATGCGAGCCACGTCCGGGGATTGTCCAGTTCGGTAGTGTTCGTTTGTCTTCGTGTAGGTGTAATTTCCTGTTGATCTGGAACAGAAAACATTGTTTCAACAAAACCATACCAATAAATTATACATTGACCGCCAAAAAGTATGTACCATATGGGAAAAAGTTTATTATTAAAGTTTTAGAAAAAAGATTATTGGGAAAAGTTTGTGCATGGTCGATAACCTAAAAATCGATTTTGACACATGTCACGCGATCGCTGGTATGGCGGCAAATTAAAAGAAAATTACTATGAATAGGCAAAAAGTCGGGTGAAATGGCAAGATATCGAAAAAAGTTATTTGGAAAAGTTGCTTAGAATTCAATTTTATACACACATACAAAGTTTGAAAAAATAATGTGGGAGTATTGAAAATAGCAATTTCTTTTAATATTTGCTGTAGCTGTAGAAAAATATCAAATTATTTCCTTCGAAATATTTGTATTCCGATGATGATAACAAAACCTCTGCATTTTCTCCACACCAGAGAGCACTAAATAAAAAAAAAAATATTAATTTTGTCAGAACCCTTGCATTGGTTGGTTACATTGGTTCGTATCTAAATTCATTATTATTGCGATGTATCAAAATTTCATTATTATTGCGATGATAGGGAAATTCAAAAATATCGTGTTTTTCCGATTATAATCAATTTTTGATAATAATCGTGCACAAACGTTTCACTTCGCACATCTTAATCTTAAAAATAGTGCGTCAAAATAAAGAGGCTAGAGTTTTCAAAATTGCATGCCTAGTGAAACGCTCTAGCACGATTATCATCAAAACTTGATTATAATCTGGAAAACACCATGTTTCTGGAGTGTCATGTCATCACAATGCTCGTGTAATTCTGATATAACTGTTAGATACGAACCAATGTAACAGCCAGGGTTTAAAAAAATCCATTTTTTTTAATTTAGTGCTCACTGGTGCAGAGAAAATGAGAAAGTTTTGTCATTATCATTGAAATACAAATGTTTCAGTATGTTCAAGCTATTCATAGGATAATAATTTGATATTTTTATACAGCTAGGAAACTATTTAAAAAAAAATACTATTTTCAATTTTCTCTTTTCATCTTTTCAAACTCTGTATATGAGTATAAAATTTAATTCTAAGCAACTTTTTCAATTAACTTTTTTTGATATCTTGCCATTTTATTCCACTTTTTACCTTTTTATAGCAATTTTGTTCAATTTGCTGCCATACCAGCGATCACGTGACATGTGTCAAAATTGATTTTTAGGTTATCGGCCATGCACAAACTTCCCAATAATCTTTTTTCTAAAATTCTAATAATAAACTTTTTTCCCATATGGTCCATACTTTTTGGCGGTCACTGTATATCTATACTTAATTTAGGCCCAAGATTAATATTTATGATATGTCTTACACTGGCAGATATTTAATTTATCAAGGAGTTTTTTGGTGTCATGAATATTCTTCAAAAAACAAAAAATATCGATGATAGTAGATTTAACTGAATGGAGATAACAACGAAAAATACATTGAGTAATCCTATATCTCCCCCACAACCTATACAAGGGGTATTTTGCTTCACAAATTTCTAACACAAAACAACGACTGCCCTTACTACTGTTGAATTGTATCGGGTGGTTAAGAAAACCTTTTGTATAGGATGAAGCGGAGGAATGGATTACTCAATCGCCTCTTTTAATTTTCAGTTAATGGTCTTCCGCCATGTCGTCTACTCTTTATTTTATGAAATTAAATGTAGGTATCATTAATGAAGTCACAGCCACCTATTTCATTATGACGAATAGTATAATTCCAACTCAACTCAATATCAACTAGCGTAAAGAGGTTTTAACAAATATCAGTTGTACCCAACTATCCAGTTGGTTATATATGGGGAAATCAGTGCAGACAAAACTTCATTCAGCCCTCCGTTACTCCAGTGGACTGTCACAAACCTGCTCGGTCATTAAAATGTCCGGTGAATATTATTGTCAAAGCAATATTCGAGAAAGCGTTCTGGAGCCGCTGGAGGATATCAACCAAATGAGACGAATAATTTGGTCGCCGTAGAAATATAACCCTTCTCTCCACATACTACGTCTAAGACAAAACAACTAATTTCGTGATCGTTATCATGACGGACGTTGAACCACATTGAACAAATATTTTGTATAGTAGGAATACTGGTAATTCTGTAAGCTGATTTTTCAACGGATGTTAATTTTTACACATATTCAACACACTGAAGGGCGTGACTGTACTTGCAGACACATATGTAGGAACAGGACTGCAATTGCAGACGATTTTTGTACCACACAAAAGCACACGTCTGGTGTTGCAGTCGCAACGCCCATAAGGAAAACATGAAAGGCGAAACTAAGTGTCTCTCTATATCAAGTTTGTTTTTAGGAAAGTGACACATGATGGTCTTTATTTTTCCTTTGAGAATACCGTGCTGCCACCACCACCCTCAAATCCTGGCGCTTCACGTCTGCTAAAGCAGTCAGTCACCTCAAAACATTTGTATAGTGAGGTCGTTTGTTGTGTGTATGGAATCATTTCATGTCTATATAAGCACGTTTGAATATTTTACTTGTTTCATAAGACAATTTTGAAAAAAACGGTAAGTACAAATAGTCATTTCCTTGTTTATCTCTAGGTATTAATAATAATAGTGCGCCCTATAAAATAATATAATTATTCCAGGACCTGAAAATATGGATCCGAAAGAAGAACCCAAATTGCTAGGATTAAATGATAAAGTAGAATCTCTGACAGCTAATGACAGTTTCAGCAAAGAAGACTCATATGATGGATCAGGTGTCAGGAGAAGCCGTCATAGAGGGTCTACTTGGAATATCACCAGATATAAAAGATGGGCGAAAAGTTGTCAAACGTGCGTCAATGGATAATCCGAAAGAAAGTTTAAAATCAACAATTTTTGACCTCAACCTGGTTTACAACATGTTTTGGAAATAATTCAATTGCCTTCCGGTTATAACGGAATGATAAGCTACCCCTATGTGTGACAAGTTTTCACACATATAGATGTGTTTCATACCGTTTTGTCTACAAATATGATATTGTTGGGGGGGGGGGGTTACTTTATGGACACACTGTATTTACTGACAATTCCAAAACACGTGAACCATCTCAAAAAAGACAATAAGGATTGATTGATTGATTGATTTATTATCCTAAATACTCAAGAGCAACATCCGCCATTTCACTTGAAAATGACGGACGATTGGAGGCCCTTTTGAATTTTGGTACTACATTTCATGAACTTCCAGAGAAATTCTATTCTTGCATATATTCGTATGGTTTGTTCTTGTTCCGTACACCCAATTAATTAATTTATTTTTGGCTTATTGTTCCGGACACCGACCACTGCGATGGCCCGAATAGTTTAGGTGCCGATGGTCCAAGAATTATTCTTCAGTCTGATCTAACCAGAACGAATTTACCTTACGTTTATTCAACAGTCAGATATTTTTGACTATTTCAACGAATTTTGTATGCAACTTTTTCCAAAAGAAAGGGATCCGAGCCCCTGAGAGATATTTTTTTTTGCAAAATTTCCCTCATTCTAAACTATCGTAATTTTCTTTAAACTTCTACATGTTCTCTATCTAGTCTTCAGGGAAACAGGGTGGTAAAATCAATTTCACTTGAATTATTTTTCTATGAAATGTTTTTCACCATTTTCATGGATTTTCAGAGTTTATTTTCGCGAGTTTCCGCAACTATTTTTCAAAAAGGAGGCAATCGACCTAATTATATATTTTTGTCGTAATTTACCATGTCCGAAACCGATGGAGTTTTTTTCAACGCGTTATCTATCTAGATTTGGAAGGGGGGCAGGGTGGCAAAAATGTTTGAAACAATATAATCCGATGTTCAGATATTTTTCAATATAATTACAGATTTTTCCGATTGTATTTTCACTAATTTTCGCATTTTCTTCGAAACAAGGTACCCGAGCCCCTATCGACAATTTTTTTTCGTTGTGATTTTCGAATTCCGCAACCGTCGTAAATTTTTCTGAATCACCATGCGTTCTGTATCTAACCTTCGGGAGGCAGAGGGTGGGACATTTTTTGGCATTAATGTATTGTTATCGGAACTGAACAAACATGTCAAACAACATGTGAAAAAGAATAGGTTCAGCTTGCAAGATTCAACCCAAACAACACACACACACACTGATATTGCAAGTGATTAAAAGACTGGGCACACATAATAAGAGGTATTCTATTGTTATAACGAAGATATATTAGATTATTAATTGCATACTATACGAACCACGATAACAATTGCATCAGTATACAGAGTGTTAAAGTACTCTTCTTGACGTATCAACCGTATCATTTCATACGTCAAGGAGAGTACTTTGACCACGCCACTGAAGATGACTGCCGCAGCAGCAGTTGAAACGTTTGGATATTTTAACCAAAGAAAACCCAGAAACCAACCAAAATAAACTCAGCCATAATTATTCAATTGAACCTCAGAGTAATGAAAGAACCATAGAGTGGCCTTTTCCATTCTTGTCTTGAAGGCGACTTAACTTTGTTTGTTTAAAAGCGAGGGCCATATACATGGTAAGTCCGTATTCAAACGGGTAGTTTCGTTTATGTCCCCTCATTTCATTCAGATCAAGTTGTCATTCTTCGTTTGTATTATGGTCTTACTTACTCTAAATGTAAACAAACTGTTCATAAAGTTCCACCACCCGTCACCCCCCTCGCCCACATATTGTATAGAAAAGGATGATTCATGCTCACTTCAAAACAGGTATTTGTGTAGGTATTGGTATGGCATCTCTATGTCTTTCATTACTCTGAGAATTGGACATATATATTGGAATTCTATTTCGATTTAATTTTTTTATTTTTCAAGTGTATTATTCATTAAACTGAATTGTTTCATATTTATTTGCTGAAATTGATTATTATACCGTGTATATCATCTGATGGGTCTTCCCCAGCCAAGTGAAGGATAATCTGCTCTATAGTTACAATAAGCATTTGCAACTGGGTCTTCTTAGAAGAACGTTGCACGAATATCTCTCAGATGTAATTGAATGACTGTCGTGGTATTAGCTAGGGAAGTAGTTGTTTTCTGTCAGATGTTTGCCACATATTTTCTACTATTTCATTTATTTTCTAGAAACCCACTTATATTTTCTATTACACCCTGTATATTAACTCATGCAATTGCTATTCTGATCGCGTAGAATGCATTCATCAATCTCATATACCTTTGGTATAAATAACATACTGAGTCATCAGCAAATTTTGTCGACACCTTAAAACCCCCTTATATTTTTTATTACACTCTGTATATCAACTAAAGCAATTGCTATCGAGGTCTCCTAGCATGCAATTATTGATCTAATATACATTTGGTGTGATATACTAAAATTTCAGCAAATTCTACGATACCTAGAAACCTCCTTATGTAGGTATATTCATTGTGTCTACAAAGAATGGTTATAGTATACAACAAGAATTAGCTTTTTGCATATTTCCCAACCAAGAGCACAGTTTTTTTAACAATAAAAAAATCTGAGTGCATCGCTAACACATACGGGCTCCTTGTTATTTATAACACTTGTTAACTTCTCAAACAGTTTTAGCTTTGAGCTAATTAAACGTGATATTTTTTTTTTGTTGGCCGTCGGTCTAAATCAGTCATTCCTGTTCTATTCGAATATCATCATTTCATATATTAATTATTAATTATCGAAAAATAATAAGATCTAAAATCCTCTAGAACAAAAAATGTTTGCCGCTTTTAAACTTCGATTATTAATAAAAAAGTTCCGGAATTTTCCTACAATGATGAGAAATATTAACTTTTTTCTCCACTTACCCAGTAACGTATACGAAATTAATTTCAAAGAGTCTGGGAGAATATAATAAAACCAAATGAAATACATAAACTTATTATACCGAGCAGCGCTATATAGCATTTTCGTGTATTAAAGTTCAGTGTAATTTTTCGTAGAATTGTATAAAACCGAAAGCGAGTGTCGTAAGAGGCGAAGTTTGAGAAGTGATAAATCGAATTTATATCAGTGTTTAGAGTAATATGCACACAATGAACTGCAACCTGCACGAAATTACGATTTTAAAAATGCCATATTTGTTTTTCTTTTTACTCTTCTCGTTGTATCCAAACATTTCTTGTTTATTTCTAGTGAAATGGATGCCATTCTATTTGTGTATATACGCAGGACTTTTGCGCCTTATTGGGATTGACATAAAAACGTTTTTCTACATTTATGCAAAAAGCAAAACTTTATTGAACTATTTTTAATTGGAAAAAGAATTTTTTTATTGCACTAGTGCAATAAAGTTTTTATTGCACTCATCTGTCATTCAACTTCAACGTGCTGTCATCATGACAAACATAAATGTTCAAACCCACTACATATTTAGCAGATATTCTGTGAGATTGGCAATACGTTTTAAACAGTTACATATATTTTATATTATTTTTTATTGATGTTAGCAGCTAAGCTAATAAGATAAGTGACAGTAGAGAATATGAGAAGAAATAACTAATAATTTTTTGTGTAGTGAATACCAACATACATAGTTAAAAATATTATCGGCCAACGGGTAAGCTGCAGCATGGTGAAAGGTGGTGTGTGATGCAACACTACCACAATCACCTCCTATTATTGTATATTTTACCTGTTTGCTCAAGGTACACGAGCTTTTGTTCTCTAACACCCGATTTTTCAACTGAGGGAACTTGAAAATTTACTCTTAGATGGTACTTCATCTTGGGCCATATTGTTTCGATTGGGCTCAACATTGTTGAGTATGGATTCAAACGAAGACTTGCCTCTGGAATGGCAATGTGCATTATCACACATTACGCAAAAATATCGGATATAGGTTAAGATGAGCATGATATCATGTTTTTTAATTTTGTAATTTTGTATATCCGATATAACAACTTTGAAATTCCAAATGAAATGCGTTCAATGGCAATAAAATAAATTTTGACTAGTTTCATCGCTATTGAACGTAATTCATTGGAAATTTCAACGTTGTCAGATATACAAAATTCGGGTCTTCAGAAATATATACTACTACAGACGCTAGCTACTTTTAGGTACACGAAATAAGTAGTTCTCAGAGTAAATTTCAAGGTTTACGAAACAAGATTTTTCATGTTACCCTTAAAAATAGGCCTGATGGTTCATACATTACACGATCTTCACATGTTATTCAGAAAGTGTGACTAAAAATTCAGATTAGTGAAATGTTATTCAGAAATTGTAACTTGTAATTCAGAATTGTTAATTGTAATTCAGAAAGTATAATATGAAATTCAGATTTGTTAATTGAATTTTGGAAACATGTAATTCAGAATAGTATATTGTAGGTATTTCAGAAAGTGTAACTTGTAATTCAGATTAGTGAAATCCGAATTACAAATTACGCAATACATTCTGAAATTCATTTTACTGATCTGAATTACAAGTTACAATTTCTAAATTTCATTTCAATTATACTTTCTGAAATACGCATCTTACACTTTCTGAATTACAATTCAAAAAGGTGTAGTCAACATCCCGTGTTTTTAATAGGTCCACTATGTATTTTTGTGGCATAATATTGTACATATTTAATATCATTTACCAGGTTCAAAAACTAGCAAGTTTGGATTTCATACAAGGTGATCATATTATATTAAAACCAAAAATATGATATTTGTCTACCTACAAATGTTTTTTCCCTATAGCCGTATTTTCATCCATCCTGTGAAGTGGGGTATCAGACCAGAACGAGCAAAAGTTTAGTTCGAGGAACGTTGCATAGGTATCTGATAGATGTATTTCAATATCGTACGAGGTACTAGCATGGATAGTAGTTATTTTCCACCAGATAGATGCCTCATACCTAGCTTGGCAACACTGATGGAGAAAAGTCTATTTCGATTTTGTCGCAATTATATGTGTCCACTCTACGGCAAATTTCTCAGACCATGTCCGAACTCCTATCATTTGTTGATGATAACTAAAATTCATATTTGATGGAATGCCCAGTTTATGAAATGTATTAGATGTTGCATTAGCTTTCTTGATCGACAAATATTTGGATACTTCTCTAAACACAATGCTGGATGGAAAAAACTGTGCAATTTCGAACAGCGGTTACCGAGATTTTTTGAATTATTCAACAAAATATGAAATTTCCACAATTTTTTTTTCGAATTTTTCACACCTGCCATTCGTTATAAAATAAACATTATACACCCGTCCTTGAGTGGAAGATGTTAGATTACACCCTGTATAATGAAGACGTCGGTAAGTAATTCAGGTAAGTATTACTTACTGACGCCTTCGGCCTAGCAACCAGTAAACAAAATTTACCGTTTACCGTGGGGTGGGGAGTCATCCTCACCCCAACTTAGAAGATATTGTCAACAAAGCTATGCAAGCAGTAAAATAAATGTTATGAGGGCCTTGTGTCGTACCTGGTGGGGAGTACATCCCCAAACTCTATTGCTCATGTACCAAGGTCTAGTCAGGTCACATTTGGACTATGGGGAACAACTATTGAAACCAAGTAACAAAACGATCCTGAGTAAGCTGGATAGAATTCAATACCAATCCTTGCGTATAGTTACTGGCTGTATGAGATCGACTCCAATATTAGCACTTCTAGCAGAATGCCCTGAAACTTGTTTTGCGAAAACAGTCTGTTTGCCAAGTTGGTCATTTCGGATTACTGGAAATCTAATATAGAGATGAATCGAAGCGGACATTATTCTATTCAATATGGCGGTTCTTGCTGTGACACTGGGCGGACTGGGCCCTTAACCTATTAGTCGATGTAGGTTTTGCGGAAATGCTCTGTTGCCAAGTTGGTCAGTTCTGATTACTAGATAGCAGATATAAAGATGGATCGAAGTGGACATCAAGCGGTTCTTGCTATGACATTTTGACTTTGAAGAAATGCGATGTTGCCAAGTTAGGGGAGCAGAAAACCATTAGGAAGAGCTTTATAAAAGTTTTGATTGGTGAATATATTAATATATATCTTCAGCCAATTCTGACGGTATCTACAATTTTTGTTTTGCGGAAGTGCGTTGTTGCCAGTTGGTTACTCAATATATGTAATGAAAATGAATCGAAGGGTGCAATATCCTTTTCAATCAAGTGATCTTGATTATGAAATTTTGACTTCGCGGAAATGAGCTCTTGCCAAGTTATAGAGCGGTATATCATTGAGAAGAGAATTATAAAAGTTTCGATTGAAGTATATTAATATATATCTTCAGCCAATTCCAATAATATTTATAATTTTTGTTTTGCGAAAATACGTTGTTACCAAGTTGGTCACTTCGGAGAACTAGAAATCTGATATGGAGATGGATATCGAAGTGGACATTATTCTATTCAATCGGGTGGTTCTTGCTATTGTGACTGTACGGGAATGCGCTGTTGCCAAGTTACGGGAGCGAAGAATCATTAAGAAGAGCTTTATCACAATTACGAAAATTCATTTCCGACCTGGAAAACCCCCTAAATACCAATTTAGAATCGAATCGAACCATAATCACAAAACTCGTCCGCCATCTTGGAGCCGCCTTATTTAATTTATGAATTTTGACAACAATATCATAATCACCGACCCCGAATATCCCCACATAGCAATTTTGAATAGAATCCGACCATAATCACAACTCGACCGCCATATTGAATGTTTGAATTTTGACAAAGAATTCATAATCTCCGACCCCGAAAACCCTACATACCAATTTAAAATCGAATCGCACCATAATCACAAAACTAGTCCACCATATTGGGGACGCTATTTTTTTTTTCTCCATCAAAAATTTATGTTTTATATTCACCTATATTCTAAACCTCGACTAAATTTCTTATATATGAGCACAAATTTCAAGATTTTCGTATATAAAGTCACAGATCATTGTGGTCGAGCATTTTATGAAATTTCGTACGAATCAAACATTCAAATTCGTATGCATGAAAACTAAACCCTTAATCTTTAATTGGAAAATTATCACCTCTTCTAAGGAAACCAGACACTACATTCATATTGCGAATGAATATGTACACCACCGCTCAAAGTAATTCCTACCATGCATTACTAAAACAAAATAATTATAACTCACCTTGGGGTAATAATCGGGACCACAGTAATGGAATAACCGTAATGATAAAATATCCACATGGTCAACAAATAGCATACTCAAAAATCAAAATTCAAACTCACCTCACTACGGTACTGAAACGGTACTGAATTACTTAATGAACAAAGCGCAGACAAAGCAAACGACGTATTTGCAGATTCCTTCAAACTAGCAACTCTCAAAACTGCCATCTATATAATATTGTTAGTACTAATATTGTCACGCCATGACTTGGGCACAATCGAGCTAGTGACATCTAGTGGTGATGCCCATTTGAATCCGACCATTTTGCCTATATCATTAACTAACTTTCTTCTGTATTATCAAACAACGATAAGGGGAAAAGTGATTATACATTGAGGTCTCAACCTGCCCGCTCCTCAAGGTATTATCACGTAAGGTTTTGTGACTTGAAGTCGGGGTCTCAATATGCCTGCTACTCATGCTTCGTCACTGGCTCTTTCTAACTTCTCAATCTGCCTACTCCTAACAAGTGAAGCTAATAAAAGCGCGCTGAAGAATAACAAGTTGTTAACAATAAGTAGATAGCTCAAAGATATACAACATGAAACAATACAGTTTTCAAACTATATAGGGTTATTTGAATGAGACGGTTAATTGAAAAACTCAAACCAACGAAAGATAAATACAGGGTAAACTATCACCACTTACTGAAAATTAAATGGGATACTAGTCTGCCATGTGCGAAAGCACCTGTACTATTTGGGGGATATCAGTAAAAAGCCACAGAAAGTAGTCATGAGCCACCGAAACATGTTCTGGTCAACATGCATCTAAGAGAGTCAGTCATAAGTCGTTCAGGTTTTATCTTGATTGTTCTTGGTTATTTACACATTGTACAAAGAATACCTACTGATAGTATAAGTAGTCATCCTACCAAATAGCCCGCTCTCTCCAAATACTTAAATTTAAAACCCTAATAGTCTTATGTATAGTCATTTGAGAAGCACTGACAACGGCGTGCGTCTCTACGTCACCCGTCCAAAATATCGTCGTCACTTGTTACAGTGCAGTGATTATTTCCCAATTTTGATTTGTATTCTCTTGTAAATCGATAATGTTCATCATGACAGCGTTTACCTCCAGCGAATATTGTGAAATGATTGGAAAACATACGATAATTTATGTCAACTCTCCTATGACAGGTGCTGTCTCGTTGTGAAAAAATATTCATGTTTTCAATTTCCTTTTTAGGAGTTATAATGTAATTTCATTTCAAACAACAGTCTCACGTTTCATAAAAATAAAGAAATGCGATATGGATTTCTGGCTGTCTACGTGTGAAAACTAGGAGCGGCGGCGTGTTCTCATTCAAGGTAATTGTTTTGGTCCAAGCTCCCAAATTCCACTCAGTTGTCCAGTTCTTTTGGTGGTATGCAGAAGACTAGGTAGCCTAGTCGTTCTCCTTGATCTCCATCAAAGTTATCCTTGCAAAAGTAGTCCAGCAATCAAACATTATTTTATTTTATATTTGATAGGTCGGTATTAATATAAGTCGTCATGTTCCAGTCCTGCTCCACATGGCATCTGAATCAACACTTCCAATAAACCAAACCTCAATTAAAGACTATTCAACTGTTGTGAAAGGGAAAATGATCTTAATTGAAAGCCACTTCCCAATATCATGTCAGCTTATCAACACATTGTTACAGACAAGAAAGTGTTTTGCTAAACCTTCGAGGGTAAACTTAGGGTTGATTGAGCAGACACTGGAGAATATCGAGTAATTGGGTTGTTACTGTTTCAGACCTCTGAGAAGGGTACGAAGAAGACAAAGAATAAATATCGGACACCGATAAGGAGTTCCTACACCAATAAGGAGTTCCTTCAACGATATTTATTCATCATCTTGTTCCAAAGGTATATCACTCATTCAGCTCATTAGCAGACAACTAATTAATGAACTCTAGCCGTTGTTTCTTTCTGGATATGATGAGTCAACGAAATATGTTGTTGTGTGAAGACTATTAAATATGTTGTTGATCAGTGGAAGATTATACGAATTTCTGTTAAAATTTCACACCTCTACTCTTTAACCAATAAGATGCCTTAATTTTGACTAGTTACCATGGTAACTAAAAAATTTCCGGAATTTTTTTCGTGGCGTGGCGTAATTAAATTGTTCATTCTTTGGTTTGTTCAATAAATAATCTCTTCAAATCCAACTCGTTCTTCAAATTTAATGAGATTAATTTTCATTTTCAAAGCACTCAAACTTTTTTATTTTTAGGCAAAAGCATTCAAACAAACCGAATTGAATAAAATCACTCGTCCTACGGTTTAGTGATTTTATCAATCGGTTTGTTTTCATACTTTTGCCAAATAAAAAGTTTTCGTGGAAAATAAAAATTTATCGATAATCGGTATTACCTTTGATAATTTCACTCGTTATATGAAAATCTCATTTTCTGCGATATGAACACCAATAAACTGGTGTGCTTTGATGGTGTAGTTCAAGTAAACTATATAGTGTAACCTACCTTCAAACAGTTCCTGTTTAAAAATATAGTACGGGAGCTAATTTTAAGAATTTCGTATTTCAATAATTATTTCCGAATGTATAAGAATCACAATAACAATGGGTTATCGGTCCATAAAGTACCCCAGTTCCAATATTACCTATGTACCGCCATTTTTTTGGAATAATATTTTTGTTTGAAATTTTGCTGTCATTTAGAGAATTGAAAAACGTTTCGAATGAAATCTTTCAAAATGGCGACCAGACGCTATCGGAAAAGGTTGGAAACAAAAATTAACAGAATATTCCAGTCAGACTAAATAAATTATCCACATATGAGGGTTATTGTTGAAGATACTGATTAACTGAAGTACAATGAGTTTCAAATATTTTCTTTTCGTTTTCGTTATCATTATTGTTTATATAGAAAGCAGGAATTCCGAAAAAACTCTTTTACTATGGTTTGGTCATCCAGTAAAAGAACAAATTGCATCTGACAGGAACAAATATTTAATTGTCACCTGAGGAAGACTTACTGTCTTAGCGAAACAAGTCGTGGTTTAAATGGGAGTTTTGTGAAAATCTAATCGTCAACTGTATATAAAATTGTTATCCGAAAAAGTCAGCGTTGTTATCACACTCGTTCATTACAATCGTAGGACTTATCCAAGGACACGACATTTCAAACAGAAAATAAACAAAAATTATAGATTAATCATAACTGGGGACCCACAAAATGAAACAGCAACAATCTCAACTTTCAACACTCAAATCGCGATCAGTTCCTGAACTAAACACCCATGAGACGACGGCGATAACCTTCCACGATTTCTATTGGTCACCGTGAAAATACTTCAATTTTAATTTTATGACTGTTCAGCCAATTATAAGACCCAATTAGTACAAGCTATCCAATACGAAATGTCAATTCCACAGTCCACGTGGACTAGAATCTCAGCCGGTTCATTTTTACGACTTAGTTTTTTACCTCTGAGAGTGCCGCGAACTTTAATTGTGCACCATAGCGATATTCTTTTTACCAATTTTAACTGAGATCAAAGTAAGATTCTCAGCACAGCTCAATTGCTCAATATATGACAGTTATCAGTCTTAAGTAAATGTAACATGTCATTACCTAAGCTATTGAGCTGTGCTGAGAATCTTACTTAAATCTCAGTTAAAATTGATAAAAAGAATACTACTAATATCGTTTACTCCGACTATACACAGTTCATTCTCTTTGAGTCGGTAAATACCACGTCGATATGGGCGAGCACGTCTGCCAACAGTATGAAACAAAGAGTTGAATTTTCCAGAACCGACTGATGCTGTTTCTGTTGGGTCACAGTTATGCCCTTATGAAATTGTATTCTTACCCAAAAACCACTTCAGGACCGGAGGCGGATTCCCATAATGAGACACACACTTTATTACTGCCACTTCTCCGTGAAGGGTCGTGAGGTTATGTCCTGGCAATACTTGGGTGCCATTGTATTCTATACGGGGCCTCTGGGGAGGAACTGAAATGAAAACAAATAATTAGTTACTGGTTAGTTTGGGTTGTGGGGTTTTCAGGAGATAAATTCTGTGTGAAGTGGATGTTTAGATTTACATTTTCATCTTGCGCGGCGTGTTTATTCGTATAACACCCGAAATGAGGTTACATATCGTGCCAGGGTTATTTAGTATCTTCCTGAATTACCAAAATGGCAAATGTACAAAGCAAGTCATTGGAATCAATACGTTTCGAAATGTTTCAAGGCAAGTAGCGGTATTTCTTGATTTGCCGGATACCCAATTGTATACAGAGTATACAGATAACGTAAATAAACTGATGATACAGCACGGGTGAATCATGGTGTGTCACTCCGTGTCCAGTACGGAGATATCGAGGTTCATGGGTGAGTGTATGATCGGCGAGTAGAGAACAGTATTTTATTTGATATACCAATCATAGGATATTACATTGGCGACGTAGGAAAAACAGTTGCTGTTATTGGAATTGTATTCGCCCAGTTCTAATTTTGTTGAGTACAACACATACTTGTCAATCGCAGTTTAGTTCAGGGAACTTGTGTTGTACAGAAATACTATCTGAATTTTAATCTCATGGAAAACTGCATTCAACATATGAGTGATACGCAATAAAATTTGGACTGAACAATGACAATGGAAAAAAAAGACAGGTCACAAACCTGAATCAAAGGATCCGAAAACCAAATGGTCAGGATGGCCATAGGCCGGGGAGTGCAAACTCGAACAGACGAATTGTCTCAAGGTCACAGACCTGGATCAAAGGATCCGAAGACCAAATGGTCAGGACGGCCACAGGCCGGGGAGTGTGAACTCGAGTAAACGAAAGGTCTGGAGGTCATAGATTTGGAAGATTGAAAGAACACAGACTTGAGCACAAACTGTATCTACTTGAAAAAAGGCAGAGGTGTCTAACAAACACTGAATATAGCCAAAGGGCAAAGGTGTCTAACAAACACTAAATAAATGCGAAGGGCAGAGGTGTCTAACAAGCATTGAATAAAGCTGTAAAGGCAGAGGTGTCAAACACTGGATGAAGCCAAAGGGCAGAGGTGTCTAACACTGAATAAAGCCAGAGGGCAGAGATGTCAAACACCGAATGAAGGTTATGCGAATTAAATATGGCTTAAGATATTTTTTCTGATTTTTACAAATAAAGTGACACGTTTCAAAACTGACTTTAGTTTCATAACAAACTTTTCATCGAGTTCAACCAGTTCAACCAGTTAGGAAAATTTCATTACATCATTAATTTATTGGCAAGAATCAATGACAGCACAGCAATGCTTGCAGACTCTTCAATATCGCTTGGGATATCTGAACCTCAATCAGACATTTTCATTTGTATTAATAAATTATTTCTGTCTTTGAAATTGAATAAATAACGTTTTGTCAATTTTGACATTGAAGTTATGTGTTAGGATCATCAATAACAGATGTTACTATGGAGACATCCACTTAATTTTCCAGATTTTTGAATGAAAAATACATATTCATATTTCATTTACATTCACAGGCTTTCTAGGTATACAAAATAGGAAAAATCTTGCATTTTGTGTTCCTCGTGTCACACACAAAATGAAGCTTTTCGTAACTGGTTACATAAATAGCTATTGTTATGATTTTATGTGTTTGAACCAGCATTAAATTGCTTCATGCAGTGGCACAACCATATCAGCATAGGCATGAAATGTGCTATGCAGGAGAACAGAGAACTGAATGAATGGTTCCTAGTGGCAAAAAGTACTGACTGGTTTGTAGGCATGCATATGTGCAAAGTCACAAGGTGGTATATCTGAAATAAAATAAGAGACTCTCATTTCAGAATATACGAGCCGCTGAGAGGATAGCTCGAACGGTGGAACACCGGAAGCCAAGCAACGCGAGACGAGGTTGAGGTTAGGATGGTGACCTACGGAAAACTTATTTTCGAAATCTATTATTCTCGGTCATGCTATGAATCGCACGTTAAAAGGTACGATCTCGTTAATCCTTAGCTCGCACAAGTTTCGACTTTTGAGGGCTGTGATTCGTAGTGGAACGACAGCAGGTTAACGAAAAAACAAGTTCAACATCTATTAACAACGAATGCCAACATTGGCAACAACAAAATTAATTTAATAGGAAGGACAGTTGGTCCAGAAATAATTCCTATAGGTATTATGGAGGAGGCGATGACTCACGTAAACGTACCTGCCTAGATAACTGCCCGAAAAAAAAAAAACGCTGGTAAATTTTTACGGTAGGACCAGCACCTCAAAACATTGAGAGTTGCGGTGAGAAGCCTATTTAATAAAGCAATAGGTAACCAAATCTGGATCTACTGGTAGTATCATCTGAATATGGTTCTCTATGCTTCACTGATATGATGGCCAAAGAAGGAACACATTTTGGTACGGGTCAAGTGCAGAAAGTGTAGCGGCTAGCATGTCTGGATATTGCAGGGGCAATATTTACGGGCTTCCAGGTTAGAGGTAATGCTTAACCTTGTAACACAGCTAACATTAAATTGAGTTGGCTTCAGAAAGCAGTTGAAGTTGTCATAAATAACTTTATACCAAATTTGCACAAAGATCGGACCTCAATTGGAAAAGGATAAATCACTGTGTTATTGTGATGAATGGATGTCCACTTCAGGCTCTCTAAACCTCTTGAAATTACAACAATATTTCGAGCAGAAATACATACTGGAGGGATGTGTCCAGAAGTGACTCGGAAGGGGCATCCAGAGGAAAAATATGTATCCTGTCAGATAGTCAAGCAGCACTGGAAGCTCGGAAAACATGTGAGTCTGAGCTGACTTGAGACTGCCTTGCCACAGAAAAGGTAAACACGCAATTTCACGGCCCAAAACTTTGTTGTGGACTCTCTAAAACCCTTCTCATAGACGAGTTTCGAAGCTGGGTAACCGATGAAATTAACTCTCATTGGAATACAGTTCAAGGACGAATAGTGAGCCTAGAAAAGCTGAACATCTTCTCGAGTCGTGAACAAAATATCTAATAGGTCGAAGTACTTGTGAGGCCGCATAGCCTTTACCAACAAAAACTTGTACATCAATTTATTTTCATTCAAATTCCAAATCACTTTTGCCAAAGACCAAAAACATGTTCAATCTTTCAATATAAAATTTAAAACTAATTAATTTACGTTTGAAGGAACTTTTAAAGATTTATTTTAAAATTTTCGAATATGGAAAACCCGAGACAAAACTGTATTGATGTAGAGAGAAAAATTATTTTATTTTCCACAGATCAAGTGCAACAGTAAAACTCATCGATTTATGTGCATCCATTCCATTGTCCGGATCTGGCTCTTTCCGATCCATCTATCGCAGGAACTTTGTCGAATAAATGGATGTCTGGAAAGAAATTCGCATTAAATGAAGAGATCACAACCTTGACTTTTGCTTCTTACGTTTGGGAGAGTCTAAGGAAGTGTAGCTGTATGCCAGTGTTGCGAGCAAGAGCGCTCTCAATCAATTTCCAGAAAACGTTGTCTTAACCTCCACTAGGAAAACAGTGCTAGAAGGCCTAAATCCACCAGTATTCCATGGAGTGGAGATCTCATTTGCTACGAGAGTCAGTACCTACGAGTACTGTTCGACCACAAGCAATGCTAATTCCACATCAACTAGACGACACATAAGGCTAGATGGGCACTAGGGATTTATAAAAGGATGTGTGGATGGTGGTTGAATCTAAAAAATTACCCTATAGCTATATACAATTTTGATTTGGTTCAGTAGTGAAGTGTATCGGGATATGACAGTAGGGAAGATCATATAGGTTGCTGAGTGATATCCAAAGGCCGGCGTACCTGAATGTTACCGGTGTCATGAAAATAACCCGGAGGCTGCTCTAGAGGTCCTACTGGACCCATCACCACAACATACCTACATTCAAAACCTTGAGTCAAGGTAAAGATTTGGTTAACTTTTTATGTGTTACGACAATTCAATATGAATATAATTCACCACGAATCCTTCTGAAAAATGTTTTTACTGGAACATTTCTCGAAAAAAAAATCATGAAATGGCGACGTTTAATTGGAATAAATTACAATTGATTGGAAGGTAATTCTTCGAGTGCCTACCATAAAGTGAAAAATCAGTTTCAGTTCTGCGCGAAGTTTCTCCTAATGAGAAAATAGAAGTAAATTCCCCGAAGCAACAATAAAGTCCTTATCCCTTCAAATCTCATTAGCGTCATTACGAAATGTGAATGAGACGAACGATCGTAAGGGAAAGACGTGGAGCGAAGTACGTGAATTAATTAACCAAATTAAAAACGATAATGGCAGTTTGGCGCAAAAACAAAAGCGTGACAAGAATAGACTTTTGTCTAATGGATAGAATGGCTTAGTGTATTCATCTACCCCGGTCCATATACGTGCTTCTGACCCTACTTTGTTTTTCCATCGGTTTTTTGGTGAAGTCAGGCAATATTAACGAAAATTGGTCATTAAAAGGGTTGCAAAAAACTGTTTTGTTCATAATAACCATTTCTCTCGGGTAGATGAAGCATTTGTGTTTTTTCTAAACGCTCCCATTTAACTTTATTTGTTTGTTCCACTTCTTGTTGAGATACTGATACGGAATAAACAAATAAAAAATAATATGTGTTTTTTCCTTCAGAATATGGAAAATCAATATGAATTATGATTTTTGAAGAATTAACGGTTTCTTATTATTAGTATTCATCTGCATGAGGAAATTGTTAATTAACAAATGCATGTTCAAGCAATAAATTTTTTTATATTACTATTATGTTCATCAGTGATTTGGCTTTCAAAAAAATTGAGTTTTCTCAACAATGGGGTTGAAAATTAAAAAAGAAACATTTTCATAATGCTTTAAATAATAAAAAAAAATATTTTAACAAAACTAAAGAACACGCTTTACTTCCTATGGACTAAAAAGTAAAAAATAATTGACAATTTAATTTCTCAAATGTAAAAAAGCGTCGCCATTTTGTTTTTTATGACAAAAAAAATGTCATATTGCATTGTCACCGAAACTATGAACACCTGCCAAATTCCAAATCATTCGAACGTCTGCAAATGGGTGAAAATCACGCCCTAAGGAGTCAGTTACAAACATTCAAACATACATACAAACAAACATACAAGTGAAGCTAATATACAGCGTGTAAAACAAAACAATCGGCATATTTGAAAAAAATATATATTCCGAAAATAAAGAAATATAAATAAAGATTTATGCTTTTTTAATTTTCAGTGTCTCACTTTGCTATGAAGAATTGAAAAATTATAATTTTCTAATTTGTCCAATAATGGTCTTGAGTCTTTGAAGAATAGCTTGAAGGGAACATAAAATTATGTGTTTTTTTTTGTCCATGTACAACTTGTTTAAAATTGTTAATTAATATTACATTGTCTACGGCTAATTATTTAATTGTGTATTCGGAAAATACTCGATCCAGAGCCAGGATATTTTTTTGAATTTTCAAAATAAAAAAAATCCAGGCTTCCGGTCCCACTATTTTTGTACGGCAGTAGGTTCTAGGAGATTATTATATCATAACCTTCCCAACATGAGGAATGACGTACAAGAATATTTTGACCGAAAAGCACATCTTCAGATAAAAAATCATTATCATTATTATTATAGTCAAATGCACCATCCAGAATTGACGGCATAGTGACTAAAGTTATTTTTTCATATAGCAGCCTCGTTCTGTACATGTTTCATGCTGGGTCAAATAACCCCCCCAAATTGTTATGCGGGCTTGTAGTCTACAAGTGATGCTCTCTATAAAGAGCCAGAGATTCTTTACATTATTCATGATATATTCTTCTAACGCATCGCTACAACTCAGGTTTTCAGTGCGACTGACTTCATCAAGCCTTTCCATGTATATGCTACGAGACAAACAAACAATGCTTTTGGTACCTTTAGTTTCGAAATCAATAAGCATCAATATTTACCATCAAAAATATTTTAACTTCTACTTAAGACATTGCGAAACAGAACGTCAATATTTAGACCCAAAAATGTTTGAAACTATTTAGCAATTACCCCTTCATTATATATAAGAACAATCGATAATTGAAAACTGAAAATAGTTTCAAATATTGTAATGCACTCACAAATGCAGTAAGTTATTACTTTCTCCACGATCAATTCAGAATTTGCCAGTTATGAATTAATTATAATGATAGGGTGGGGATTGGCGCACTGGTAACGCCGGGGCTGCAAGATTTTTTCAGTTTCAGATGTAAATCTGAGTGATTGAATCTTGTTGCTGGCTGGGGATAATCCTTCACGATTCACTGTTGCATTAATAATTAACAGTGTTGTTCATAAGATGGCGCATGGAGTTAGTAACAAGGCCTATCCAGAACACGTGGCTAATGACCGTAGTAGTCGATGCCAACACACCAAGAAATAAAAAATTATAATGATAAAGCGAGTGGTTGTCTATATATATATTGCTTTAAATTCTACCGAAAAACACTTACCAACAACAAGTAAACTTGCCGTCAATTGTTAAATTTCGTATGCCTGAATATTCCATTTATAAGGAAGGAAGAGTAGATTAGCTTTCCTCATCCAGATGGCTTTTGAATATCCTTTTGGAATTGAGTGACATTTGTCAATTTTTGTTGTGAATGTCTTTGTCAAAATCGATTTATAAATGGCGCAGGAAAAGTTTTCCAATATTACCCATTGCAAAGTGAACAATTGCGATTCAGAAGTTTTCAGTTCATGTCATCCTTGTCTTGTATTATTGCTAAAAGCTTGTCTAATTTAATTGACGATGTTGTTAAAAAAATGATGTCGCTAGCTGGAAAAACTTAACAAAGTTTGCATATGGACTTTTAGTATCGCCTGGTGATACACGTAAAGCACTCAAAGTATCTCTTACCACACTCATCAAAAAGAATCTTGAACATTATGTGACATCAGGAGTACCAATATATAAGTGTAGGACGAGACGGAATCGGAACAACAAAAGAAATGAAGCCGATTTGCAGAAAATAGTTGATAACAAAATCGCTGAGGTTGATGTATGTGGAGCAATTCATATTTTAACTTCAGAAGAAGGACTAGCACCATTCAATCAAGAAACAAAACAAAACAAAACTGAAATAAAGCGAACTCATTAAACCCATTTTCCATAAGACTACGTGAATATTTCTGGTCAATTTTATGCGAAAAGTGATTTATACAAATCGCAATTATCCACTAACACCCACAAAAAACGAATTTTCATTTCATCAAATGACAAATGCTTTGTTTGTCCCCCCATGACCGCCATATTGTGACGTCAGCTGACAGTGCGCTATTATATTGTTTCGCCATTGGCATTTGATACTTTAGAAGAATTTGGACCGAACTGTCTCAAATTATTAAACAAATTGGAAAAAAAATTATTAATAACACTAGAGAAAATCGTTCACTACATTTTCTAATGCAACAACTGAGTATCGAGATAATTCGTGGTAACACATCGTCAGTAATTGGTACAATGCCCAAGAACGAATTTTAAGGGGAAATTTTCAACTTATAATGCATTTAGCATTAAGTTTACCAAATCGTTGTTTTAGTATTTTTCTCTGTAATTTTAAACAACTCATATTTCATTAAAAAAAATTGATAATAGAATGCTAACAAGTTGAAAAAGGAACATTCTCCATGAAAATTGAAAAATGAAAAATGTGATTCATTTGTAAGATCTAACAGAAAACAACTACTTTCCCGGCTAAAATCTCTCTCTTGAGATTGAAGAAATATTCTACAACACCTGTGTTCCAATGCAATTAATGCAATTTCAATGTATTTTATTCTACCTCTAGAGATACAAAAATATTCTCACACTGTTATAACAATATGTAATAACGTTAGCCTTGACTGTCATCGAAAATCGTTGATAAAGTTTTTACAGCCGTTTGCATAGACATTCGCCAGCGACTCTACAGAGGTGTGCTGTTCGCAGGCTTATGCATTTCAAATGGTGTAGCGAACGGCGCACCCCTGGAGAGTCGCTGGTGAATGACTATGCATAGGGCTGTTAGAATTTTCAAAAAATGTATTCATCTTGAAAAACTTATTGAGTGATTCAGAAATGGAATGTGAAAATACGTCACTTCGATACTAGCGTTATTCAAATTTTCATTCCACCCAATTATAAAGCAATGTATACATAGAGTATCAGAAAGTTTTCATCTGAGGTATGATGGTTTTATGAGAGCGTGAAGAAAACCTTGCTATATGTTAAGAGAGCATTATAATTTCTCCTCTACTCGCTCGAGGAAGGGATATCGACGTGAGTTGTTAATTCGTCCAATTATTCTGAAGCATATGCTGTCCCATGCATTTCGCATATATTTTTATTCTGTAACAAATTATGGTAAATATGTACACTCTAACACTGTTGTAGCAAAAATAACGATAGCCCTGACAGGGCACCATAGTGACAAGATGTCAATTGAAATGTTCAAATAATTTTTTGTTGGCTTTCCATTTGATTATATGTAAAATTTGTAGTTGTGGAGAAAGCACAGTCTGTTACTCGGTTAGAATGAAAATTTGCTATGCTCGTGGTTCCTCACGCTCGCCTTTGGCTCCCGCATCGAACATTCATTGGCATCTTGTTCGTTCGGGTCTCTGGGACCTACTATAACTGATATATCAATACACTTGCCTCTTATACCAGGATTTTCTTATTCACTGGTAATGACAATTCAACCCATAATAAAACTAAAAATATCTCATCTAAGTATTCACCTATATCCTTGTAAATGTAAATATTTTCCTTTGACAATATATTTCCTTGCTTAACAACCAATCAGTCGATATCAAATTTTGAAATTCAGCCAATAGAATCGGAACTACAGTGAAAATATAGCTTGTCGCTGTATTTGCACAGAAATAAACCTGCTTGGTTTTTGTTTTACTATCTGTCAAGAGAAAATTATGATTTAGATTATAAACGTCAAATTTATGTATTTCGACTAGTTTTCTTCATCAATATGAGCGATAGTTGGGGAGAAATGTCCCTTGATATCATAGATGAGGCCGTGGAAAAGGGTATTCCGTTGAATACGGCTGGGAGTAAAGCATCAAATAGCAGGTGACACGATTTCTCTTTATTTCAAATCGTTATAGGTATTGTCGTCCTTAATATAATTCGTGGTATGATTAAAAACCTATATTTTTTTGGAATATCAATTCATTGGCAATCCCAATGCAAGAAAATACAACTCGTTCTGCGGACTCATTTTATTTCAGCTTTGGGATTTCATTTCATTAATAATCCAAAATATTATCGGTAATAATCATACCACTTATTATATCACCCCTGAAAATATACTGGATTTTTTCGGCTTGTAACCTTCACTTTTCCGCTTCAAAAAAGCCAACAGCTGTGAATATTTACTTATGTCCACATTTTTCTTCACAGAAATAGTTGTCCTAAGCATACTATAATGTGTCCATTATGAGGATGCCTTTTAATGCTAATTAAACTTTCTCCGATATATCACGGCCTTTTTTTGAACTGCACCAGTCCTCGAATCGCTTATATTCATTTTCGTATCTATTGCGGGATTTAGCGGCTACTAGGGTTTGTATTGTGTTATTTGCAGCAAGTACTATATATCAGAATACACACTTTCTTGGTCGGAACTCATGTCGATGCAATTTTACCAAACTGAAGTGAACGCGTCAAAGTTTACAGTTCGCAAAATAAACCAACAATGGGTGCAACGCTTGCTTGTTGCATGATTCTAATATCATTAATTTCAGGAATATTCACAAATTTTGAGTAAATAATTAACATTATTGGTAGTAGGTAATATAATGTACTATATTCGTATCGTAAATTCATATTACGATACTCAATGGGTTATCAAATTTTCCATCTCATTTCGTAATATGAATCTTTACCTACGGCCACTGCACGGTAAACAAATCGCACGGTTTTCATAAACAAAACGATATATCTCGGAAACGGTTCAATCGATTTGGGAGAAATTTTGTATTTTGCTTTTTGAGTTTATCTATATAGGCGTCTTTCTTGGAAACACGATTTTACTCATAATAATAATAAAAATGATAATTTTTTAATAATCTTGAAAACGGCTTCAACGATTTGGATCAAATTTTGTAATAGATAAAGTTTTGCGTTTTGAGTTTATCTATGTAGGCGTCTTTTTTAGAAAAAGGCGATAATAATAATAATAATAATAATGTGAATTTTTGGATCTCGAAAACAGCTTCAATTTTTTGGATCAAATGTATTATTCAGATGAGGTATTGCTACTTAAGTTCATCTATATAGGCGTCTTTTCTGAATAAAGGGTCATTTTACTAATAATAATAATATGAATTTTTGGATCTCGGAAACGGCACACTGTATATGGCCGTAGGTAAACTATAGTACGTAATGCGTGTTGTAAGGCACTTACGCACTCATGGAATGATGCAATTTTTCCATTCGTGCGTAATATGCCTTTTACAACACTATTACGACACTTATATCGTAAATATCTATTACGTTTTGTAAAAAAAAAATCAGAATTCTTTAACATGTGCTAGACGATTAGGAGCACATCCAGCCACGTTACATAATTCAAATGGCTCACTAAGCTTCAGAAACATAGTCAAAACATTTTCAACATTGGAAAAAGAGGATATTCCTGAATAGAATTCCTGAGATCGATGTATCCGCGAACATGATCAGTGCACTAACTTCATAACGATGGATTTTTTCTACAGAACACTAAATCAGCATTATTGAAGTAGTTATGGGCTGATGATTCCAATTCGGTTTATTTATGCTTTATTTGAAACTATATCATCGATTCCAGTGAAAGCCAGCTTATGATGACCAACATTGATGGATTTGAATTTGAAAACGAAACGGAGCGTGAAAATAACTAACCCGAAAAATAATTGCATGGATGGAATAACGTATGTTTATTTCAATGTACAGATTACACAAGAGAAAACATGTGTCATAATTTTGTTATTTGTACTATTTGTTCAGAATCACTGTTTGTCCATTGCAGGGATTCATTTCAAAAATAACTTGATTTGGTATGATTATAATTCCTGGCGGGAAGAAACCTTGTAGGAGCTAACAGAAGAGTTGACATAATGGATTATGGAAATGTAATGATAAGTAGCTTGTATCAAGTTGAATCCATAATAGTAGGGAGTTGAAAATACTAAGTGTTTGTTATACATATACAAATCATGCTGATTGGCAAACAGATTTGTCACAAAGAGTGACATACGGAGATATTTATGGAAAACTACATGAAAAAAAAATGGACAGCGTGCATGTGATTGACCAAGACAAGAAACCATAACTGGGCACAAGAAGTTATATTTGTTGATCGAAAGTTTGATTTTGTGGAGGACATGATTTTTTGGGTTTGTAACCTTACACAATCTGAAAATGTTAATCCAAAGAAATCTGTACAAGTGTAGGAGGGTAAATTAATTAATTTGCCCGATAAGTTACTGTGTTCACAAGACTGCTGTCAGTAACGTATCCTACACTGAATTTGCTTATCTGAAAAAATGAGGTCAAATTAACCAAGAATACTTCTCTTTTTTAAAAAATGTTGATGTTGCTGGAGAAACGCTGAAAACTCTATTTGAATTGCGGTTTGGGCATAACAAGATATTTCTTTGACAGAGTCAAATGAAATCTGTAATCTGTTATACATATTTTTGATTGACATTTGAAATCTTGATAAATAGGGTGTTCGGTATCAATCAATCACCATTCAATGCTTAATTGCCATTAGCACTTGCAATTGTGCCCTTCTGGAGAACATTGCACAATTGGATCTCGGCGTCGAATAACCTTCCAGGGTAATCAGGAACTTAATTATATCCTTTTTGACCTAAATAAGAGTATATATTATCGAACCACTTCCTTATTTCTTGCTCACTAATGGCAGCTGGAGCGTCAGAGACTCCTTTCACCAGAGAGATTATCTTCCAGAAATTGTTTTGCAGGTATTTATGAAGATCTTCTTTCTCCGGGGGAATCCTTTTCTCTGGCAATCTCTGATCCATTATTATTAAATTGTTCTTTTCATGGGAAGTCGGTATTGGCGAAGGACCGTGCGATGATATTGTGAATTTTTTTGGGAATCTGAATATTTTCTTCAAGCTTCTCGTTCTGATATTCCATTAATAACTTCTTCAATAGTTTTAATCAAACTCTCTTCGGTATACTTTTTTCTATACCTACCTCTCTTGGTTCGCTGTCTTTGGCATTCTGAAACTTAAAAAACAGTCATTGGTCACCTTATTCCACAGTTATTGGCCGGGTGCCAACAACTGAATATAATCAAGAAATGAATAATTTCATTACAAATTTGTCATTTTTAACACAATTCCAATCGATATGCATTCAAACATTAAATTAAAGAACTGAACAAAAAATACAGTTGTTAGCCTGGAAGGCCAATTATTATGTTATTCACACATTTCATTAAAACAGTAATTGACCCTTAAAAATTTTAGGTTAAATTTTAATGGTTTTTTCATTACAGTAATCGAATTGAACACCATCCAAAACGTATGTAAAATAATTATAAAAAATAATATACATATTTGCTGACATAAACAATCAATGAAAATAGGTCATCACTTACCATTTTCAAGTTAAACTGATCTGAAACGACACTTGTTCATGCACGTTGTTTTTGTGCTCACCATTACATGTCTACTGGAAGGTGCTGTTCCGCGGGAAATATCCATTCTGCTAGAGCTCACTTTACACTATGGAAAAGTTTATCGAAGGTTCAGTAGATATTTATGTAACTCATATTAATCACACGGAAAATTATAAAGGCCAATAACTGTCGGGGGAGCAACATCTATAACGTTTACCCCACTACGTTCACATAATTTATCCTTCTTGTATCAACACGCTTTTGCATTTCCTACACGTGCTTGAGAAACGCCCATTGCGAGGAACTAGACAAACCGATAGTTATAGGATACAGGAATAAGCGGTTGGGTGTAAAGACAATTATCAAATGAAAGTAAATTTCTTGATGATCTCCTACCACATAGTAACGGCTACATCCATCAACTATTTTCAAAAATAGCACAATTAGCATTTTTGACTGCATTACCTACTTTGTTGCAAAGATTAGCAGACCCTGTACACATGGAAATTTATAATCAAGTAAAGGGTAAAGGGTGAATCCATACCAACAAATCGTTTTCCTACGAGCGTGCGGAAAAGTAACTTTTCCGCACGATATTTTGTTTTGAAAGTTGTACTTTTCCGTACGATTTAAAATCGTGCGGAAAAGTTACTTTCCCGCACGATTTTTACTTTTCCGTACGATTTTTACTTTTCCGCACGATTTTTGTATTTTTGAAAATGAGGATATTTACAACTAAATAAATGATCTATGTAACTATTCTGTCGTATTAGTCATTTTGTAGCATTATTATGAAAACTTGTTTATTAAAAACCTTGTTTTTTCATAAATAAGATTGACAAAAACACTCGTAGGAAAAATATTGTACCTAACTCTTACGGAAAATGTCTTTTCCGCCCTTAACGGCTTGCCCGAACTCTGCTTCGCGTCGTTCGTGCAACTGCCGTCGCGTGCGGAAAAGTACTACTTTCCGCACTTGTTAGGTAAATAACTATTTCCACTTTTACGTGTATCTACCAATTTCATTACTGAATCGGACGTTTTCAGGATTCCATGAACACAGCTGAAATTGAAACTGAAGTACATTTTGGCCGTCTACAATATAAGCGGTCGAATAATAACCATGAAATGCAATAAATGATTATAGCAAGCGGATTCTTCTCAACAAACCTGTAATATTTGAATTTTGTTTAAATCAATCCACAAATGGAATTATTTCCATAATCTCCAGTTCAGTATGTTCATTACTGAGCTTGTCTGGGTAAACTTTTTTATACAGTGTGTCCCAGCTAAAACTTGTCACCCCCCTAATATCCGAACTCATGAAAAAAATTGAAAATCGCTCAGACCCGTCGATTTTTATTTCAAGGGGGAACACTTTCACCAAATACACCATCATTGTGTTGTCAACCCCCTCAACCCCAGCACCCCCTACTTCAGAATTTTCAATGGGACTACTATACTTGTGATACATCATTTTGAAGGGAATTCAATCCCAAATACATCGGTGTACTGAAATTGAGGATCGATCAAGTGTTTTTGAAGTTTTAATGAAAACTAAGTTTTATCAAGATATTTTTATTTTTCATCACCTAAAATGTTATCATCGTAAGAAAGGTTCACTGTGGGTATGCCACTGTATTGAAAAATAATATGGTGTCAGAAATAATAGTTTAAAAGGTGAGACAGACGTTTTTATGAAAAAAAAATTGTCCTCATGTGTTTTTGTATACGCATATCTTTGTTTACGCCTTGGTAGTTGATGTATTCGAGTCACTTCATTCAACAATTTGAAAACATTCGAAAATGGTTTATACTGTACAAGAGAGAATATCCATTGTAGCTGCGTATTTTGAAAATGGACGATGTGCTAGAGCTACGGCTCGAATTTTCAATGAAATTCATCCAGAAAAAACCACATCATATCAGTACGTCCTTCAATTGATGAATAAGTTCTTGGAGTCGAGATCAGTGCTGAATAAAAAACATG
Source organism: Chrysolina haemoptera (assembly GCA_958298965.1). Lineage (NCBI taxonomy): Eukaryota > Metazoa > Arthropoda > Insecta > Coleoptera > Chrysomelidae > Chrysolina > Chrysolina haemoptera. The sequence goes on from OY282587.1 coordinate 32,257,005, forward strand.
AACGAGAGAAGCCTATGAGAAATGAAGGGGTCGCTGTTGCAGTTGTGGGACATGCAGTGATGGACAACATTCAATCTTTATGACAACTTGAGACTATTTCTGGAGTTTCTAAAAGCAGCGTACATCGAATTCTGAAAGAAGCAAAATTCCATCCTTATAAAATGCAGAATGTACAAGAATTAAATGAAGATGATCCTGACAGACGTACAGAGTTTTGTGAAATCATGAGTCAATTATTGATTGGTGATAATAATTACCTCTACAATGTGTGCTTTTCTGACGAATCTTCTTTTTATTTAAATGGACATGTGAACAGGCACAACTGCAGATACTGGAGTGACGTAAATCCCCATTGGTACAGGGAAACTCATTCACAAACTCCCCAGAAATTGAATGTTTGGGCTGGTATTCTGGGAGACCATATTGTAGGTCCATATTTTATTGATGGTAACCTCAACGGACAAACGTATCTTGAACTTCTTGATACAACTGTGAACACCAGAATCACTCAGTTACTTGAAGACGATGATAGGTTACTTGAAGGTCAGCTCACCTTTCAACAAGATGGAGCTCCTCCACATTTTGTTGCACCTGTACGTCAATTTTTAGATGACAATTTCACAGGGAGATGGATTGGAAGGCGAGGACCAATAGAATGGCCGGCTAGATCTCCTGATTTATCACCATTAGACTTCTTTTTATGGGGTCATTTGAAATCCAAAGTTTATATTACACAGCCAGCTTCTCTTGATGATCTACGCAGGAGAATTGTTGTGGAGTGTCGTGCAGTGACTCCAGAAATGTTGAGCAATGTGCGAAGACATTTCGAAAATCGCTTATACTTCTGTATGGAACTGAATGGTTCACATTTTGAACCTTTCTTACGATGATAACATTTCAGGTGATGAAAAATAAAAATATCTTGATAAAACTTAGTTTTCATTAAAACTTCAACAACACTTGATCGATTCTCAATTTCAGTACACCGATGTATTTGGGATTGATTTCCCTTCAAAACGATGTATCACAAGTATAGTAGTCCCATTGAAAATTCTGAAGTAGGGGGTGCTGGGGTTGAGGGGGTTGACAACACAATGATGGTGTATTTGGTGAAAGTGTTCCCCCTTGAAATAAAAATCGACGGGTCTGAGCGATTTTCAATTTTTTTCATGAGTTCGGATATTAGGGGGGTGACAAGTTTTAGCTGGGACACACTGTATACATACTGTTTAACTCGAACTACGAAATAACTGAGCCATGTGCTTCTTATGCAATCATACAGTCATACTGAGAGATAGATAAATCGTATTCGTATCTCCCATGTTCATCAAGCTAAAATTGCCTTTTCTCACAGACACGTTAGTTCAGAATTCTGTTTCATTAAAAAATCTTGGTTGGGGGTTAGGGGCCCGAGCCTCCAAACTGTTGAATTATACCAGTTCGATATGAAAGAAAGAAGAGAATAATCAATTTTAGAATTTATTGACAATGTGAATTATGTTCGACGATGTAGATTTTTTAACTAACTTCGTAGCTTTTATAGTTCTTCCAGAACATTTGATCAGGTGAATGAGAACACTGTGAAGTCGATGGATGACTCTCATCATATTCAATGTCCGAACGTTTATAATCTGTCTTTGATAAATTTGGAATAGAAGAAGATGGAGGAAATCTGAAAACATTGTTTTTATATTTTTGCAAATGTTTTCTGTTTCTGCGATAGATTATTCAATAATTTGATTCGATAATATATGACATTGGATATTCTTGGAATTACTCAACAATCGCAGGATTTCATGTAATTTTTGAATTTCAAAGTGGTTGGGGTGTTAAGAGCTTTTGTTCTCACCCAGGCGGCCCGGGTCTGATCCCCACCGTCACCACGGAGCTAAAGTGGTTCGATATCCAATTTTTAAGCTGTAGGTCCCGGGTCTCCCTTGCAAGGACAAGCTCTGCTTTTGAGGGGTTTTCTACGAAAATGAGGGAGATTCGTTATAACAAATTTTAACTAAAAAAAAATTATCAGTATTATTGTAGTAACATTTTGAAGTACAACATCCTGTGATATGAATGATATGACCAGTAAAATCATTCAGGGTGATACAGCTTTTCTCTATTCAAATGCCAATGATTTTTAGTATTTTTAATAATAGAACTGAAATAAGATTTATCTGACACCCTGTATCTAGCATTGCTTTGACATTGACATTATTAATGTCAAAGTCTACAAACCGAGGATATTTTGCTTTATTAATATGCAAAATTTGACTCTTCATTAGAAATTGAATAATTTTGCCTATTAGTATCTGAATCAACATTGGAAACTGAACGATTTCTACAAACTCTGTCGAAATATTTTTTTTTTATGACATTTCCTACATATCATCCCTTATGCAGATCATCGTGTTCAGTGAATTTCTCCACATCATCCACATCTTCGTTCTTCAGAATGCCTCCTCCTACCTCTATCATGGATTTGCTTTCTGGAATAAACTGCACCAATAAAACCATCAGCTCTAGGATGAAGTTGTTATGTTCTTCTCTGGGTTAGTTGTAGGGTCTTTCATAAATTCAATGCTTATTCTAAAGAAAGACTTTCTTCACGGAGTGGATATTCTTTGATGTTGTGATTCGATTCATTTAGACCTCTTATCAGTATATCTTTCACTGAATCTTCTCGAAGGGTACCAAATTCGCAGGAATTTTTTGAATCGGTTGAGAAATAATCGATTGATTCATTTTTTTGTTGTATTCGGCTGAAGAAAATACAGGGTATCTAACTTCTTATGCACTCCCATGAATAACGGGTGTATAATGCCATTTTATAACGAATGGCAGGTGTGGAAAATGCGAAAAAAAATTGGAAATTTTAAGTTGTGTTGGAAAATTCGTTGAAATTTTGGGAACCGCTGTCCGCCGAACGTCAACTAACCTGAGCAGAGCCGCAATAATACTTGAACTGCCGGATGGAAGAAACTGTGTAATTTAGAAGAGCGGTTTTTGAAATTGTTTTGAAATTTTCACAATTTTTTTTTCGAATTTTTCACACCTGCCATTCGTTATAAGACGGCATTATACACTCGTCCTTCACGGGATGTATATCTCTCCATGGTTATATTCTTTTAAATAGTGACTGCATTTCTTAATCATATCAGTGAATGTAATTGTATTAATATCAACATTGAAGGAGTTGAAGATATTAATAACAGTATCTCCGATGAAATGTAACAGCATACCTACTTTTCGTTCATTGTCTTCCTTATCGTATCCAGATGCACGAAGGTATATTTTGAATAATTCGACAATTCGTCCAGTTATCTGCCAAGTTTCCATTTCCATCACCAGCCATAGGGTTGACTTCACCAGCAAGACCTGATTTTTGAGAAATCCTCTGGTTTTCTTTGAAAATCGTTAGTTCGGCTTCATCTTCTGACACCATGATGTAATTATATCAGTTTGATATGAAAGAAGGAGAAGAATAATTAACTTTAGAATTTACTGGCAATGTGAATTATGTTTGACATTATGAATTATATTTATCTAATTTCATCATCATTTTCCTAAGTTACCATACCATAACCTGACCTAGCTAGATCATTACAATATCAGATAAAGAGTGATCATATCATATACCATAACACAAACGACTTTCTGAAAAAATTTCTAAAAACTCATGAAAGGTAAATCGAATTAATCCGTCAAATTTGTGGAAAAATATCGACCAACACATTGGAATTCGTAATCATTTGCGGCGATTTCGGATGTGTTTTAACTCACCACGTAAAAAAAATACGTCAGGGGGCTCATATCCCCCTCTTCTTGTCAAAACTCGAGAAAATAAATTCAGTAAAATCAGTGAGAAGAGTGAAAATCAGTGAAAAGAGTGAAAATCAACAAACCACCAAGTAATTTAATGAAGGAAAATTGAGTCCTTCCCTTGAACGCGACAATTACGACAAAAACTATCTTTCATGATTGGACCTGTGTACCTGTGCACTCTGTGCACCAGCTCATATATAAAGACATATCGTCAAACAAAAGTACAAAATAAATAAATGTTAAAAATATTTTTTGAATTGAACTACGAAGTAAAAAATAAACTTTTGAATGTTTCAAATAGGTACTTTCTTGAAAGCTTAAGGTATGAGGCTCCTTTATACTTGAAATAGAGCATCAATTTCTCAAAATTCTTGTAGTTCTTTGTTTTTCATTCACCATGAATATTATTTCTTACTTCAAGAGTTCATAAATAAAATTCGCTTTTTCCCGTTTATTTTCAGTGGGAAATTTAAACGCACAACGCCGTTACAAACCATTTATCAATCATGAAAAATGCTACATTTTCAACACTTAGAGCGAAACTGCAGTAAAATAAGAGTTACGAATTTTCAGTGCCAAAAAAACATAGAAAATGTTATATCTTATTTTTGATGACGATCTCCTACCACCTAGTAACGGCTACATCCATCAATTTATTTCCTAATCACTTGAATCTAAGCATGAAGAAATGGAAATGATAACCAACACGACATATCTCAACAATTGCTGTTAGCATCTACAAAATTGTGACATGGAACTCCCCCAAATAATCATTAAATCCGAATTTCCTTGTTTTTATTGTAAGTTGTTTCAAATGAATAAAAAAATCCTCAGTCTCGATATGAAATATTGGGGATACTCAATGCGATAGAACGTTGTAGAAGGAATTTCCCAATTTCTTATCTTGATTTGGCTTTCATTTGTTCCACACTCCTTCGTGTCTGCAAACTATAAATCATCCAAACTAGCATGTCTGTGATACCCGTATAAATAAAACTTAGACATCACGTCTTCAGGAAAATGTTATTCATATCAGATGCATAATGATACCCGTAACTTTGTCAATTTCCTTATTGCTTGGCGTGCCAAACATTCTGATGGAATAATTCAATGAAGCATCGTTTGCTGATAAATGTGGTTTCAGGAACCCATCTGGAATAAGTTTCCATCAGTTCTCTCTGTTGCATGAAGTTCCATAAGTTGAGTTTCCGTCTAATCTGGAAAGAAAATGGGTCGTGTTCGAATGACTGAATACGTTGTTTACTGAAAATGCTGTGAGTAGCGAATTGTTAGTCGAAGAGAATATCATATCAGACTACTTAATGAAAACGTCCATTTCTCTGAAGAACCGTTTTAAAAATTTTGAATTGACGCAAGACGGCAGTCGCTTACAGAGACAAGAATATTCATTACTATATCTGTAGTGAGTTAACTGAATGTACGTAGGTTGAGATGATGTTGATTTTTCACGTAATGTCAGAAAGTGTATTTTTCATTAACATTGTCATGAAAACAAATTTTCTACTTTCATAATAATCCAGTGCGATTGGGTTTTGAGACGAGGATTGATTGTAGCATCAAAAAACTTGGTATGCTAAGTAGTTGAAACCATGATAAACACAAAAAAAAAATTGTTTACCAAAATTCCAGGGGTGAAACATATTTCTTTTTTCGTTTAAAAATAAATAAATAGATCTTGGCTGTAATCTGAGAAAGTATATGATTTATCGGAAAAACAACTCAACAAGGTGAAAAACAATTAAATTTTCCACAATTTTTTTTTGTAATTTCTTATGAAATGCGCTCATTTTCTCAGAAAACGTGTTTGAACGCCGACATCAAATATCACGTTCACGCTTATCCGCCGCTGGAAGTTCTGGCGGAGCCGAATATTTGATTGGTCATAACTCTACTAAGAATGATCGGAGAAGGAAAAGGAAGAGTTCTTATCGTTTCTGAAGCCTTCTACCTTCTCATGCAAATATAATAAGCGAGTATTTGAGTACCTAAAATGTGTTTTTTCGCACTTCACAGAGATGTTTGCGGATGATCCGAATGAATGAATAATTCAGTAAGTATGGAATTATTATCCTAAAGCAGCAACTCATACCTTCTTGGGACTATATGCAACAATTTTAAAAAAGTGTGACAGGTCCCACTTATACATGCCAACAAAAAAAACCTTGTTTTACTGCTGCCTCATTTTCAACTCACTCATGAAACCGGTAATCGCTTTTTCATATTCTGCATATATGTTTAATAACACTATTGTGAAGCGCAAACCTTAAGCTTGGAATCACGTACTTAATTTTTTATGTAGACCACATCTTACTATGATGTATATAGAGTTATAAGTGATTTTCCTGAAATTTGGATAATCGAATTTCCACAGAAAAAATGTAATAAACGTAATGGAACAATCTCCAAATATAAAGAATTAGTATTTTTCGTTTAAAAGTAGTGGAAAAGGTTCTGAATTTATCAGCTCTCCACGGACCGGTTCGTAGATAAAACTCTTACGCTTCTCCACTGATCAGCCAATAAATCATAAAACGACAAACGACATATATGGATCATTTCCCCACGAGATAGTGCGAATTGGTAATGACACTGACAAAGTAGAACTTTTAGCCAATTGATTTTGCAATCAAGCTTAATCTCTCTCTGGCTGGCCCCATTGCGCTTAATTACATGTCAAAAACTTATAATGGTCCCTTAGCTCGCCTTGCAGTTATGCTAGATGATAAATATTCGAAGAATGGAGTGAAAAGAATGTTCGTGATGTAGTAGATAATGGATGATCAATTTCTTCAATCGGTCATGAGTAATCAAGAAACAGTTGATGTTGACATGGTCAGTTTGGTTGTTTTTCTGATAGTATTGATGTGAAATTGCTTGCCACCAAATCGTTGACGCATTTGCTTTTATTTTTGAGAAATCTATAACATACAGTAAGTCTCAGAATGAAGGGACAAATTTCCAATAGAATTCAACTCCATAACGGCCCACCAATTTTTGTCGACGTCCATTTTATCAAGGATGCCCTTTCCTTTATCCAAGGGGAGTAATTTTGTCCGACAAAATAACATCAGAATTTTTTTAATTTTGTACAGAGTGAATGTTTTCACACTATGAAAATGTACAAAATACAATGAGAAATGATTTCTTGTGGGGTCTTTGGTGGATTTTATAATTCCTTTGGTGGAGTTATTGTCTTTGGTGGAGTCCATATTGCTGACAGAGTTTATTTTAGTGAAGTCTATATCTGGACGGGTTGATAACTTTGGTGTAATTGATATCCTTGGATAAGTTCATACCTACCTATGGTAAAGTCCTAATTCACACACAAAGATATCGTTAGTCATATTGTTTGAGGCCCACTGTGGAGAAGCACTCAGTTACACTGAAATATTTTGTTGAAGAGAATTCCTTTTAATTTTAAGAAAGGATCAAGGAGGGGTTCTTATCCTGTACACGGTAGCCAAAGAACCATTTCACAGGTTTGAATTATTACCTAACCATTTTATACTTTTTTAACTACGGCCACTGCAGAAAATAGGCAAAAACACACGACCCACAGCCTCAGTAAATAGCTCCTTACGCACAGTAAACAAATCGCACAGTTTTCGTAAACAAAATGATATATCTCGGAAACGGCTCAATCGATTTGGTAGAAGTTTTATATGTAGATGTAGAACCGTTCAAAAGTTAACAGGGGGGGACTATTAAAAGCCGCACTGTAAATGCACTTTTCATGAAAAAATATGGTTTTACTCATAATATTAATAATCATAATAAGAATTTTTGTATCTCTGAAACGGCTCTAATGATTTTTGGATCAAATTTTGTATTTAGATAAAGTTTTACGGTAATCTATATAGAAGTCCGTTTAAAAAATAGGCAATTTTACAAATAATAATATAATAATAATGTGAATTTTTGAATCTCAAAAACAGCTTCAACTTTTTGGATCAAATTTATTATTCAGATGAGGTATTGCTACTTAAGTTTATCTATAAAGTCATTTTACTAATAATAATAATATGAATTTTTGGATCTCCGGAAACGGCACACTGTATACGGCCGTAGGTAAAGTATAGTACGTAAGTCGTGTTGTATAAAGCGGCTTCGTGCGTGATATGCCTTTAACAACAATTTACGTAATATACTATTATATCATTCAAGTATTTATATATTCATTCCACCATTAGCTTCAGAAAATTCTAATAGGCACTAAAAAGATACTACATATCTTCCAAATTTGTCCACCAAGAAAAATTAAAGAACAACAAATTCCCCAGAAGTTCCAAACACCAGAGAGGGATCGTAGTGGTGAAATTTTCTGGAATTTTTTAGAATATAAAAAAAAATTTAAAATTATTATGAAGTTTCTTCAAAGAGGCTCCGCAATTTTTTAGAACGTACTGAAGAGATACTGAAGTAAACTCCTCGAAAGTTTGTCAACCAAGGAGATGGCGTGGAACTTTCTAGTGAGAGAAAATATTCTTGAAGCTTCTGGAGAATTCGAAAGAACTTTGGAATTAATAAAAAACTCCGGAAAGTTCTAGAACGTACTAAAAGCAGAGGTGAAGTTCTTGAAAGTTCAGCTATTATTAAGGAGGCCTGGTGGTGGATCTTTTCGAAAATTTCTTGAATATCAGTAGAAATTTTGTTCTGTTTGATGTCGAGCTTCTGAAATATTTTGGAAAACTACATATTTGCGTACAATGAACCAGAACTGTAGCTCCGGAAAGTTCGAAAATAATGAAAAAAAAAACATGATAATAGAAGGGTGCGTATTGAAACATTCTGTAAATTTCTGAAAAATGAAAAAAACTGAATAGAGGTTTCAGAAGATTCCAAAATGCACTACAAATATACTACATTTTTTCGAACTTTGTCCACCAGTCCCCGGAAGTTCCTAACACCAGGGAGGGATCGTAGTGGTGGAATTTTCTGAAAATTTTTAGAATATATGAAAAAATTTTAAATTACTATGAAGGTTCTTCTTTTAGAACATATTGAAAAGAAGCGAAAGTTTTTCAACCAAGGGGATGACTCTAGACTTTCTAGAATATGAGATAGAAATTATTATTGAAGCTTCTGGAGTATTCGAAAAATCCTTGAAAGTGAAGTGAAGTGAAAGAGTTTTCAAGATATAAGATAGGAAACTCTTGAATATTCTCGACGCTTCTGGACAATTCTGGAAAATTTAAAAAAGCGTCATTATGAACCATATCGGAGAGTTTCATATTGTACTAAATAGACACCCAATGAACCAGAACAGAGTCTGCCTACCTACCTACCTGGATTCCACGAAGTGTATCATCACCAAGGTTAGGAAAAAAATCAGCTATCTGAATGAAAATGCAAATTTTCACTTTCAGATTTTTTCTTTCCTTTTCAGTTATCCTATATATTCCTATCCATATATTCCTTTTCCTACGAGCGTGCGGAAAAGTAACTTTTCCGCACGATTTTTTGTTTTGAAAGTTGTACTTTTCCGTACGATTTAAAATCATGCGGAAAAGTTACTTTTCCGCACGATTTTTACTTTTCCGTACGATTTTTACTTTTCCACATGATTTTTGTATTGTTGAAAATGAAGATATTTAGGACTAACTAAATGATGTATGTACTATTCTGTCTTATTAGTCATTTTGTAGCATTATTATAAAAACTTGTTTATTGAAAACCTTGTTTTTTCGTAAATAAGTTGGACAAAAACACTCGTAGGAAAAATATTGTACCTAACTCTTACGGAAAATGTCTTTTCCGCCCTTAACGGCTTGCCCGAACTCCGCTCCGCGTCGTTCGTGCAACTGCCGTCGCGTGCGGAAAACTACTACTTTCCGCACTTGTTAGGTAAATAACTATTTCACAATATCTATCAGATGTAGTTCAATGTCCAGCGTGGCTTGTGCCGGGGAAGTAGTTGTTTTCTGTTAGATATTACAAATAAATCACATTTTTCATTTTTCAATTTTCATGGAGAATGTTCCCCTTTTCAACATGAATACCTCCCAAGAGGTTATCTTGAACGATGGAAAATAGCGACTAAAGTTTGTCTTTCAGTCAAAGATGATTCCACAATAGATTTTATGAATTTCCTATTCATATTTTCGAACTAAAATCATAATGCTCATGATAGGTCTATGTCAAAAAATAATTTTCAAAGTGTCACCGCAGAAGAAATGTTTCTCTCATATCCATCCCTGATGTGTATGCTTCTGAAGAGCCTGTTTTATTCCAATCCTATATCAATCGTCCTGAAGAGCTTGGCAAAGCGAAATAGATTTTTGTCGACCAAAATGTATTGGGGATTAAATGCGAGAGAAGCGGACCTTGCTTCAATGAAATGAACGATTTCTGTGAGTGATATTTTTTAAATAACATTCTCCTTATCTAATTTATTTAATGATTTTTTTCAAGGAAAACTAGAAAGAAGTCAGCTATCTGAATGAAAATGCAAATTTTCACTTTCAGATTTTTTCTTTCCTTTTCAGTTAGAGTCTTTTCACAATATCTATCAGATGTAGTTCAATGTCCAGCGTGGATTGTGCCGGGGAAGTAGTTGTTTTCATGGAGAATGTTCCTCTTTTCAACATGATAGTTGGTATATCAGCTTCTGGACCATTTCACTCTATGAGGATATTTTTTTTATAACATATGGTATGCATGAAATGAAGCGATCCGAATACAACTTTTCTGCAGAGGAAGAGTAATTTAGGTCTGTGTTCCGTACTTTATTTATACCCGTGTGATTTATTCTATCGGTGTCTTTTGTGGAAGTTTTCGACAAGTTTTCGAGTGGACAATAACGATGTCTGTCCCAAAACAACCGACGGTCGCCTCACCGAATCTTCTATTTTCTTTCCTGTTTTCTCCTATGTTGATGCTTAGAAAACCCCAAGCCTTGGCGTTTACAAACTTTTAAGTAGTCTCATAAATTTATGCTGATTATTTCGCACAACTTATATTTTAAATGCCCTCGAATCACGGCTTTATTTAATCTCTTCAAGTTTGCCAAGTGAAACTTTTCCGGATATTTTCATTGAATGCGTGTATACAAATTAATATACGAAACAGGATTCATTTTCAGATTTAGGCACAGCCTCTGTAGATGCAAACTTCTCGGGATAGTGAAAGAAGATAAGTATCCTTGATTTATTTTTAGTCAAAATATCCACAACAGAATTTCAGTACTGAGCTGGAAGAGGTATTCGCTGACAATTTCAGGGTGAACGAAAACATGAACAAAATTATTCATTTCAGTTTACATAGATGACTGGATCATAACTCCTAAACAACGCATCCTAGCGAAAACCTTATGATCAGACAAATTGAACAATATAAAATTCTGCGTCGATTGATTTGCACAATTTTGGAATTGAACCTATCTATGAAGTGACGTTCGACGGCTAAAAGACGTAAATTTTTCCTATATTGGCTAAAATGTAACATATGACGACTTTCTGTCGTATTTAGCATCCAAAGTAGTGGTCCTATCAGAACACTCTTGTATTCAAAGCTGGGGAAGATTCAACGACGGGTTCAAACAAATAATTTTTTAAATCATACTCATATGCCAAAACCATAACCAAAAACCAAAATCCAAAACCAGTAATTTTGGAATATACATTCTGTTTCCAGACCATTATTTTTTGTACTTAGTAGTATATTTTCAGTAAATATTTGTTTTCAGAAGTGTATTTTTAGTAAAAAGTCGAAGGTTTATACACCCTAAGAACCATGTCAAGAAACAAAAAATTGTTAATTATTTTTACCGTTGAAATATTTATAATTTTCGACATTGTTTATGCAAATTTTGTTGAAACATTAATGATTATTGATATGTAATGAAATTCTGGTACATATAAATAGTGAATATTCTGTTCCTCACAGGCGCATGATTGATTTCTTCTCTGAGAGGCTCGTACTTAATCGTAAGATTAGGATTATAAATTGGTGCTTGACTAGTAGTGCAGCGTTCTTTACATAATAAATTATAGTTCAGGGGGCGGTACTACCTCTCAGTACACCCCCTTATCAGCAGCAGCAAGGGGAACACTTTCTCCGCACATACCACCAGGTACAGACGTAGTGTGGGAGGAAGAAGACCCCCTCGATTGGGAGTGGAAAACAACGCGGACTGGCATTGTCCCAATAACGGCTGCTACCTTGAAAAGAAATGCTCATATCCCTGCTTTTTCATGGTCATAGACCAAGCAAAGAAGGGAATCTGAACTTCTGATAACTTTACAGGTTCCATCCAGTACCATTCTCTTATGTAAATACTCCAAACTCAAAAGTCCACGGCCTTCCTGCTGTCTGGGAAAGTACAACCGTGAAACGGACGATTTAGAATGCATTATCTTACGAGTTTTTACATCGAGTAGTCGCAGCTTCTCTTGAGTCCATTTCACCACTCCAAAGGAGTAGAGTAGGATCGGAACGGCAAGCATATTAGTTGCATCAACTTTGTTCATCCCCGATAGTTCTGACGGCAAGATCTGTCTGAGTTTGTGCTGATACTTGCCGCGTAGAGAGTTTTTAACAGTAGTTACCTCTTGGGAGCGGCGCTGTTCCACCCATAGGTAAGTGTACGTCTCTCCGGCATCAAGATGATGTAGGATGCTTTCGTCTACGAGCTGACATCCTCTCCGTACTCCTCGCATCGTCCTCTTTTGAGATGAACCGTGGCACTTTTCTCGATCCCAAACTCCATTCCGATAGCATGCGTGTACTCTTGCACCACCCTCAAGGACTGATGTAGATATTTTTCTCCGGAGGCATATATTTTCAAGTCATCCATGTGAAATAAATGGGTGACCTTGTGTCTCCGCTTGCTGGGGGTGCCACGGGTGTTTCTTAGTGCAACGGACAATGGCAGTAGGAAAGAAGAGGGCTGAGGAATCTCCCTGAAATATGCCACTTCTAAAGATTACCTGTTCTGTTTGGACTCTCCTCCAGAGCGGCATCAGTTGTCTAATGCATCTCAGATCGGACACCGCAAGGCATCTGAGCAAATTCAAGATGAGCTCATGCAAGGTTGTATCAAACGCCTTGCGGTAATCGATCCAGGCCATCGAAAGTTTACGCTTATACTACACGGAGTCCTGCGTTATACATCTGTTGATGAGCATGTTCTCCTTGCAGCCAGCGACCCCCTTCTTTGACCCCCTTTGCTCATGTATCCGTTCATACTATGGAGAGTATTCGCATGTATAAGATGCGAGTGAACATCTTATAGCATGCGTTCAAGCATGTTATTGGTCTGTAATTATGTGGATCAGACAAATCTCCGTTTTTGGGGATGAGCACAGTTCGCCCCTCGACAAACTAATTTGGAATCTGCTGCTCCCCATCCAGCCATGAGTTGAAAACTCTTGCCAGATGGTGCGGTGGGTGCTTGGAATTTTTTTCTACCAATAGTTATTCAACCCATTAGGGCCCGGAGCAGCGAAGTTCTTCGAGCCTTTGAGGGCCTGTTGAACTTCTCCCGTGGTTATCGGGTTGCGCAGATCATTGTTCTCAGGCTGACAAAGCCTCCTGCAGAAAGCTTCGAATAATATTATATTATTATTAAAATATTCAATTTCAGCTCGAACATTTTCGAAAGCATGTAAAACGCAACTGTATTCAACCTTGAGGCAAACAAAAAAGTAGCATAAAAAATAATAAACATAATAATAACAATATTTCTTCATTTGGGTGTACCCAAAAGCATAGCCTGTACAGATAGAGGACCCGTACAGTTATTATTTGTCATGGCAATTTGGATTTTTTGGTGGCGCATTCACTTTACAACTTCAACTCGGATGGTTGGTACATCAGTATTGGCATTTAGACAACTTCCATCATACTTGTTTCCAACAAGGCATATCAAAACATCTAAGGAAAAAATTATCTGTAACGTGTCTCGAAACAACCTCCAATGATCTGTGAAACGCAATCGGTCCATCCAGCCACCCTTTAATTTAATGATATATGTTTTTAACAAGTTGTTGCACCTCTCAGATTCCCTCTTATAAGTAGGTGGGTACTTGAAACATTAGGAAAACCACTTTCGACGTGAATTTACTTCTGAAATTTCAACAGAATTACCATTCCAGAGGATAAGCTTGTTGAAGTTCGGTAGATATTCGAATAAGTTTTGAGTGGGCCGTGAGAGAGCAATTTTCGGTACTCTAGATGAAACTAAATTTACATTCAGGTTGATGTAGTGCGTAGAAGTAATTTCTCCACTACGTAACTGACTAACAATTAAACACCCTTTAGAATAATCTGGTGCTAAGTGGTTTCTGCACGTTAAATTGTCTTTTCTATGCGTGAACATGCTTGATATCAGTAAAGCTAACCAAGACAGTTTGCTAAGAATGCTCGTCAGAAAGATGAGTGAGTACAAAAATTCAAAACTATATTGTGTAAACGTACTATCCTGCGCACACGATCAAATCTGAATCCAAATAAATCCAGTAAATCTGAAATGATTTTTCCATAATAAAAAAAGTACAACCAATCCTACAGAAAAATAAGAGGTCGATGACTTCCGATAATTTTATCGAATAGAGGATGTATCAATATCAAGCTTCAGGACTGATGTGAGTATAGAATTATTTCAATCCATCCTATTTTTTCAATTAGTATTCTTTTGTTATACAAGATCGCATAAATTTTTTGATTCAGATATCTTGCAAATATTGGATGACAGACGTATGAGCTTCTCATTTTTAAAAGTAATATTCAGTTTATTTTTTCCATTACAATACAAAATTCCAATGTTCATTATAATACTAATTTTATAATAATCACCACAATTCAATTAAAATAATTCGATACCTGTCATTACTATACCGTATTTATGTCACATATAGTAGGTGAAATTTACTCATTACAGAAAGAAACTCATTTTTCTGTAATATCCACTATACACTCGTGTCCTCTAAAACTAGACAAAAAAAGGAATGAATATTACGGTTGTTGGAACAGATAAAAAATAATACAGATTTCCTATTGAACATTAATGGTGAATTGAATAATCATGCATAAGGACAAATACTAGAAAAATACTAGAAACTGTATTATTGTATTGCTACTTCCGTCAACCATTTGCACCCTTACAAATAATGGTCAGAAGTGGTGTGATGTCATACACGGGACCAGTGACTGCCCTAGGATTTCGACTCACATCCGCAAAGTTCATTTGGTTGAGGAGCGAACGCTCTTTCATCACAACCACCACGGCTTGTTGTTATCATTATTTTAAAATTCCATACTTTTGTCACAATGTATCCTTATTCATTGTTTCAAGGAATGAAAGACTTTCATGCTGTTGAATATTTTGTGAGATTATTTCAAAATGGCAAAACAAATGTTGGTTTATGGAATAGAGGAACTGAAACTGAAAGTCATTCCAACAAGAATAATCGAATGATTATAAAAACTCCGTAGAACACTCCACTGCTGCCCTCACAAATGGTGAAGTTCAAGGTGTTTTGGAGAGTATACTTGAGAGAGTTATCGCTTGAATAAGTCCAAGTGATTATTAATTGAGTTTCAAACTGGTATAAAAGTAGTGAGTCCAATTTCAGTAACATCGGAGAAACAATGGTTCGCTAATTGTTAAGTTCTATTTACATTTCATCCCTTTTCTTTTCAATCGAACATTGAACTTTTTCTGCACCACGGCACTACTTAATTTTAAAAATAGAGCTAGGTAATTTTTATTATCCCTAATAATGTTGTGATAATTCTCAGCAATTATCCTGTGAATTTTTTAGTTTTGACAATTTGAATTGATGCATAATCACATAATCAAATAATACACGATTGGACTTGTCAAAAAAATATAATATAAAATATAGTGTATTTCAAAAAGTTTGCACCATATGTGAATTGTCATAAAAAATTTCTCATTTAAGTTTGGTACCAACATTATGGAAAACTTCCTAAATATAAAAACAATGTTCAGGGAACAACAAGAAATAGGATTTTTGATCAGAAGTAAACTACTCTTATTTTCGATATTATAAATCACAACCAGCAACAAAAAGTGTTTTTTATGTTCCTGTTGAAAAGAATATTGGTATATCATATACACTTTAGGTCTCTCCCTCATATTACTATGATGATATATCAATTGAAAATTTTATACAATTCACTATTTGTACTAAAATATCCACGTTTGTTGAAAATGGTTTGAATTTTTATTAGTTTTTTATGCTAATCTGATATTTCACTCTGTATGTATGTCAATTATCAGTATGATTTTATGAAACAAAATTATTGAATGAATCAATTAAATAATGGCAAAAAATTGAATAATAGAAATCTGAAAGTTTACGATCACTTTGATCATAAATAATTGTGATAGTATATAATGTTCACCTAGGTGGTAAAGTGGCATTTTTCAGGCAGTAAGAAGATATGGAGAGGCGAGGCCTGAAAAAGCACTTTACTGTAAAAATTTATTTATTGAAAAACTGACAAGTTAACTTCAAACAAACATCAATTATGACAACTCATGATTTAATGAATTTGCTTACATTGACAACTGCTTACAATTTATTTTTATACTGATGTTTAATGGCGTCGCCACCTAGCGTGAAAATGTAAAATTTATTTTCTTGGCTAGCCATAGAAAAGGTAACTTTCTCCTCCAGGTAAAGCTAGTAAATTTTTTTGTAGTTTACTCCTGCAAAAAATTCATATTTTTTTTGTGTTCTTTCCTGTACACCGTCAGCAAATTTAAAATGTTGACAACTGAAATGCAAGTTTCCTGCAACGTACCCATTTTCCTCAGGGGTAAAATTACCAGACAAATGTACAGTGAACAAAAGTTTCCCATTTGGTGCAAATTTTCGAAACTCACCCATTATGAAAAAATACACATGAATAAATATATTTTTAAAAAGTGATTACTTTTTTCCGGGATATATACACAGATAAACGTATAGATATCTGCTATTGCAAAAGCTCATCTCGCACGCATCCGATGTTCAGCTCGGGGCTTTAACCCAACCTCCTACCTTCAACACTCAACCTGCACACTACTAACCTAACCGGCCTTTATTCCTAATGGTCTAAGGACAGGTTTCACCAAGATTTAATCTCGATTTAGAGATAATCTACGATTTAAATCGGGCGTATTTGCTCAACTGCTCATCATTGATCAGTTGAATTGGGCGTTAAACGTAGATAACATGAACTTAGATTACTGCCAACCGACCAAAAATGTCTACTTTGCAATAAATTCCAATTGAATCTGTTGGTTATCTCCTCAATCAGGATTAAAATTTTGGTGAAACCCGGCCTAAGAGCCGAAGAGAAGTCGACCTTCACCGTTCTCTTTAACGGATGAAACATACTTCTCATCATGTTTCAGAAATAGACGAATACACATAAAATGCGTTGCCTATCAAAATGTGATCCAGACTATATACCAGCGAGTTTCAAAAATTTGCGTCACATGGAAAACTTTTTTATTATCGATCGGTCAGAAAATTGTATTCATCATAAAAATCAGCGCATTGCTGAATACTCGCATTAAAGTTGTCAAAATTTTAGATTTCCAAATGGTGGAACAAAAAATAAAAATTTTGATGAAGTGTAAAATACCCCTTATTATTGACATTATCAAAAAGTCCATTCAAGGAGATCGATCAGAATTGAAAACAATATTAAAATTTGGAGTCACAGCCAGTGTAGTTAACTCTTGATCAAGATTCTATTTTTTGTTCCCCCCTGTACAGCGTTCGGAAATTTGAAATTTTGACAAATCATATGCAAGTATTTTCCAATGCACTAATATTTATGCAAATAAAATTTTCTGACAAATGGATAATGAAAAAGTTTACCGTACGGAGCAAATTTTTGAAACTCAATGTATATAGTCTGGACCACATTTTGATAGTCTATTTATGAATCTTCATAAGAAATAAGAAGTGTGTTTCATCCGTTAAACAGAACGGTGAAGATCGACCTCTCTTCTTAGGTCTTGAGCCGTAGACATTGGATTTTTTCACTATTAAATCGACGTTCTTCCCGTTACAGCAAAAAATAGTGTATTATACACGAGAAAAAGATTAGATTTTAGCTCTCGGTTTTTCGTCAACACAACTTCGAGCTAAAATCTGATACTTCTTTCCCTTGTATAATAAATAACTATTTTTTCTGAGACGGGAAAAAAATTTGACATTTTATCTCTGTTGATAGGTAATAAAATATAACTTTTCATGAAATTACTTTTTTCCTGGATATACACGGTGTTAATTAAATACGTTGACAAACTTCGGAAAGTGATACTTTGAAAGTTTTCAGGACGAAAAGTTCATATAAAAAAATGTCTCAAACATCTTGGTTTTCGAGTAACAGGCTGATCAGGATGATAAAAATACATTTTTTTCAAGATTTTTTGGAGTTATTTTCGATATTTTCGACAATATTCTGTTAAAATTGGGCGAGTGCAATCCATTCAATAGTACGCACGATACGCAATAATTAATTTCTCAAAAAATTAACAGGGTCCTCCTTTTTTCAGAGTCAAGCCTTATTCAACCCATTCGGATTTTTTTTTTGCCACCACTGACACATTATGAGACAGGAATGACCAATGTTGTTACATTTAACATCTTTTTGTTCTCTTGAAGTTTTTCATTTACTTGTACGGTTCAGGAGTTACAATGAAAATATTGAATATTTTCCAGTATCGCATAACATAAAGAAATTTGAGAATCAAATATTTTCACAAACTTCGAAAGGCGATTCTTTGATAGTTTTCAGGACGAAAAGTTCATATAAACATATGTCCCAAACGACTTGGTTTTCGAGATACAGGGTGAAAAAAATATTATTTTTTTTTCAATATTTTGCAGTAGACTTCGACATTTTCGACAATAATCAGTTCAAATTAGGCGAGTACAATGATACAAAATTCTTCATATGAACTTTTCGTCCTGAAAACTCTAAAAGAATCACTCTTCGAAGTTTGTGAGAATATTTGCTTCTCAAATTTCTTTATGTTATGCCAAACTGGAAAATGTTCGCGTTAAAATGTTCATTGTAGCTCCTGAACCATACAAGTAAATGAAAACATTGTAGCTCCTGAACAAGGCTTGACTCTGAAAAAGGAGGAAATAAGAGGAACCTGTGAATTATTTGAGAACTGAATTATTTTGCATTGTGCGTACTATTGAATGAATTGTACTTACTTAATTTGAATTGATTATTGCCAAAAATGTCGAAGTTATATCAAAAAAATCTTTAAAAAAAACCCTGCATCTCGAAAGCCAAGCCGTTTGGGATATATGTTTCGTCCTTAAAACTTTCAAAGAATCTCCTCCCGAAGTTTGTCAACGTACTTAATTAACACCCTGTATACATAGGACCTCGCACGCTTCCGATGTTCATCTCAGGGCTCTAACCCAACCTTCTACCTTCATCACTCAATCTGCACACTACTAACCTAACAGGCCTTTATTCCCAAGTTCGAAAAACGCTGATAAAATGTCTAACTGTCTCTTTGAACCCCGTACCTATCTATGGCATAGTAAGCCACAATCCTATCGATGCGGATATGACCCGTGTTTGTATATGTAGATGAAATTGTTGTTGTTCATAAGAGAAAATTTGAAAAATCTCGCGAACCGAAAGGACTTAAGCCGTAGACATTTGATTTTTTCACTATTAAATCGTCCTTTTTCCCATCACAAAAAAAAATTGTGTACTGTACACGGGAAAAATATTAGATTTCAGCTCTCGGTTTTTCGTCTCCCTCCACTGATGAAAAGGATGTCTTCAATCAAATATATATATCCTCTTGACCAGAATCATCTTCTGAAAAGAATAATTATTTCTAATTGATGAATATACTCTTATTTCAAACTTATTGAACTGTTTGCTTCTTTACATAAATTATCCTGAAATGAATTTGTTTGCATTAATACATTCCAACTCTTTACCCTAGAGAACTCTTGCTAGTGAAAAATGCTCCTTTTGACTCAAGAACATGATTTCTTGGCGAAACCCCGCTACCGGAACGACCCGAACCTACGCGAAAGCGCGCACTGCGGCTGCCAACTGGGACCTCTATCCTGTTTGCTTTTGCCCGCCTTTGGTTTGGGGGTTGTGTTTGAATCATAATTTAAGTTGTTAGTTTTGTATTTGACACAGTGGTTATGTGCAAATGTGGTGCTACAGAAGTGCAATATGGAGGTCCAATTATTTCTGCACGATTTGAATTTAGGTCATTTATGGACCAGTTGTGGGGGTAGGTTGAAGATATTTTTGTTTTCAACAGGTGTGTGATAATGGCGAATGACGCTGTCGTTTCTATATTCAATCGCATTTCTATGCGTCACCGAATAGGTACCTACTTGATTATATAGTTCCTGAAATTAAAATATTACAAAACTATTCTCATATATAACCATTATACCTCAATTGTTCGCAGTTGTTCTCTGTTTGTTGAACTGTACCATATGAACATGGCTTCCATGGCATATTTTCATAACCAAGTGCACATTTGTACTGAGCTTCCAAATGCAGATAATCTTGAATCAAAAATGTATTGCATTATGAAGAAGAATATTGTTCGTTATTGAAGTTGACATATTCTTGCCTCAACCAACTCACACCATCGAACAAAGAAAGTATTCACAATAGTGTACATTATCAAAGTTGAAATATTCTTGCACCAAACAACTCTCATTATTCAGCGAAGAAAGTGTTCATATGTCTGAAAACAGTGTCCTTTCAAGTGGTCAAGAGGACTCCGTCAAAAAATCAAACTAATATTTGGTTGGACCTATTCAAGAATACAATCGACTTGAATCAATGCAATTATGCATTGTTGCAAAATATCCTTTTTATCAGTGTCCGCTTCGCGTAAGGAGACAACACAACTTTGAGCTAAAATCTAATACTTTTTTCCCTTGTATAAAAATAATAACTATATTTCGTTCACGATTCTTATTCATTAACCTTTACTTTCACTGGCTTATATCGGAGCGTATTGGTATGTGTTTTTTTTGTTCATATTCAGAACATTATATTTCCCTGAATAATTATTTCTCGTTCAACAACTGTAACGAAGGGTAAAAAGATATAATAGCAATCATTGCAATAATCTGTAAATATTCTAAATTTAGAGGAGCCGGAGATAAAACGTGTACAAACTGGAATCAATTTCCCAAGGGACAGAGTTTTCAACAGCGCAGCCAGCGTTCGCGTTCAGCTGCGCCCATAATGTCTAATAAAACATAAAATTCTGACGTGAATTGCTGCATAATCTACCCTCTATATTAATAATGAAAATTCACTTCACCATATCAATCTTATTAGTTTTTGTAACAAGATTTCGACATGTACTTGGCAAATGAATTTTCATTATAGAATACCAATAGAGATTACAGCATCCCGATTTTGTGAAATGAAAACTGGAATTGGTAGTTGGACTCAAGTGTCCGGATAGTTTTATCGACACTGAATTCAATTACTTACAGTTGTACAAACATGTGAAATTCTCATTTATTGCGCGAACGATCATGTTGAGTGCCTTATCACTAGATATAATACGGACTATTGTTCGTTGTACGACGAATACGCGTTATGCATGACTTGCACGTGAAATCTTCCACAAACAGCTGTCACCGATAAATCGAATAGAGTTTCGCCTGGTTGGAATTTGAAAGCTAAAGTGTACACAAAAACCAAATTTTGTTGGAGTTTAAAGAATTGCTCATACAGGGTACGTCACTGCTTGAAAAAATATATCGTTTCTCAATAATGACAAATATTTTATACAACCTTGGCCATAAAGTTATAGCTATTAATGTAACGATATTATTATACGATCTATAATAATCGAAGATGTTGCCAGGCGACGAGGTGCAACCTCCGAGATTTATTTAAATTGCATTATAATCTAGTTACATTCAAAGCTTCATCGTATCATTGACATTGACAACGATGATGTGAAAATAAAATCAACATTTTTGGTTACGACACGTTATTGTCATTTGAGCGTGCCATTTGGTATCTATTATAAAGTAACTGAAGTATTATATTGTAACTGATGCATTATGTGTTGTTATGATATTATTATGTTAAGGTGGCCGTTTGATCAGGCTTGACAAACTATTCCGACGGAGGCGCTACCAGTTATTTTAATGAATATTTTATCCAAGTATTCAACCGCGAATAGAAGAATTGTAATCAAAATTAAGTTCTAGTACGCTATGATTCACTCTGCTGTGCTGCGTTGTAGATATACATTTATTCTCGTTTTATTATTATATTTTCAATTCATATTTATTTTCGTTACACTACAGCATTTCGATGTTTCCCAAAATTAAAAAAAAAAAGATAAATTATTTGGAGAATCGAACTAAGAACCTTTGGCTTCGTAGCCTAGTCTAACTAACTACCTAAAAAGATTTTTATTTTAAATTATCACATTTTATATTTCATGGTCAATGACAAGTCAAAATTCATTTCTTCCGAGCTTCATAACCCAGGGGGTTAGGGGAAGGACGGATGACGGGCGCAATAGTAGCGTCTCTTCTGCTCCCGATCAAAAGAGCAGAAGAGCACATGAAACCACACGAATGATTTTTTCAAGAATGTATCTTTTGTTATTCATACTCCAGACATATATGAATAATTTGGGACAAGGTGATCCTGAAAATATCATTATGTGACTGAATGAGAGGGCACAGCGCATTTTTTCGCATTTCTAGCACATTTTTCTCGAAAACGGTGCATTTTAAAGAAAAATTTGTAGAAACCTTTTTTGTAGAGAATTTTATGTAGTATATTGAAGCGTTATTTGTTTTTGGAAAATATGGATTTTTTTTTATTTTCCTCGAAAAATTCTTTTACTTTTAAACAAAATTTTCCAT
Organism: Chrysolina haemoptera; assembly: GCA_958298965.1. Classification (NCBI taxonomy): domain Eukaryota; kingdom Metazoa; phylum Arthropoda; class Insecta; order Coleoptera; family Chrysomelidae; genus Chrysolina; species Chrysolina haemoptera. The sequence goes on from OY282587.1 coordinate 32,279,726, forward strand.
TTTTCCGCTTCTGAAATGCTTTGTGATCATGAAAAAATATGTTCTGAACCCGATTATATTGACATTATAAGAAATTTGTCCACTACGTGAGCTTTCGCGAATAAAAAAATGCCGCTTCCATGCAAGGTAAAAGTATCGGGAAATTCAGTGCCGGAAAATCCACAACAATGACTTTTACAAGAATATCTCTAATGTTATTCATAGTCGGGGTATATATGAATAATTTAGGAAAAGGTGATCCTGAAAGTATCATTATGTGACTGAATGAGAGAGCACTGAAAATTGAGAAAATCTCATTTTTTAGAATTTCGAGCACGTTTTACTGTACATTTTCAAGAAAAACTTGTAGATACCTTTTTTTAGAGAATTTTATGCAAAATATTATATTATAACATCATTTGTTTTTGAAAAAAAAAAATGAATTTTTCTATTTCCCTCGGAAAATCTTTTCTTTTCTACTCCATATACAGAACAAGCTGAGGAAGTCTATCTATCCTATTTCAAATTTTGTATCACGATACTCACCGTGAAAACTACCCCCGTATTAAAAAAAAATCTCAAAACAGAGTTAATTCATCATTTTTGGAAATTTCCTCCTTACTGTATATTCGAGCTGAGAAAGCATATCTATTCTATCCCATTTTAGATTTTGTGTCACAATATTCATCCTGGAAACTACATCCGTATTAAAAACAAAACCTCAAAACAGCGTTAAATCATCGTTTTTGAAAATTTCCTCCTGATATCCATCCACTCATAATTTTTTTTTGTTCTTCAGTCTATATAATTTATGTTGTGGATCCTACAAAACAGGATAATGTTTCACAAGGCCTAATTAGTTTTAAAATGTTATTTTCAGTCCGCAGTCCATATTGCAATTCACAATGAAGTGCAAGTGAAGTGATTGAACTTGAACAGTAAAAACAAAGAAATCACGAAATCGCCGTCAATTGATGTACTGCTACCGGACGGAACAGTCGAAACATGTGTTTTGGGTGATTTCAAGCACGCCGAACGCTGGAAACATCCTAAACATGAGGAACATGATTATTGGTACATTTGTGATGCTCGCTCTGTTCGTTGTGTTCATTGTGTTCGTTCGTGCTGCTCGCGAGCAATGTGGACCCGCCAAAACATGTATTTTGGGTGTTTGCAAGCACGCGAAACGCTGCAAATAACCTGAACAGAACGGACATGATTTTTGGTACGTTCGTCCTGCTCGCTCCGTTCGTTGCGCTCATTGTGTTCGTTCGTGGTGCTAGCGAGCAATGTGGACTCACCATTAGGATGGAATCAGTCAAATTAAATTTGAATCAGTGCAACTTGAAAGTTAAGTTACCCCAAGCAGTAACAAGTATCACTTGCTCCTCTAACGTGTCGAAGAGACTTCAGACTAATGAAAAGGTTCCCTAGGATAGCACTCAGACTATCACCTACTTTGTTGAGAAGTAAAATGCATGATAGAACATTTGGTCGAATTTGATATAAGCCCAGGGCGAGTAGATGACTATGAAGCAACACTATAACGGAAAGTTACGAAAAATGTGGGTACATCTCAATGAATTAATGCGAATTCCCTCGAATTAAAAAGTACGTGTGTAGAGGGGGCAAACGGTTTTTTGAAATTCACCCGTATAGAACTAGTTGCAAATTGCATAAATCTAACAAAAAGTCTCGTATTCAAATCGTATAATCAAAGATCTAGTGAAATGAACATTATTTATTTTCTACTTTATCAGAAATATGACTGATTCAAGATTCTTCCAGAAATAAATTGGATAATTTGAACTCATCGTATCATAACTCATCAATCGGAAAACTTTGTGATATTTTTGAAAGACGGGATATCATTAATCCTTTCAATCAATGCGAGAATAATTCACCGAATCGAATGAAAATTTGAATGTCGAGAATTGTTGTTTTTTGCGAGAGGGCAGTCAGCTTACAAAAAAATATGATTTGAAAACCACGATTGTAGAGAATTTCTACGGTTGAGGTGGTATGTAATATGTAAAGCAAATTTACGAAAAGAGCTCCGAACTTTCGAAAACACTGCTCTCGTATATCCGACATACTGGTTATGATTGCATTTCCACTTGAAACTTTTAGTGAGGTTATACCAAACAAAAGAAAAGTGGCCTACACCAACTGCAGCAATAGCGATAATATTGGTTCATAGCACACAGAGAAAGAGTGAACTACTACGATAAATTAATTACGGAATATCGTTCGAAATTGACTCATCATTCAGAAATATTTGATTCGCCAAGAGTAATTTTATACTATAAATGATAGTGATACTTCCTCAAAAACACTTGTAGATCATATTATAGACATATGTGTGCGCGTACAGGGCGGCTTTTATTATTTGCCGAGGCTCTCTAGTGTGAATTATGATTTTTGTTGGCCTATTCACTTTTCAGCTTTAAAAAAACCCAGAAAACTTTCAGGACCACTCCACACTAGACTTCATGATTGGCATCTAGGCAACTAACACTCTTGCTTTATGAGGCGAATAAGCTTGTCCAGGTCTTAAATTGCAGCAATTCTACTTCAAAAGGATACAAAGTTACTGTACCGATCAGACCCTTCCTTCACTGAGCAAAACCTGGAAACGTCCGAAAATCTCATATCGGATACACCGCCGCTCACTTTGGAAATCTGTTTTTATAATATTGGTATAGGTCTTAAAGCTTCGCACAGACTTGAACATCATGCCGAGCGACAAACTGAACAACGAACTGAACGGCGAACTAAATTGGACTGGGCTATACGAACGCGTTTGCAGTTTCGCAAATCCTGGCCGTTCGGCGAACGGTTCGCAGCGTTCCCATCACTTGTTGGGTTTCTCTCCGACATCGAAGAAAATGCTCGTGAATGCGTTTGCGAGTTTGGACGGGTCAAAACAAAACGGCGAACAGACCATTGCTGGTCCAGTGAATCTGTTAATTTGTCTTTTGTAATTTTGAATGTTTGTCGTGTCTATACAATTGCGTGGACACATGAAATATTTCTGAAACTAATTAATGTTTATCAAACACAGAAGTGGCTGTGGACAACAAATCATCTACAGCATAATAAAAGAGCAAGTCTCTTGGGAGGAAATTTTCCACATTATAAATATGGATACAGAAGAATGTAAGGAAAACCTTACAGTTAGAGTGCCCATCGGCAAAAATTTTACTGATAGATACTCTCTCCAAACTTTCTGTATGGCTTCATTGGACCTAGTCTGCCACCGTTTTCCTCTGTGACTTTTCTTGTTTCGGGGGCGTTTTTCCAAACAAAAATCCGAAACACGTCGTTTTGACGACTGCAAAAAATTTATAGATAGATAGATAAATATATTTGGAAAATAAAAACCTATTATTATTATTATTATTATTTTTTTGGTGCGTCGATTACTAAGATCATTAGTACCACATTTTATTGCTGTCAGATACTGAGAGATGTTACATTTTCTTCAGGAGGTCTGTTGCTCGAAGAAAGTTCATTAGATTTTCAATCCCTGAGGCATTTCTGAAATTTTCTGCCAGGTGTTCTGGTATATCAAAAAGATTATTATTATTATTATTATTTTTTTTTTTCTTTGGTGTGTTGGCATCGACTACTATGGTCATTAGCCACGTGTTCTGGATAGGCCTTGTTACTAACTCCATACGCCACCTTAGAAGCAGCATGATTATTCGTAGTCCCGTCAATCATGAAACGTGGGAAAGGTATTCTTCAATAACCCAGAATTATTATTATTATTATTATCAAAGTGGTCGATTTCAAGACCACAAAAAATGTATAGATACTCTCTCCAAACTTTCTGTATGGCTTCATTGGACCCAGTCTGACACGTTTTCCTATGAGACTTCTTTTGTTTCGGGGGTTTTTTTCCAAAAAAAAATCCGCAATTTTTTCTATATGTATTCTAACTACGGTACGAAACTGCGGAGGATGATTTGTTAGGTTGTTTTAAGAAAAAAAGTTTCTATGAATATATATCCGGAGTTGCTTCGTTTCTGAGATACAGGGCGTTGAAGTTAAAAAAAAAACTGTATTTGAACAATGTCATGAATATCTTCATACCGATTTGGATGAAAGTTGGTATAGTTATTTGAACTAATAAGGCGCTTATTTAACCCCAAATAGATTGAAATTATTAGGGCCATTGGCGTTTCAGTGGGCACAACAGCAAAAATATTGTGAAAAAAAGTACGCCACTGGCTTTGTTGTAGCCTAATCACAATTCGACTGAAAATGAACAGAGTAAAATATTTGTCACTATGTAACCGATTGGCTTGATACACAATTTGACAGATGACATTTGAGCACGTAGCAATGTAGCAAAATGAATTGAAATAGAATATTATATTGTGCAACTAATGCGAAATGAAATATTTCACACCGACGCCGACGTGGTCTATTACAAGCAATTTCATTTAATATATCGCACTACAATGCGAAATACGTAAATTTCTGTGCTAGTTTACAGTTCGGAATGATTTTTGTTTAGGTCTTTGCAGGTCGTAGGTCGTCCAGCAAATAGAGATTTGTTGGACAGATCGCCAAATAACAAAAAAAAAACGAATGAATTATTTCAATTAAGGCTGATGCGATTTTTTAGATTTTTTTCCACAGGTAAGTCAGACTATTTTTCAATTTAAAACATTGAATTCAGTTATTTCCATCCAGGAGCATTATGAACCAAACAAAAAAAATCATCAATCAAACATGTCATTTTTAGCGTCAATTATGAACAAAAATTTCGATTATTAAATTTTTTCGCAATTTTTAATTTTTTTCTGTAATTGTCACGCCATTTTTTATGTTAAATATGTTAACTTGCAATTATGGAGTAATTGGAGATTTCCAAGAAAGGTTATTGATGTTGAGTATCACGAAATTGAACCCCAGTGGTGAAGTTCCAAAAAGAGAATATGAGGGGTGTTACGGAAGATTCATAGAATCACTTTGTGTTTTTCAGTTTGTAAGTGGTTGACGTTAAGAGATCTTGGAATAGTCTTGTTAGTTTATGCCATCAGAATAAAAACTTATATTTTTGTAGAAAAGTAATTCATTGACAAAGTTGTGGTCCTTCTAATTTCATAGTTCCAACACTAGGTCTATACAGTCAGAATTTGCACAGTAACATGTTTTCACAAAAATTGGTTCTTCGAAATGTACCAGGGTTGAGGGCAAAATTGAAAAGTGATAGCGATAAAAATTTACTAAGCAATATTCATTTTGCATTATATGGAGAAGATGCCAAAGGTAAATCCGTAAGGAGACATATTTCATCGTTTTCTGGGTTTGAATTTTGCGAAAACCCCACAGAATATAACCAGCCCTGTGAATATGGGTGATTCACTCAGCATTACAAATACCCGAATGGTGCTAGTGCAAGTAATTTATCGAGTATTTTCTTCAAATCTCTTATGAACGAATTCAATGTTTCAAACGATGAGGTAGAAAAGACAAGTATATCCATGTCAATAAAAAGTGGAAAAACGAAATCTCAAATTAGTCGTTCCCATAAAAAAAATCGAACTCAGATCTAAACTGTTCTAAAACAGAATGAAATTGATTCTCTTCAATCAAGAAGAAATAATTAATTTAGAATGTGAAATTGAAGAGATGAAAAATGCAGAAAAACCTATTTGCAGAAAAACCTATTGCAGAAATTGAAGCGAAACAGAGGAAACTCGTCAGAAAACAGAAGCTTCTCAATATAGGTGAACGTTTGAAAAGTAAAGAAAATTCACTTACCAAATACCAAGAATTCCTAGAAGAAGTTGAGTCAAGTTTGGCACAATTTTCTTCTGAAGACGAGGTTAGAAGTGGAAAATCAGTGCAATGTCGTTCATCTTATGTTCGAAAGTAGACAGATAAAGTTAATGATCGCAATGGTGCGAATAATGAAACGGTACCGACCAAAAAAAAAATTGAGATTGAATGCCTAACAAAATGCTTTTCCGTCAAACAATAGGAAACTAGGTAATGGCGTTCGATGGCTCATCATATTTGAAGTGGCCCATTTTTATTGTCAGTACAAGCTTTCCAATGAAACATTAATTTTCACCAAAAGATCACGTTTTGAGACTGAACAAAAGTCTTACAAGCGCTCAGAAACCCGACAAAATATAAGATATTTTACAAAAGAAGTATGGTCGTCCTGAAATGATAATGGAAGAGTTATTATCAGAAGCCTGTGAAATACCTGATGTCGATAACTTAGAATATTTCCTGAATTTCAGAATTACTATACGAAATGTAGTAGCGTTTGTAGAAGGGGTGATTGAAGAACTTTTGGGATGCAAGACAACTATTAGCAAGTTTCATATCATATTACCGCTACATTTACTAACTCGGTGGGGAAGATACTTGATTGAGAAGCAAATTCCGTGTTAAAAGGGACTTTGAGAAATTTTTCTGATTGTATACAACAAATGTCTGAAGTTGTATCCCGAACCATTTTTATCTACATTGTAGTGAATGAAACCCAAAACGTCAGTCATGTGGAGGATAAAAAATGAGTAATACGATAGGTATCATTAGTAAACAATGCAGAATTTGTTACCAGAATCACCAACCTTTAGAAAGTTGTAGTCATTTCCAGAAGGCGAGGAAGGAACGTTGGAAAATTGTTCAAATGTAATGTTTGCTATTATTGTTTACTTCAGCGTCACGGAAAATGCAAGAAAAAGAAAGTATGTGGAGTTAATAACTGTGAACGTTTTCACAGTAGTTTACTACACAAAAATGCCGAAAATTTTAGGGAATCTGAAATCACTTCTCACGTAACTCATACAAACAGCAATACTGGGGGAATTGAAACAATTCTAACGTATCAAAACAATTGAGTTTGACTGGTCCAATTTCACCATTGTGAATGGACAGATGATATTTTTCGGTACGAGAATAATTCTCAGATTGTTCAAGCAGAGATAGTAGGAAAAAAAGGAACAGTATTTCGTGATGTCATTCAGCCCACTCCAAGTGCTCCAGTTCTATCCAAAACCCAAATAGGCTGGACCATCCATGGTACAGTGGGATATTCAGACAAAGAACAGGAACAAATTGAAGTATCTTTCGTCTGTTGTGAAGAAGCGGATGAAAAGCTTCATGATGAAGAGTTATATATGCCTACGGGCAATAACTGCCTTTTGGTAGTTATTATTATTTAAGATTCGTTATTTATGTATGTATATGTTTTTTTTACTACCAATAAAAGCATTTATTATTATTATTATTATTATATGACAGTAGAACATTTTGGAGTAGCAATCACAAAAACATATAAGACCAACGAGGAAGAGAGGACGATACTGATAGCAGAAAATACTAAAATCAAAATGACCTTGTTTTGCCTGACTCATTTCCATTGGCGAATCAGAGGCTTAAATGTTTCGAGAAACGCTTGTTTCGAGATGAAAAACTTGCGATATCATATCGCGATGGAATCCAGTAGCTGTTGAAGAAAAACTATGCCGTTCCAGTAACATCAAAACAGCTCTGAAATGCAATAATATGTTTTTATTTCATTTTGAAGTTCTTGAACAAATTTTCAATAGAATTCGAATTTCAGATGAAAATTATTTTTCACAATGTTTTTTATTGCTTTGGACGTTCCGGACACAGTTTGTGAAGAATTACAATGCAAATCAATCCAACCAGTGTTACGAAAGGACAGCTGAAGCAATCATTCATCAACACTATGTAGACGATTACTCAGAAGGAACTGAAAATGAAAAAGAAGCTTTAAAACTCATCAATGACGTTATATATGTCCATAGTGGTCGCCGGTAGCTTGGCGGTCTAAGGCGCAGGCCGTTTAAAACTTCAGTGTAGCGGTAGTCGGTTCGAGCCCGATGTATGTACGAGGGATTTTTTCTCAAGTACCTACTCAATATAAGATTCGATAGACGAACACAGTCCTTGTTGAGAGCATGTGATTGTGTGTTGTCTAGCTGCCAATCTCATCTAGTGCTAGCTTGCAGTGCACGCCGGCCACCCGAGGTGGTACTGTAGGTTTTCCGGGTTTTCCTGCAGCTGAAAAGTGATTACGCTAGCAAAAATCAGTAAGTCACCCCGGAGCACCACGGCATATAATAATAATAGCCGTCCGCTACCCGCACAGGCTATGCCTCTGGGTACACTTTACGAATGTTTATGAGGGAGTATTATTATTATAGTATGGGAGGTTTTGGAAAAATAAATTTCATCTCAAATTCTTCTACAGTTTTGAAACAACTTTCAAGATTTTGATTTTTATTCCGTCAAAATCGGAAATACATTTTTCAAATTCAGTATTGCAGTTTTACAGTTTACAACAAATAGGTGTATGTTGTAATGTCGCAGTGGTCCATGCCTCCTACTATTGAAGATAGAAAAAAAATTTAATACAAAAGTTTGGTCTTAATTTGATATTTTTGATACTGCGTTGTTTTCACTTCCAGCTAAACTATATTGATGCATATCTATTTGAATTTTTGGTTCAATATTTTATTAATATTCTATACCTATCATCAACTGTTTTTGTGGCAATTGAATTGAATATTCTAAATTTCTAGATTCATTTCGATCCAAGATCAAGACTATCAAGACCAAGACTATCAGGACTAAGTTCAAGACTCGTTTCGGTCTTGAAACGTCAAGAACAATACCAAGACCGAGACTACATTTAGTTTGACTCATCAGTCCTGGTCTCGCGAAGCCCTAGATGTGCCCATTGGAAAATGGGCAAATATAAATTCCATTTCAGATTTTAAAGGTGTTTGGTGTGGTATGGTTTGGTACCGTATAGATTTCTAGATGAAGGGAATAATTTGAGAGGCATCATGAGATATGTAAGAGCAGCAATACTAAAAAGAACATTTTTGATGCAAGAGAATCTAACAAGAGATTCGGAGGATCTTGTTATGAGATTGAGAGGCCAGGCCCGATGAACGAATGCATTTTCATTGTGGCATATTGGAGAAGAGCGTAAAGAGGCCACCTCCGTGGTTTTGACATCAACCATCTCACGGAGATGAGTAGGGAAGTTATGGAAAGAGAACTTAGGCAAATGGAATTCCGGTGCTATTTTCGGGGATCAATGAGACGTAGAATGAGATTCAGATTGGTTCCATTATACCCACTTCTACTGGAAGAAAATATATGAAATGCATGATTTGTGCAACTGAGCAAAGACAAAAATGATAAACAGTTAAAGTAGCCAGTGATACTTATTGGAATTGTATGATCTATCCATATCCACTACAAAAATGTGGGGATTGCATTTGAAAATAAAGGCAACATCATAACTGAGACATGGAGATATACAAACAATTTCGATGGACCCAAAATGCACCTTTCAAAATATGTTAATTGACCTCATTGAGCATTCTTTGGAAATATCCACAGAAAGACAAAGAAAAAAAACAGGTTTTGAAACTTTATAGAAACTCCATATACAAGCTACAGCAATATCTGCAAAGTTATTTACCATACACTTGTTTATGTTAACCGAAACAGATTTCGTAGCCCATTACCCTTTTTGTTAAATTGTTTCAATAACAATATAACCAACCGCACGGCAAATAGAGTGTTGCAATAGAAACGAGAACTCTTATCCCCTTTCGAACCATTCCGTGCACGCTTTATACTCTCGCCAAATGCGCATCTTAGCTATTCGACAAAGAGTCTCGAAAAATAGCAGAAGAAAGCATAACATTATTTTGATTAAACGTACCATATAATGCTTGAAAACTTTTCGCAAAATGTAGGATGAATGATTCTCTTCAGCAACATTGATTGTATTATGAACAAAATTGGCTCTTATGGGAAACTTCAAGAAAAGAAATATTGTTGGATACTCACTCGATAAATATCGTTCGCCCTATTAATGTTTCTTTTTTATCCGAATGAGAGTAATCTGTTTGAGTGTTTGATGATAAGAAATATGAAGATGTTCATTTATATTGAAACCAAGAATTGATCGATGATATTAGACCTAAAATATATTTGAAGTTTAACTTAACTGTCTCTATATACCGGATAAGAACAACATTGGAATAAGGTATCTATTGAATACTAAAATATGGAACATTTTATTTCACACACAATATATACTGGATTAACACGAAAATAGGTACCTCTGTCGCCTAATTTTCCTACAGTTTTGAAGATACAGGTTTTAGAATTGGAATGTCGCTATAGTAATAGAATTCGCTCACTATGACGCTAAGAATTCACCTCTTCCGGATTTATCAGAAGTTATCCCAATTCAACAAAATTTCAATAACAGCCTGTAATTGTTTTCTGACCATCCGAAATTACTATGAGATTGCAATACACTGTTCGGAACCTTTGGTGTAGTAATGAATATAGCTACTGGAGTTTTATCCCAAAACCAAATCGCTATTTCTACTGAGACATTATCAAGATTAAACTTCCTTTCGAAGATGATCACTTGGTGATTGAAACACGTGTCAAAGAGCTAAAATAGCGGCTTGGTCTTGAAATAAAACTCCACTATGAGTTTGTTATAGAAGTGTTTCCAAAATTGAAAATTGGTTGTATAATGACGAAGACACCGTTGCTTGTTCAATCGCACAAGGTTGGCCATGAAATTAAAACTTCAATCATCAGAACAGATGAACGGCGTTGAGAGTTACTAGAAAAAGCTTCGAGGTAACATAGTTCCAAATTGGGGTTCTCATAAAATTGCACCTCCCATATTTTCCAACAAATATAAAAAAAATCCTCAAAACAGAATGGTACCCATAAAGACATGCTCACAACTAATCTTCCTCAAATAGCAACAAATTCCTCTCAATTCGTTATGTTGAAATATGATGAATTGTCAAAATACTTTTGTGTCAAGTGTTGAAAAATTCCGAAAAGAACTGAAGATGTCAAAATATGATGTTCTCCAATGAAGGCTGCTTTGAACAAAAGCTAAAGCGGAACAAAAGAGATGCTTAACTAAATAACTAAAACAAAATATCAATTTGTTGCTAAAATATGCCTTCAGTGGCATCTTTCTCATGTTGTTGAAAGCCATCTTCGTTGAAGATATTCGGATCCAAAACTTGGTAATTTGATAATTCATCATTCTTCAACATGACTACGTAAAAGTACCTGATACATCTTGTTTTGAAGCAATTTTTAATTATTTTTGAAAATTTGGTTCTATGACATACCGGGTGACCACAAGGTGAGGAACGCCCCCCAATTTTTCTATAGTTTTGTAGATAAAGATTTCAAATTTGCTGTGTGGCTATAGTACTTCAATACGCATATTTTGACGCCTCTACTGAAAATTTACCACTTTCGGTTTAACCGGAAGTGTCCCCAACCTTTTTTTTTCAATTGAACTTCCAAGCAGTGAACTGTCTACGTAAGGTTAGTTCATTCTGGTTAGATCAGACTGAATAATACTACTCAAACAAGTGTTTTATTTCAATACCCACTTTTTCATTTTCATACAACTTTAGACAAACGGATAGACGGTCTCAATCCAGTAATGCTAAAAAAAACTAAATATTTACTGTTACGAAGAGCTGTGGTTACGAACTGTCAATGTTACGAAGTGTCGCCGTTACAAATTGTCGCCATTACGAATTGATTCCGTGACGAATTGTCCGTCACCAATTGCCCCCCAATTTTTCTATAGTTTTGAATATACAGATTTCAAATTTGGTATGTTGCTATAGTAGTTGAATACGCATATTTTGATCTCTCTATTGGAAATTCACCACTTCCGGTTTAATCAGAAGTGACCCCAAATTTTTTTTTTCAAATGACACCCTGTACATATTTTTTTATTATCCGAAAGAGCTAGCCATTTGTGATAACACTATTCTTCAAAATTGAAAATCGGTTGAAAATGGCGGAGATACAATTGATTGTTCAATCGAACAAAATTGGCCATGAAACTCAAACTTAAATCATCACAATTGACAAAAGACATCAGAAGTTACCAGAGAAAGCTTCGAGAGATATATTTTGTTTCTCAAATACAGGTTGTTTGGTGTAGCTACTACAGACAAAAATGCCATTTTTTTTTTAAATAAAACGCCTTGTATATCATTACATATTCAGATTCTACGTTGGATTCTGATATCATTTCATGGTTAGTTTTTGAAATTCGGTTACAGCGTTGTTGAGTTATTGCACTTTTCTTTAAATATAAGGTGTCAAAAAACGTATTAACTTGTACACGAATCCTGTCTATATCTTTCATTAAATTGAACTAGAGTTCCACTGAATAAAAACTACTATTATCACCTCTACGATATTGTGCAATCAGGTGAATATGATATTGAGAATGTGACTTACTTGAGGGTGAATTGCTTTATATTGCACAATTTCATCTAGTAGCTTATGTATCTTCTGTCCAGTTCGATTCACTGATTCTTTATCAATAGTAACTGTGTTCTTTGTGCGAAAACTTCATTATGACTTTCGCGTTTAGTACAAGTGATTGCACTGATATGTTATCAATTTTTGGGGAATGTCAGAAAACCTGCCGTTGAAGAAAAAATTGCGAACTGGGTCATTTTCCTTTTATATAAAGCATCGTCTTCATACGAGATCTGTTAGAACTGTAGATTCAGAGATCAGTGTATTGACTTTTATCATTATTCATCCACATGTTTCTATCAGCACTCTTGCAGAAGAAGTCGGTGTGAGTAAATCTAATATACAGAGAATTCTGAGAGAAAATAATTACCACCCATTCAAAATTCAGATGATACAAGCTTTAAAACACACGGACTTTGAACGAAGACTTGAACTCATTGCTTGTATTCCTGTAATATCACCACAATAATAATGTAATTGTGTATCAACATAACAGTCACTATTTTTGAACTACTTGGGGTATTAATGTATGGTGTGGATTGTTCAATGGCTGCATCACAGGACCTTACTTTTTCAATGAAAATTTCAATGGATTGCGTTATTTACATTTTCAAGAAAATGATTTGATTCGGTTAATCGTAGATATTCCCATAGCAGAACGACAAGGAATTCGGTGACAACAAGGCGGTGCTCCTCCTCACAATTCACAGGTTGATACTGAATATCTGGATAAAACGTACCCAAATAGATGGATTGGTAATGAGGGTCCAATTCGGTGGCCGGCTCGTTCCCTAGATTTATCACCGCTTGATTTTTTTCCTATAGGGTTATTTAAAATATATTGTTTTCACCACTCGCCCTTTGAATGTGGTTGATCTGAAAATGAAAATTCGACAAGCGTGCAGTGATATTACGCCTAAGATTAGAAAAGCGACGATTTGTTCCTGAACACCTCTTTCATTTTCGCAAACTTTTCACATTCAAAATGATTCCTGACTGAATTCCACAACTCAAAATTAAAACCATTATTTCGAACACTCAAAGTTTTGACTAATTTTCATGTGATCTGACTTTACATTTTAAGCACTAACTCAATAACGCTGTAACCAAATGTTGAAAAATTAACGTGAAATCAGAATTCAACGTAAAATCTGAATATGGGATAATATACAGGACGTTATATTTGAAAAAGTAGTATTTTAGTTTGTAGCACCTACAACAAACATCCTGTATATTTGAGAAATATATCATATTCCTTAATATGTTAATGAGTTCCGATAAATACATTTTCATCATGAATTTGTCTCATTTTGGACAACAAAACAGTTTTTTTATTTATCAATCCTACACTCAACTAGGACGTCCTGAATGACGTTGATGAATTAACTTATTTCCACCAGTCAACCACTAACTATTGAATCACTTCAAGAACGAACAAAGTTAAATGAAAATTTTCAGACAAACTAGCAGACGAAAAGTGATACACAAATGTTTAACTTTCTGGATATCACAGTCTACCGTCACACTCAAAAATGATAAACTGGTTAAAAAATGTTCAAAATCTATGAACGATAAGAATAGACCGTCTCAAGAACAAGCCAAAGAATATTTATTTCAGATATTAGAGTATTTGGCATATTTCACTCCGAAATCTTTCCACCAACCAATTGACATCAAATTTGCAGAAATAGTAAGGAATGGCTCAAGAAAGAAAAGTTATACTAGTACAGTAACCAAGACAAATATGATGTAAGTGAAGAATAAATCGTAGCACTTTGAATTTCGGCACATGACGTCTTGACATCATGAATTGTTAGAAAAAAAATTATTCACCAAAAAAAACTGGGGAAGAACCCAAAAAAAATTTTACTTAAAAAAAATTATAGTTTTTTTTGCTGTTGTTTCGAAAAGTATAAGATTTTTCAAGAAACACTTTCAACAAGGCAAAAGATAATTCAATTCTCCACAAGGAATATACCTAATTTCTCACAAAATGCGCTCGTTTTCTCAGAAAACCTGATTGAATTCCGATATCAAATTTCAGGATCGCCTTAACCCGCCACCGCAATTTCCGACAAGGCCGAAAATAAGATTTGTCATAACTTTGCCGAAAATTATAGTTGAAGGAAAAGAAAAAGTGTATATCGTTCCTGAAGACTTCTACTTCCTCATGCAAATATAACATGTGAGTATCTGAGTACCTCAAATGTGTTTTGTCCCACTTCACATAACCCTTCTACGATATTTACGGAGGATCCGAAAGTCATGGAGAGAAATCTCACTAATTTAGCCAAAGAAAAAACTGGGTTTTACTCATGCCTCAGTTTTCAACTTACATAACCCCGGCAATTTCTTCAGTAAATGTTGAAAATAATCGCTCATACACATCCTACATAAAAAATGGAGTATGTGAATTCAAATTTGAGGTTTGCACTTCACAATAGTATTATTAAACATATATGCAGGATTCTGCCGGTTTTATGGGTAAGTTGAATATGAGGCACGAGTTAAACAAAGTTTTGTTTATGGCATGTATAAGTGGGACCTGTCACACTACTCTAAATTTGTTGCATATAGTCCAAAGAGGGTATAGGTTGCTGCTTCAGTATAATAATTCCATATTTACTGAATCATTCATGATTTTCGGATCATCCGCAAACATCTCCGTGAAGTGCGACAAAACACATTTTTGGTACTCAAATACTCGTATATTATATTTGTATGAGAAGGTAGGAGTCTTCAGAAACGATATAAATTTTTCCTTTTTCTTCTCCGATCATTTTCAGCATAGTTATCACCAATCAAATATACGATCGGCTCCGACAGAACTTTCAGCAGCGGGTAAGTGTGAACCTGAAATTTGATGTTTGCGTTCAATCACGTTTTCTGGGAAAATGACCGCATTTCGTAACAAATTACTCGGAAGCATTTTTGTGGAGAATTGAATTTCCTTTCACCCTGTTGAGTTGTTTATTTATCATACACTTTCCAAGATAACAGCAAAAATTTATTTATTTATTTTTAAACGAAAAAAAAAAAGTTCCATCCTTGGAATGGAACAATATTTTCGTGTTTATCATAGTTCCAACTACTAGCATACCAAGTTTGGTGGTGCTACAATCGATCCTCGCCTCAAAACCCAATCGTATTGGATTATACAGCCCACATCCCACAACTTTGGAATGGCAGACTGTTCAATATTTTTCTGTAAAATATATTTCTTAGACAATTTTCTGAATAGAATTACTTGTATCTGAAGTCAATCAAAGCAACGACTTAATCCAATATACAAAAAAGGCAAGAGGGCAGACTGTTCAATATTTTTCTGTAAAATATATTTCCTAGACAATTTTCTGAATAGAATTACTTGTATCTGAAGTCAATCAAAGCAACGACTTAATCCAATATACAAAAAAGGCAAGAGGGCCTTGCTAAGTATCCGTAGATCTTCATATCATTCAGGTAAGTATCTGATCTATATTCATTAATTGTCCATGTTGTTCATTGTTTGTTGTATTGTAATCGTATTGAATTATTGTACAGTGTAACGGTTGTGAATGATTTCATTCATTAATTCATTCATTTTATCTCTCTTTCGAATGATATTGAAATACCTACTGTACTACACATATTAACTTATTCATCGAAACAATCGACAAAATTCCAATTGACATGTTCTTTCATTAAACATTTCATGAAAGTTACTGATCCCAGTACCTACACTATTCATACTGATAAACTGAAACTATAATATTGATGTTATTTTCCATCTGATTGATTATGTTATTTCAATTGTGGATCGAATGGAGTATTATCCGACATAAAAGTAATTACAGCACAGGGTTTGTTTATTATATTTCAATTCTATGCTCGGCTAAATGATATACCAGTGTAATATATCGCTTCAATCACTGAATAAATTCTGAATTTTAGAATACATTCAACTCGCCATTTCATATAATGTCAGTGGAAATACCCCATCGATTGACTACAAGCTCTATCAAAAATTTAATTAAACTCCTGCGAATTAGTATCGACTGAATGAATCCATTCACATTTCAATGTTATGAGTTTTCAGATTGCAATCACTTTCATCCCTCCGACAGAATCATGAACAAGCAAAATCATATATATTTTTTTTTGGTACTGAGCTAGACATAGTCTGTGACTGTAGGCAACAAAAAAGTCTCCCAAAAAAGGGACTTTTTCTGTGTATGCGAGTACCAAAGTTTAAAGTAATTCAATAAAAAGTGGATACTAGCGAATCTGGCAGACGGAAGTATTCCTAAAATAAGACTTTTTTTCCCATATAAATGTATCTGCAACCGCTTTATTTTGATAATGATGCGCCATTGTGTTTTTTTAATAATTAAAAAAAAGAAGCAGTACCTACCTATCATTATTTTGATCAAAAATAAAATATGACCGTGCATGTTTACATGAACGCCACTGATGAACATTAAGAAAACCTTTATGATGGAAAAAAATTCTTTGTAAAATTTTAACATCTTGTATCTCAGAAATAAAGCGGTTGCGGACACATGTGTATGGGAAAAAAGTCTTGTTTTGATCCCAAGAAAACCTAACTTATAGGTACCAAATTTCATTAATATCGGGCAAGTAGTTTTTGAGTTAGGCGCTTTGGTCGCTACAGGCAGACACACAGCGCGACAAAAAGGTTTCAAAATCATCTGAAAGGCAAATATATTTACAAATTTTTCAAATCGGAAAAACTTTTGTTTTTTGTTTTTAACACGATTACCATATCTCACGCTACTACAGTTATAGTATACGTGTGAGCTAATTATAGTTAAAAGCCAAGGAATGCAACACAAAATTTATTTAGAATATAACCTAGAGCATAAATACAAACCTAATCATAATCCCAAAAAAGGACTTGAAATGTATTTAAAATCTAAGAGAGAATTAAACTTAAATACAAAACACCATAAATTTCGCTTTATGAAATACGTTAGCTTCGTTTATAACTGCGTACTTACACTTTGTCATTTTCTGTAACTGATAACTGTTCGTGTTCTAACTCTGATTTTTTTTTCTTTAGACTTCTAATTGTTCTAATAAAACTAACCTCTGTAATTCATTGATAACTTTTGTGTTTCCTTCGTTTCCGGAAGAGGAGTTTTTTTTTACTTTTTTTGATACTTTGCATTTTGCAGTTTCCATCCATTATATTCCAAAATGCCTGATTCCATTACTTCAACTTTATTTGTTTATTGGCTGTATTCTTCATATCATCTGCATTCTGTTTTCATATTATTGATTTTTTTTAGATATTTGTTTTATACTAATCGTTTTTCCTGTCAACGCCTGCCATTCCGCTTGTAACTTCATTAGCGCATTCTCTTTCTGTTTTTTTATTGTGGGTACTTGTGATTTTTCTAGGACCACTTTGTAATTTTGCAGTATACCTCTACAAATTTTACCTGATCGTTCTCTTCACAGATCGTGCTTTCTTCGTCGGAGCTCATAGTGTTGCTTCCTTTTTCGCATTGACTTTTATTATCAACTACAGTGCATGCCTTATGCTTTTTATATTCCCTCAAACGTCCGAGACTGTCAAGACTTGTTACAAAAAATGTAGCAAAAGGTCTAAATAACGAAGCATTTACTACAGAGCAAAAGCAATTATTCATCAGAAACGAAGCAAATGTTTTCTTTCTTCTTTTTGATTCGGAGGATTTGATTTTGCTTTAACATTGTACTTTGAGCAAATGCTCCATTTTTATTCATGAGACCTAATATGTTGAAGCATATATCGGTTCACCACGAGGTAAAAATTCCCCCAATTTTTCTATGGTTTTGAAGATACCGATTTTAAATTTGGTACGTCGCTAAATTACTTGAATCGCATATTTTGACGTTACTACTGAAAATTCACAACTTCCGGTTAAACCGGAAGTGACACGAAACTTTTTTTTTTTTTTCAAATGACACCATGTACAATTTTTTTCATTATCTGAAAGAGCATGCAAATAACACTGTTCTCCAAAATTGAAAATCGGTTGAAAAATGGCGGAGATACAGTTGATTGCTCAATTGGATCAAAGTTGGCCATGATATTTAAACTTAAATCATAACTGTTGAAGAGTGAAACATTCTTAGTTTGACTCTGCTCTTTTAGGGCTTCTATGCAGTCCCAAACAAGTTTTGAGGTAGCTTGCATCGAGTTGACTGCTTTTATCGCAGCTTGGCTATCTGAGTATATGGCAATGTTTTTTCGTGAAAAATCGTGCCTTATTAGCTCTTGTGCACAATGGTGTATTGCAACGATTTCCGCTTGAAATATCGTCGCATGTTTGCCCAAGCTCAGTGAGATTTTCATCTTCGGCTTGGTTCCGTAAATGCCGGCTCCTGCACCTTCATCCGTTTTGGAGCCGTCCGTGTAGACAGCGATTTCCGCATTGATGGGAGGCCCCTTCTTCCACGCATCCCTGTCCGTTATACTTGTCTTGAAAGTTTTGTCAAAGCTATATCTGGGAAGAATGCTATCTGATAGCATTCTTGTAACCGGGTCGTTATCCAACTCTTCATATAGCTTTTTGTAGTCTCTCCCGTGCATATTGCTAATGGGTGCTTGTCCTCTAAGCAACCTGCTCGTGACAGACCTGGCTTCGGCTTGGATGTATATGTGTAGTGGAGGTAGGTTGAGCAAGACCTCTAAGGCGGCTGTTGGGGTAGTTCTCATGGCCCCGGTGACACTCAGACATGCTTGTCTTTGTAGTCTTCCAAGCCGTCGAACCACTCCTGCCTGCTTGGTCTTTGGCCACCATACCACCGACCCATACGTTATCATGGGTCTGATAACTCTGGCGTAAAGCCATGTAGTCATTTTTGGTTGTAGCCCCCAATTTTTCCCGCACATTCTCCTGCACTGTACTGAAGGCTACAGTACTTTTTTCTATGGTTTTTTGTACGTGTTGATTCCAGGTCAACTTATGGTCGAAGATGACTCCTAAGTATTTTGCCTCTTGGGCAAATGGAATTTCTATCCCGTTCAGTACCGGTGACCTAAGTCCTTCCAGTACTTTTTTTCGTGTGAATGTGACTATTGTGGTTTTATGAGGGTTTACTGTCAGCTCCTCCTCCTTACTGTCGACTATATCTAGGGCTGACTGTGTAAGCTCCGATACTGTCCTTGCAAATTTGCCTTTTGCAATAATTGCAAGGTCATCGGCATATCCTAGGCAATGAAAGCCTCTGGAAACTAGCTTTTCAATTAATTCATCAATTAGGATGGCCCAAAGTAGGGGCGATAGCACCCCTCCCTGCGGACATACCTTGTTTGCTCTAGCTGTCAGTGTTGTTCCGCCAATTTCTGATATAATGACCCTGTTCTTCAAATTGGCGTTTATCCACTGGCACAGTAGGGGATGTGCCCCTTTTTTCGCTAGGGCATTTGCTATGGACTCGGTGGATGCATTATTGAAGGCACCCTCGATGTCTATAAATGTTGTCATGGCTATCTCTTTGTCTTCCAAGGACTTCGTTAGTAGCCTGTTGAGGTCGTCCAGTGCTAAGTCCGTTGACTTGCCTGGTTGATACGCATACTGGCGTTCGTTGAGCGGGTTTATTTGTAATACCTAAAAAAAAAATGCAGGGTACCTTGCAGGTAACGAAAAATTCTCTTCACCCTGAGAATATCTTCTTTTGTGGGGTTTTCGAGATTTCTTGATGCCACTCCAACTGCAAATGCCTTTTTCCAGTCATCAGGTATAACAAAGCTCCAACTGCTTCTCTATATGGAAAATTTACAGTTATTTCTACCTTATCTTCCTTCCCTAACTGAATATTTTCTTTTATTATTGGAGTGGAGACGGGGTTACAGTTCTGAATATCAAATCTTTCAAGCAGTTTCTTTGTGTAACCAACTTGACTGACACAAACTGTTTTCTTCTCTATCAATTTCTAAACCCAAAAAGTAGCTAGCAGGTTAAACGGTTATTTCAAATTCTCTTTTTAGGTTTTCAAGAAAAGCTGTCTCTAATTTCCTGTCATTTGACGCTAATAATCCGTCGTCAACGTAACGGGCCATTAGAAGTGAACTTGGACCTGATTTCTTAATGAACAAATAAGGACCTGTTTCACTTTTCCTGAAACCAAATTGGAGTATAAAATTTGCAATTATCTTATCCAGCACCTCGGTGCTTGTTTGAGGCCATAAAGGCTTCTTCGTAATCGACAAACTCTATTTGTGCCATCGTCGAAACCTTTTTTTTTTTTTCATGAAGACCTCTTCTTCCAGTTCCACTATCTTACTACCAATCTTGCTTTGAACTTCTCTATTGAACCATCTGTTTGTCTTCACCTTGTACACCCATTTACACAAAATTGCTTTCTTTCCATTTGGTAAGTTTTCCAGTGTCCAGGTTTCGTTATCTTTGAGTGATTGATATTCGTTTTTCATCGCTTCTAACCACTTGTGTCTTTCATCACTATCCATTGCCTCTTTATAACTCGCAGGCTCATGAATGTTTTCAATTTTTGTTGCAGCACTCATAACGTAATCAATCTTGCTTTGAACTTCTCTATTGAACCATCTGTTTGTCTTCACCTTGTACACCCATTTACACAAAATTGCTTTCTTTCCATTTGGTAAGTTTTCCAGTGTCCAGGTTTCGTTATCTTTGAGTGATTGATATTCGTTTTTCATCGCTTCTAACCACTTGTGTCTTTCATCACTATCCATTGCCTCTTTATAACTCGCAGGCTCATGAATGTTTTCAATTTTTGTTGCAGCACTCATAACGTAATCTTCAAATCTTTGTGGCTTATTGATTTCTTTTCGATTTCTCAAAGTTCTTGCTACTTTTCCTTCATTAGAATCATACTCTTCTACATCTGTTCCTAAAACACTTTCTCGTCTTGACTCAAATCCAGTTCACCTTGCATTGGATGCATGTCATCTTCGTCTTCAGAATTGTTGATGGTTAGGTCTTCTGTATTTAGTTTATCAGGTTCATCTTGTGTTCAAAATCGTACAGAATTTTCAATAGTTGATTGTGGTATCTGAACTTCTTCACAAAATCGAGGTCGCTCTTGAAAAATAACGTCACGTGATCTTATCAGACATCTGGTTTGTTTGTTCCAGATACGGTATCCATCATCATTGTCATATCCAATCAAAATACCCTCTTCTGCTTTTTTGTCCATTTTCTTTCTGTGTACTTTGGGAATGTGAGCATAACATGTAAACCCAATTATTCTCAAGTGCTTCAGACCTGGTTTTTTGTTCATCCAAACTTCGTATGGACTTTTATCAGAAACACTTGAGTTGCCTGATCTAATACACAGCTGTATTGATCATCTCGGCCCACAGACTCTGAGGTGATGTTTCATCAGGTATAACAAAGCTCCAACTAACTGACAAATGACATCAGAAGTTACCAGAGGAAACTCTAAAATGCGATACAGTTGAAAACAAAGGTCCTCATGTAATTGCAACCCTCATATATTCCAACAATTATCGAAAATTGCCTAAAAACGGAATAGTACCCAAAAAAAATGCGCACAACTGCCATTTCTCAAATGGTAACATATTCTTTTCACTTCGTCATGATGAAAAATGAATGATTATCAGATTACTCGTGTGAAAAGTTTTCCGAAAGAAATCGAAAATACAAGATGTTTTATCTGGAGAGTTCTCAAAATTAGATACTCTTTAATGAAGGAGGCCATGAACATAAAAAAGGTAAAACGGATAAGCAGTATTAATTAAATAAGTAGAACAAACTGTGACTTCGTTGAAATAAAATGAGCATTTGGGTATTGCTTTCTTTATTGTGTTCTAAGCCGCATTCGTTGAAGAACATTTAATATAAAGAACACTCATCATGAAACCTGAGTGTATCTTCGTTTCCTTAAGGAATTCTCATACTTTTCACACGAGTAAACTGGTAATTTATAATTTTTCATCATGACAAAGTGGAAACTATATGTTGCCATTTGAAGAATGGGAGTTGTGAACATTTTCTTATGGGTACTACATCAAAGGAAATAGACTTAGATTTATATAAATGATAAAGCATATACAGTTGAAGAACTAGAAGAAAACGAAAATAGTCTAACGGAAGAGCGAAAAACAAGCAGTGCTCCATCGACACGCACCACACGAAACATTGAAAAAGAGTTGTTTGAACTAAGTGAACAAAAAGAAAAACTACCAGGAGATATATCCCTGAACCTCGTTTTAACCACAGAAGAAAATAATAGGACAAGAACGGAAAAGAGCGACAATACTTAAGGTTAGTCTCCAGAAAAAGTCATCTGAAATAGTTGTTGCTCCTCTACACGAAGAGAGGACCAAGAGCCTATGATCGGGATTAAGTTCAAACGGACGCGACTGATTTCCTTCAATATAATATGTAATCTTGTGCTATTTACTGAATTTTCTCACTCTTCAAGAAATATTTTAAATGTCAACAAAAATTATCGCAACTTCAAAATTATCCATAATAATATACGTAGTCCTAATAAGAATAAGGATGAATTCAAGATACTTCTCAATAACTTGGAGTCAGAAATTGATTGCGTTTCTTTGACAGAAACATGTATTTTACACACTCCAGAATTATGTCGCATTCCGGGTTAATCATCAAGTTTTTTAAAGACCACTGAAATTTTTGACAAAAATAAAATATCTGCTTACTTGGCACGAAAAATACTACATTCATGCGAATTTCTTATATCAGAAAGTAACAAAAAAAATAAATAAAAACGAATATATTGGTTTTTCGTATTTTGCTCCGCAATTTTGAGGTTATGTGAAAAATTTGTTGAAATCAAAGTTGTAGATTTTTTAATTATTTACAACTCATATATTCAACTTTTTTTGATAAAATACATATTTACGCTGCAAATCGTGAAAAACCGATTTCACCCCCTTTTATCCCCCACCCCTACTCGACTGCAAGTATTCAGATGTTGAATTTTTGTTGACATTGGTTAATCCTTTTCTACCCTTTACAACCTAGTTTGCCCTGTACGGAGTTTTTCAATCAAAGAAAGGTAATTCACCTGGTCTATGATCACTATACGAAGGCTTTTCAAATCATTTTAGAATCAAAACAACGAAACAATGAACCCTCTGGTGGAAAACTCAAAACCCATACTGATCCCACATGTGACAAGCTTTGTGTTGTCTCTATTACGAAAATGTCCATTACTGAATATGAGTTACTCCGGACTGAAGGTTAATATAATTGAATGGGTAATCGTAGTTGGTGATAACCAGAAAGTACATTGCGAAAGTAATCAGACACCTCAATTTGATATTAAAATTAGCTTGAAACTTGTCCATTCCGAAATGCACTATTCCTACTCAGTCATATACTGGAGAATAAACCCTTTCCTAATAATATTAGCATAGAGATGCCCTATTACGTAGGGTATTTTCTCGGATACATTTACATAAGCACGTTGCTATTTTCCACATTTCCATTATCTTCAGTTCAATTGCTAATGGAGAATTATAATTTTGCCAAGCGTAGTAAACCATAATTTTTTTCAATTTTCCTGGTATAAAGCTCTGCCCTAGTTGATGAAACAACTTGATATTTCCGTCAATTTCCGGTATGGAAGAAATCCGAAAGGAGAAGGAAAACCGTGAATACAAAGTAGGGAATTATCACAACTTCCAGGCCCATTCTATTCCTGATCATTTTAAACAAGTGAATAAAGTAACGGAATGAATCACGCCTTGATTTTAGAGGATAGAATATATACATATTGGAATATATTTCTATATACCTAACATATCAACGACGATAAGTGAAAAAACCTTAATGAATCAAATTTCTCTTTTATATTTTTTATCACTTTTCACTGTGTTACACGGAAAAAAATATGGTAGTTATTCCTAACTGAAATAAATTGTTAAGATTTTTATGGTTGACGTAACCAGGTTTGCAGTTACTACTACGTTTCTTTCTGGTGCAACACTGTTAGGGAAACAAAATAGATATAGTTAACTCTACATCGTTACCGTAACCCTATTGTACTGTTATGTAAGGTTGAATGGAAGAACAAGTTTTGTGGCGATTTGTCTCCACAAAAATTTCCGCCTTTTATTTTCAGGATATTTTTTCAAATGAACTACTTTATTTCATTGTTACAATATTGAAAATAATAAAGCCGTTTATTATTATTATTATTATTATTATTATTATTACGAAAAGTTTAACCAGGCGTAAAATAGCTAACCTAACAATATAATATTTGTAGAAGAAAACTCTATATCGTTATCGTAACCTTATTGTTCTGTTATGCTTAGTAAAATCGTAACCAGGCGTGAAATAGGTAACCTAACAATATAATATTTGTAGAAGAATAGTTTCAGTGACCCGGTTATGTTAGCAGTCGAGTGTCGCCCGCCATACGTAATTAGAAACTAAAAGCGCTTCACCCCTTCGTCCCCTTCAGCCATCGACAATCAGTATCACGGTCGAGGTCACGGTGTACGGAAGTTTTTGTGCGTGTTTGTGCAATTTGGCAACGATTGTGTACTGGTACCGTAATATTTGCAACTGCTGTGTAGATGACTAGATAATTAAATAGAAAAACGATGGAGATCAATAATAGTGTGGCAGACATCTTAAAGTCATGGTCTCAAGATCATCTTGTCCTTGTATATGAAGGTAACTACAGTAAGTAAATGGTGTTGAAAGTTACCGATTCAGACACTTAGATTATTAGACACTTAGAAAAAAAATCATTTAGGTCGAGCTAAGGACGATAAAAAAAACGTGGAAAAGATTCTTGGTGATCTTGCAGATGAGGTGACCATAAAAAAAACATTTAGACATGGAAAATACACTGGTACCAAAAACAGACCCATTAAAGTTGTACTGAGTAACAGTGATGAAGCCATCCATATACTGAAGAATAAAACAAGAATTAATGTCCCTGGTATAGTGATTTTTGGAGACCAAACCATCATGCAGAAACAATACTACTCATCCATCAAGACCAAACTTATCGAGCTCACAAACAACGGAGAAGTCAATAAAACAATTAAATTTATAAATGGTATACCGACCATAGGGAAAAAAACTGATAATCAAACATGATATAGCTTTCAACTCTGATATTATCTATATGAACATACAGAGCCTTTTTGCCAATCATAACCAACTTATACATGATATAATACCTCATCAACCCTCAATCATCCTGTTGAGCGAATCTCGTACAACTGGAGACATCTTAGATTCTGAAATAGACATTCATGGTTATAAAGTAGTTAGATGTGATTCATCCAGCAGACATACAGGAGGAGTGGTGATTTATGTACGTAATGATTATAGCTGTAAAATTCATAACAAAATAGTAATTGAGAAGGTGTATTGGTGTTTAGTGTTGAAAGTTAAGGTTCATGATCAATATTTTTCCATAGGTTGTTTATACCGGTCCCCTAGTTCCGATTGTCGTATTTTTATGGATCACTTTGAAAACTGGTCTGAAAACTTTTTCTCTTTACAGTCTAAATGTATACTGGTAGGTGATTTCAATTTAAATTTTCTAGATATCAACAATAGATCTGTGAAACAACTTAACAATTTCTTTACTACTGCAGGCATCGAGCAGTTAGTTAATGAGCACAATAGAATTACTAATACTAGTAGTAGACTGATTGACTATATTTTAAGTAATAAAAACGATATCATTCATAAAGTTCATGATGTTCCAAAATTTACAGATCATGCTATACTAACAATATCAATTAAGTCTGTGCCTACATCTAATAAGATCACTAAATCATACAGAAATTTCAACCAAAACAGCCTTGATCTTTTGAATGAACAATTGATTTCTTCCGAGTGGAATTTGGACACCAATGATGTTGATTTGATATATTCTAATATTGAATGTAATGTAAAAACACAAGTAGATTTGATATCCCCTTTGAAATCTTATACCACTCGCGAAAATCAACTTCCTTGGTATGACTTTAAAGTGATATCTTTAACAAAACATAGGGACACAGCCTATAAAGCTTTTAGAAGTAGCATGACGGAATATGACAAATCGGTTAACTGGACCTTATACAAGAAGTATAGAAATGAAGTGGTCAACTTGTTAAAAATTAAGAAAGTCGAATATTATGAAAATAAAATTGATAGGTGTTCTCATGATGCAAAACAAATGTGGAAGACGTTGAAAACTTTGTTGAAACCTTCACAAAACTCCATACCAAAAGAAATTGTTTTTCGTAACCAACAGTCACTTATTAGAGCAAATACTGATGAAGACATCGCTGAGCAGTTCAATTCGTTTTTTATTGATAGTATACTAGATATCAAAGCAACTATACCACAATCGGTTGAATGGTCTAATCACAGGCTTCCAGTCATTACCAGTTCCATATCTGAATTCAAATTAGTTTCTTTAAAAGATCTGAGAAATATGATCAACAACCTTGAGAATAGATGTAATTCCAATTTCATGAATAATAGAGTATTGAAAAGTATTTTTGAAGTTATTGGTCATATAATCCTCAACTTTGTCAATAGTTCTTTGACAACTGGTCGTTTTCCCCAAGAGCTTAAAGCTAGTATAGTTATTCCTATACCAAAAGTTAACAACACAAATGAAGCTGTTAATTTCAGACCTATTAATACCCTTCCTGCCATTGAAAAAGTTATTGAACTGGCAGTGTATGATCAAATTCGTGAATATATTGAGCAAAATAAACTCTTCATGGATTTTCAGTCGGGATTTAGAAATAAGCATTCTTGTGAAACAGCTCTACAGCTCACTGTTTCAAAATGGAAAAAAACTGTCGATGAGGATAAATATATAGTTGCCATTTTCTTGGATTTCAAAAGGGCCTTCGAGACAATTGATATTCGAACTTTACTCTCTAAACTCGAGTATTACGGTATAAAAGGAAAGGTACTTGATTGGTTCAAGAGTTATCTCTCAGATCGGTCCCAACGTACCAAAGTTAACGGCACACTCTCAAGTGTGAAATATGTTAATACAGGTGTTCCACAAGGGAGTGTATTAGGACCTCTTCTTTTTATACTTTATCTGAATGACATTCAATTCACTGAAGATTGTGAGTTTATGAATCTGTTTGCCGATGATACTCTGTTGGCTGTAAGTGATAAACAATTATCTCAAGCTGTTATAAAAGTCAATCATATTTTGGATAAAGTATCTGTTTTTCTCAATGTAAATAAACTCAAGCTTAACTGTAGCAAAACTAAAGCAATGATTATTACAACCCCATATAAAATCAGTCGCATTGACATTGCGGCAGTGATAATTAAAATTTATGATGAGCCCATTGAGATTGTTCAAAAAATCAAATACCTCGGTTTCATGATTGATAACACATTGAGCTTCAAAGATCACTTCCAATACATACACAGTAAAATAGCAAAAAAACTATTTTTCTTTACTCGTGTCAGTAACCATCTTAGCTTCCAAACTTATGTAAGGGTCTATAATACGATAATCCAACCTCACTTTGTCTACTGTGCCAGCTTGTTATCATTATTTGATGGTAATAGTATAGAATCTTTGCAAAAGTTGCAAAATAGAGGAATGCGAATTATTTTGAAATGCAACAGATTCACTCCTATCACAATTATGCATCAAGTCTTGGATTGGCTCTCAGTTAAAGATAGAATTTTCTATTCTTCTATGATCTTCATCTTCAAAATTTTATCTGGTGAAGCACCTGCTTACTTTGATCAGTTCATCACATTCACTAGTGAAATTCATGATTATCCAACACGCGGCAATACCAATCTGTATGTTTCTCGTACACGGTATTCGCAAACTATGAACTCAATTTTTCATCGAGGTTTGCTAGAATTTAATAAGCTTCCAGTAGAAGTCAAGCAGTCTTGTTCGGTGAGAAAATTCAAGGATGTTTTGATTGAATATTTGAAATCCAAATACTTAAATGAACAGATTTGAACAGTGTTAGCCCTTGTCGCATATTTATAGCATATATTTATTTATTATTAATTTACATCTTTGTTTGTATATGTATATTTTTTATTCATGTATGTATTTACTTATGGCCACCAAGAAACATTTCTCTCTTTTTAGATAGATAAATCATATAAAGCAATTTACTTGTATTTAGTTATTTTTATTACACTTGTAAATTTTTATATATGTGTATTAGGATTCCTATTTCAATAAACAATTTCAATTTAGATCTACTTAACTAGGTACATTATTTTTACTTTTTTTTATTTGCAGGTCCACATAAAGGAAAAATTCCTATAAGTACGTTCAGAAAACATCGTGTAAAGCAAGAACATTCTTATTGATTTTGAATTTTTGAGAGAGATAGAATATTCGTCTTTGACCAGAAAAGCCATGCTTTCGAATTCTTTACCGGGAGATGCGTTTCCTGATGTGATCAAAAATTTGAAATCAATACGAATTTTCTTGCTTCACACGATGTTCTCTAGACATTATATGCATTTTCCCTTTATGTGGACCTAAAAATAAAAAAGGTAAAAATAGTGTACCTAATATAAGTAGATCAAAGTGTCTGAATCGGTAACTTTCATCATCATGTAAAAAAATACCATTTTTCAAGGTTGGGCCCATGAACACTATTAATCAGCTTGACTTGGGGCATGTCACACCAAAAATTCAGCGAATATCACCTGGACCCATTTTCCATAAGAATGGTGCGGGATTCTTTATAAGAATTGGCTCAGTTCCTATAGAAACAAAATATTCTTATTTTTTCATCCTGAATATTTTATAATAGGGCAGATGTTTTGCTACCTACTCAAACTATGAAATGTGATAGAATTGTGTTTTTGTTTGATGTTTTTTTATGTGACAGTTATTCATTTGTTATTATCTTTCTATCTGAAATATAAAGAATTTTATAAACAATTTGGTTTTTTATTTCCAATTCACATGTACCTTTTTCCACTGAGTACAATAATATTGTTATGATAACTACATAATTTTGTAAGGATAACGATACTATTTTCTCGAGATAGCCATAATATATTGTTACTAATACGATGTAGTAATATTTGAATAATAATATTATGGTTAGCAGAACAATATCATATGACCAAGTCAACAGAATCAGTTTGCTAGAATAACTATGAGTTCTAGTCAAGATAACAACATAATATTGTTAAAACAACTCTATGTTGTCCAAGTAACTGCACAATCTAGTCAGAATAACAATATTATATTCGAACAAGTATTAGAGACTTCTGAGGGTGCAGACAGTTGACGAAAATGGCAATTTTTAACAAATTTCCACAAGTGTATAATGAATGATCTTCTATACTTGGCGTATAATTCCCGATAACTACTTACACAGGTTTCCTAGAATTTTCCACGAATTCATTAATTCATAAGCTTGCATGTTATAGCATGAAGTTATTTAATTGAAATTTCTATTGTGTATTATAGGCAAACCGTGAGAAAAGCCTAATTTATTAATAAACTTCGTATCACTCGAGTTAAACTGTTTTAAAGTCGACACAGTTGCAAGGCAGTAACTTCGGGCATGTTTGCATTGTCAACTTTGTCAAAACTTGAATCCAGTTTCAGTTCTGTTGCGGAAAGACTGAGTCTCCAGAGTATAACGAAACTATTCTTGACTTGTTCTAAAATTAGGACCTATTACGTAACTCCTTGAAATTGAGGAATTATTTCACGCTTTCAATTGTTTCGTGTTCTCATTCCGTATCAACAACTGAGATCTTATTTCAATTAATCAAATCTACACACTACTCTATTCTAAAACATATTGCCCATAATAGAAAAACGTGTGTTTCGATGTAATGAAAATGTAAGTTTCATAGTTGCGGTGATCGTCTGATATCAGTTCTTGAACATATTATAGACCATCAGATAATGACATATTTTGCTGACTCATTGGGTCTAATGAATAAACCATAAGCAATAAGCCATAAGCCATAAGGTTTGCACGTACTTAAAGGGTTGAAATAAGGTCACGATCTACGAAATCACGAAATACTTGGATGCTGATGCATTTTCTCGCTTATGGCAATCAACAGAATGAAATTTAATATTCTTAGGAACCCGAAAAAAAAATCCCATAAGCCGATCAGCTGTTGAAGTAAATTTTCCGGTAGGAAAATTTTGTGAAATTTTTTTTCATTTTCCGGCAAACTCTCTCGTGAACGAAGTAGAGTGCAATATAAATTTGTTGATGTAAAAGTCTGTTATAAAAAAGCCATAAGTCTAGTTTGTGCTTATCATAGTTTTTGAAACTAAAAAACAGGAAAATCAGAAGAAATTTTGTTCATTTTCTCGTTGATGGAAATTGGCATGCAGGAAGAAAAATTGATTTCAAGACCAGAAAAAAAATGCCATAAGTCGGTAACATGATTACGACGTTTTATACAGTGAGGTCCTGAAGTATGGTATACATTTCCTGTCTATGTTATTAGCTATTTTTAAGAAAAACCCACGTCACGTCGTCGAGTCACGTCGATTTATGTTTCGAAAAGACACCATGTGACATAAAAAAATCACACCTCCTTCACCGTCCTTAAAGTGACATTCATTCACCCAATTTTTTTAATGGATGAGGGGGTCAGTTGAAAACCCTTGATGGTATTCATCAATCCATTCAAGAACAGAATTTTTTGAGGTTCCAAATATTTTCAGAAATTCCACGAAACCTATGTTGTGGGTAGTATTTAAAGAAACCGATAATGATAATCTAGAAGATAAGCCCATCTTAGGTTACTACGGTACGTGTAGGTCCAGTGCTAGGACATGACATTTCCTTCTGTTGATCATTACAATTGTACCGAAGACACTTCCAATTAAGTTAAACATTGGTTCAGAACTGATTCGAATCTGGAATTGAATTTGATTTTTCAGTTTGACATAGAAGCAATTCATTATTCTGGAACTTTCACTTCTTAAGAGTGAACTAGGCCTGAAGGGGATGCCACTATGAAAAAACGCGCTAAAAACTCTGCCTCTGAGGTGGTGGCGAAACGGGCTGGTGTTTATTATTTCCTCCAGCCCTAGGAACAGAAAATACCCCACATTGTAGAAAGTTAAAGTGTACTCAGATATTGCTTACTGCTAGTGATAATGTTAAATCTTATCAATATAATGTATTCGATACAAAATGTCATGATTTTAAAATTATGTAACAGATTTTTTCTGATTGAAGAAAATGTTGCTCTGTTTGACAAACAATTTCTTCATTCGAAAAATAAATTTTGTTTTCTATATACCGGGTGTCCACGCAAGGAGGCTCGCCCCAATAACTTTTTTGTTTTTGGAGATAATGGAATGAAATTTGGAAAATCTGTTTATAAATAAGGAAATTACAGGATAACAAAATTTGAAAAATATGTTGATGGAATTTCATGAAAATATAATTTTTTTTTATATTTTCTTCATTATTATTATTTATCAATAGATTTCGATGAAATTCTGATCAGTGACATTTTGAGACTACCTGAATCCAGTGGTCTATTCCAAATTTTAAAAAAAGTAGAAAATGAATTGGTGGTTTGGTTAACGGCATATTTTTTAAATTTCATTCTCCTATAACTTTCTTATTGATGTACGAATTTCAACAAAATTTCAAAATGAACGGTTTGAAAATACCACGAATCCAGTGGTCCGATTAAAAAAAAAATCTGAAAAATAAGAATAGTTGGCCCTGAAAATGAAGATTCGTGCATGAAATTAGGTGTGTTAGTGGACTTTTTGATTATCTACCCAATTAAAAAAAAAAACAATCTAGTCGGATGAAAAGTGTATGTTTTATAAGTGTGCTTCCATTTCAAATGGGCCACACTGTATAAAACATGGATATC
This sequence comes from Chrysolina haemoptera, assembly GCA_958298965.1. Classification (NCBI taxonomy): domain Eukaryota; kingdom Metazoa; phylum Arthropoda; class Insecta; order Coleoptera; family Chrysomelidae; genus Chrysolina; species Chrysolina haemoptera. The sequence continues at coordinate 32,311,891 of OY282587.1, forward strand.
ATGTTTCCGACTTATGGCTTTTTTTTCTGGTCTTGAAATATTTTTTTTTCTTTCATGCCAATTCCCATCAACGAGAAAATGAAAAAAATGTCGATTGATACTGAACAAAATGAGTGGGTTTTTGAAAAAGGGTGACCTAAATTATTCTTTGATGTTTTAAAGTGATCTCGTGGCAAGCAATAAATATGAAACGCAGACATATCAAGATCAAAATTTATTGAGAAAATTGATAAAGAAAATCGATATACCTCGAAATTTTTTTACAAGTGTTTAATATTTACGAGAATTGACGTGTCAAAAACCATAAAAAAAGAACTTGAACTTGATCCACTACCTAAATTTCCTATCCAATTTCTTGAGTTTGTAATAACCTGAATAAAATTCTGAGATCAGTAAATGGTGAATCAATACGTCGAAAAATATCTCGAGATATCCTTGGAGAGCAATGTAGTATTCCTACATTCACTAATCTCACTTACGTACACATTTCAGGTATTCGGATGCTTGAAGTAACACTAACACTGTGGTTTTGTACCCGCATTCAACTCCCTCGATCTCTGTGTCCCAACCAATCACGTTCGACTGAGTCAAGTGCCTGGTTTCTTTATACACTGAAATCACCTATGAATAATCATACAGTTACGTGTACACTATATCCAACAACCAACAAATTATAAACAAACCACATTGTGTTTCGATTCTCAGGGTACCTTTCAATTCATGAATTCAATGCTGATTCAAAGCTATTTTATGTGAAAGTTATGGCGTATTTCATCGGGAGATATAACTCACTTTAGATGTTCGTAACTTATTAACTATACGTTTCTCAACTAGTGCACACGCTTTTGGTAATTGATTTTTTATTTTGTATCCGTTTATTAGTTTTAGCCTGTGATTGTTTTTCTATGCATCTTGTTGAATAGATCTGATTTTCGTCTTGTTTGGTCATGTCCTGCATGTAAAAAAAATATATGGAATCAGTAAAGTATGCGTTGTCGAAGAGATTAATTATATATTATTTTAAATTCAGTGTATGTTATTTCAGTTTTGTACATATCGAAGTTGTTTTACTGCTTGATTAATATTTGGTGAAATGAACCTTTCATTAGTATAAATTTCATTTTCTACTTGAATTGTCTTGAGGATCTCAAACGAGAAATTCTAGGCATCTCTTAAGCAATGTTTAAGCAATGTTTCAACTTCATTATTCCATTTCTGTTCTGTTCCAAAATTTATTATGCTATGCCACTCTCTAGAGAGTATATGCAGTCCGCCTGTTCCAGAAAACGTAATGTGATATTCAAAATCGTTCAGTGCTTCAACCAAATTTTATTTCAAAAGAGAATTCACGATGCTGCTCTATTCACGGAATTAATGTTCTTCGGAAAAAAAAAACATGTAAAACCCCAGTGAAATAATTAGGTTTCATGGAAGGTGATTAAATACTAATCCTGTTATCCTTGTATGAACAAGCGCCTTCATTTTTTAAAAGAAAATCTTCTGCCGGAGAAGCTCGAAAGATTCATTACTCAAAACAGAATGCACACTGAAATCAGTATACGCTAATCAGAAGAGTGGATAGTCGGTGTTCGTTAACATTCGTAGTTATTTACAGAGGCTAACTGGGAAAATGTTTCAACTAAAACAAACAAACAAACTAAACAAGGGTCAAGTGGAGAAAATTCGCCTACGGTATAAAAAAATCTTTGTGTCCGTAATGAAACTTGTGCTCAAAGGCGCACTGTGGTGCTTGGCGATAGGGCAATTATTATCATAATAGGTTCAATAAAAAAAACAGAAGACATCAAATTAGTTTTTTGACCACTCATATCATCGCATAGGCCTCTTCGTTAGTTACAGTCATACCTACTTGGAAAAATAAGCCTTCGCAATAAACCTTGATATATCGAAATGTTTTCGTGATCAAGGAGTGGTTCAAAGTGGTTGGAAATATTTTAGGGCCAATTAATGCACCATTTCCATCTCAGTAATTGTCTCAATTATAAAATCGAATTGAAACTGTACATTTCGGTATGAGCATGATTATTATTGGGAGTGAAACTAAAGAAAATGAAATGTGTAAATGCTACTACTGAAATAAAATTTTAAACAGGAGAAAAAAAAGTGTCTTTTTCCGAAACAGCTAAAAACGGAAAATAAAAATAATATAATTACTCCAGAATAAGGTAGGTTTCAGTGGGTGAAAACCAGCCGTAACAGTTACTATTCTACAAGAACAATCTAAATTAAAATTGGATCGTTGTATTCACCTCACGAAAGATAACACCAAAAATTCTTGGAAATGGTTTAGTTTCAACAGCACAGGATGTTTGGATTTCAGTTCGGCCTAGGAGGAATGAAAAGGCACAAAGAATCATAGGTAACAATTCAAATATTGAACTTTCCATAATCTTTTGACCCTCATGTCACCAGACTGAATACTGTCACAGCTGAAGTATATTTCTCAAATCTACTGAGATGAACCTTTCCGGCATCCATTAATATACCTACTCTTCCTTCAAGGTCAGAACATATGCGGAAAATCAACAAAAGGCTTTGTCAAAACTGTGACCTTTTGGATCATGTGAAGCCTTTTCTATACCACAACAAAGAAAAAACAGATACGACAAAACTTTACATCTCGACCACAACAAAGAAAAAACAGATACGACAAAACTTAACATCTCGATCTTCTATGCCTCAATATAAGAACAGCTATGGCGGTTCAACCGAAACGGGTTTTTCTGATGAAAAAACTAAATCTTCTCCACAACCGTTACAGACTTTGCTAATTCTGAAATCAAATTTGATAACAGAATGGTAACATTCTCGATCTTGATATCAAACAAATATTGCTGTCTTATGCATTTTGCGTATATTTTATTCAATCACTTGGTAAGGAATGAATATTCTAAGACTGCGACATGGGGTGACCTACTGGGATACATCAAATTAATTCTTCTTCTACTGTTTTACTTGCGCATTTGTACAATTATAAGAGTAAGCTATGAAACGACATGCACAAACTCATATGAGGATCTGAAATTTTAACCTAACGTGTCTATATATATTTTGAAATTGTCTATGTGAATGCTCAAAAATACATATATGCTATCAGAATGAAAACAATCATGATTGCAATAATCGCAATGAAGATTATTTTTTTGTACTGTTTTCCAAATGTGAAATCACTCAATATGCTCCAAATTGGGTGGAACGAAAAAACTTCAATTCAATCGCGGTTGCATTGAAAGAAGTATCTAATTCAAAATTTACTTTCAAAATTGAATCAGAAAATTCCTTGTTCAGAATAGCTGTTATTTCAAAGAAGAGTTTTTAGATTCACCTTTTCAAAGGAAATGCATTTTTGTCTGTTTAATCAGTTGCATTAATCAAATAAATGAATATTTAGAACCTTTGATGTGAGAACAATTCAAGAAATAGAAATACCCAAAACAGCAAAACTACGTCAATTCTCGCTCGACGCGCGTTCGGCCCACACAGTTGGCATTGTCAACAACCGAGTTGAAAAAATATATGAAATTTTTAATTTAGTTATTTAGCCCCATAATACATAGATTTTTTTTTAGCTTTCAGGGCCTATTTTTCCAGTAAGATTTTCAAGGATTCATTACTGGAAACTTTTCATATTATTTCTTTGTATCTGAATCACCCTGAAAATAAAATATTTGCTAGGAACACAACGTTAATAATTTATTCCAGAAACTTTTCTCTCATAATAATACATATTTAGGATCTCTGGTCTTAGACAGCCATAAAAATTGTCAACAATTCGTAAACTCTACAATTTCACCGCTGTAACGAATATTTTATGAGAACATTTCCTTCTTTACCATATCTGAAAGGTGTATTATCCTCGAACAGCTCCAAGTACCCATTTAAACCAATTTCACGACATGCAACATTTTTCCTATAATTTGAGTCATTATGTGAATATTTTCAAATCATGCAAATTTCATATGACCCGCACATTTTCAAGTATATTTTGCTATTTCTATCTCTATGAATGATCTTCGTGATAATGTGGTGGTATATCACATTATATCTACCCATAGATTGGTTTCTAAATGAGGGTTTTCAAATAAACCCTTCCAAGTTTACCCGCCATTGGGAAATTGAAAGATTTGAAAGAAACGAAATGAAATTATATCAATACATTCACTACTTCGGCTACTGATCAGACCAGTGAAATAATTCATACTACATAATATACAGGCTGTAATCTAACCTCTTGCACTCCACTCCCGTGAAGGACGGGTGTATAATGCCATTTTATAACAAATGACAGGTGTGAAAAAAAAAATTGTGGAAATTTTAAATTTTGTTGGAAAATTCGGAAAATATTGAAAACCGCTTTTCGAAATTTCACAGTTTCTTCCATCCGGCAGTTTCATTATTATTGTAGCTCTGCTCCGGTCAGCTGACGTTCGGCGGACAGCGGTTTCCAAAATTTCGATGAATTATCCAACACAATTTAAACTTTCCAAACATTTTTCGAACTTTTCACACCTGCCATTCGTTATAAAATGGCATTATACACACGTCCTTCACGGGAGTACAAGAGGTTAGATTACACCCTGTATAAAGAAGCATCCTTTCTACACAAAATTTGGAAGGTTAATAGTATATTGTACAATGGGCATATTTCCATGTGGTCGTAGAAAAAAGTGACTTTCGCACTCACTGAATTGGCTTGTGTGATAGTTTTGTCCCATAATTTTGCAGTCGTTATATATGATTTCATCAAACTTGGTATCACCGGATTAGTAATGATTATTTCTAACCAAGTATGGAGAAATACACTGAGTGTACCATTGAAAAATATTACCAATGTCGTTTGTACGCAAATGCGGATAACCATATAGAGTGTTATGATGAATGTTTTTTATATAAAATATTGTATAGAATTTCGTTATTTTCTGTTTGTAAATCGATATTTCCGGCTTGTAATACTTTTACCCGTTTGGTTTTCTTACTAGTTTCACCTACCTTTCTCAAATGGCTATCTCAGTTGGAACGCCAATGAACATGTAGATCTCTTTCTCTACAGGAGGGTTGCGTTGGACTTCTTCTGATTGTTGATATCACAGTCAAAATGATAACATGCAATTCATGTTGTGGAAGAATGAAATAAATACGAACATTATTTTCTATAAAAACATCAGTTTCTATCAAAATTTGTAAATCAATATAACGTGAAATATAAGTACTATTAGTTCAAATGAAACAACACGTTTTTATTCTACAATTGGATTTTATGCACTGAAACGCATGTCTTCGAAATATTCAAGGTCTACTTTATCCAATGGTCTCTTTTGTGAGATTAGAATGTTATTTGGAATAGAATCAAATCGTTTTTGCACTTATACCGACTGCAGGATAATATGCACGAAGAATTCACTGGTAAAATAGATTTTTTTTATGATGACTTGTTCTAATACATTTTCAACAGAGTGAGTTAAATAAACGTGGTAACGTGGTAATAATAAAAACAAATCTTTACTCTTCATTCTCAGGATTGCTGCTGCTAAATTAATTTTAATTTGGAATTTATTCTTATCAAAACTTTTCCGTACATAAAATTTCTTTCTGGGCGACCTTTCTCACTCACCATTTCGCTTTATTATTTTTCACACATCACTATTTCAGATATTTATAATAAACTCACTATAACAAATATAATTGACCTAATTATATTCACAAATGTTACATTAAAGGAGCAATCAATTTTTTCATTCATAATTCCGTAGGTAACTATTGGTTGGTCTTCTTAGTTTTTATTACAAAATTTTCAATTTACGAATTTCTTCTGTCTCTGCATGGTCTGTTTCTAGCAGTTTCTAGCATTCACAAGGAACGCGGTAGATGCAAATTTGTGAATGCGGTGAAGCTTATCTTGAAGAAACCAAGAGACCACTGAATATAAGAATCGCTGAACACAAGAAACATACACTGATAAAAAGGATGTCTTCAATCAAATATATAAATCCTCTTGAACGGAATCATCTTCTGAAAAAAATAATTATTTCTTATTGATGAATATACTCTTATTTCAAACTTATTGAACTGTGAGCTTCTTTACATAAATTCTCTTGAAATGAGTTTGTTTGCATTAATACATTCCAACTCTTTACCCTAGAGAACTCCTGCTTGTGAAAAATGCTCCTTTTGACTCAAGCACATGATTTCTTGGCGAAACCCCGCTACCGGAACGACCCGAACCTACGCGAAAGCGCGCACTGCGACTGCCGACTGGGACCTCTATCCTGTTTGCTTTTGCCCGTTTCGTTTGGGGGTTGTGTTTGAATCATAATTTAAGTTGTTAGTTTTTTTATTAGACACAGTGGTTATGTGCAAATGTGCTGCTACAGAAGTGCAATATGGAGGTCCAATTATTTCTGCACGATTTGAATTTAGGTCATTTATGGACCAGTTGTGGAGGTAGGTTAAAGATATTTTTGTTTTCAACAGGTGTGTGATAATGGCGAATGACGCTGTCGTTTCTATATTCGATCGCATCTCTATGCGTCACCGAATAGGTACCTACGTTGATTATACAGTTTCTGAAATTAAAATATTACAAAACTATTCTCATATATAACCATTATACCTCAATTGTTCGCAGTTGTTCTCTGTTTGTTGAACTGTACCATATGAGCATGGCTTCCATGGCATATTTTTATAACCAAATGCACATTTGTACAGAGCCTCCAAATGCAGAATCTTGAATCAAAAATGTATTGCATTATAAAGAAGAATATTGTTCGTTATTGAAGTTGAAATATTCTTGCCTCAACCAACTCACACCATCGAACAAAGAAAGTGTTCACAATAGTGTTCATTATCAAAGTTGAAATATTCTTGCACCAAACAACTCTCATTATTCAGTGAAGAAAGTGTTCATATGTCTCAAAGCAGTTTCCTTTCAAGTGGTCAAGAGGATTCTGTCAAAAAATCAAACTAATATTTGGTTGGACCTATTCAAGAATACAATCGAATTGAATCAATGCAATTATGCATTGATGCAAAATATCCTTTTTATCAGTGTACTGAACGAGGAGAGAAATCGAAATCATGTCTGAATGACTCAACATAATAATAAATGGACTGAATCCGAAGTTATCCATAAAGAAAATGACTATTATGGACGAAAATTTCAAGAGTTTGTATACATTCTGAACAACAACGTGTTGAGTCAACCAAGCTTAGAGATTCGTAATGTGAAAAAACCTTCAATCAGTGACCCAGATCTTGTGAAATTGCGGTAAACTAATTCATTAAAATTGGTCTGAAGGGCATAGGTATGTATGATAAATAGCATATTTACCTACAGACAGGCAATTTACGCCCACTTTTTTTAAACAAATTTGGTTTGATAGTATATTCTGTATTAAGGTTGGAATGAAAATTCGATATGTGTGTGGGAAGTTCCGAGCGCGAACCGAAAGCGAGCGTGAGGAACCACGAGCATCGTGAATTTTCATTATAACCGAGTAACACAGTGTGCTTTCTCCACAATTACAAATTTTACATATAATCAAATGTCTTCAACGAGCGTATAATGATAACTTTAGCTCTTGATGAAATCTTGCGACAAAGGTATTTCGAATAATGTATATCTGAACAATCTACAGAATCTCGGTTTTTGGTCAGACTTTGTTTAGTCATATGTCATGCAAACATTTTGTAATTACCTGCGTGGTCCAGTGGTACCGACCCACGGAAGAGTAAAAGGTTGTTATAAGAGCGTGGTGGAAGTTTTTTTCATTTTTCCCCTCAAGCATTTAGTTATTCATGAATAATTGTTATTCTCCCTTATACTGCTTTGTAATTTATACTACTTTATACCTATAAGTACCACAAACTGAGGTTTGGTCATAAATTTATAAATTTTCGTGTAGTCGTAGAGAAAGTATAGTATTCTACTCGCGTATAAGAAGCATTGGACAGAATTGTTTGCGAGTAGAGGTAGTTAGCAATTGAAAGCACTTACTCAAAACAAAGCACTCTGATTTCGATCACCTATTTATTTGGTCTGATTCATGCGGAGGCCGAAATAAGAAATGTTTCGTACTTTGTGTTTCCCGGTAGGTACTCAATAATGAAAAAAAAATCAAAAATAAATGAATGAACAAAGCATTTTCAATTTGTATATCATACATTCCCGAAGGTTAGCCAAAGTTTCCTCGATTAAGATTGAGATTTTGGTCGTATCGGAGAACGCACCAGAACATTTCAAATCCAGGTTGATTTACGAATCGAAGGAACAAGAAACTAGAGAAAGTATTCTGAGCGTGATACCTGAATTTGGTAGTTTTACCATCCAAAACACATGAAATTCAAGAGATCAACTAAAGTTCATTGAAGAAGAATACATATCATATTTTGAAGGTGCTCTGGAAGGAAATAGTTTCAATATTTTTCATGGATATTTTCGTTAATCGTTACACCGTTAGCAGTCTCATCGAGACTTACCCATCAAGCTCAGTCTTCACATTTATATGCCGTCACTTTGGAGAAATGCCGATAATCTCTTTCCCAGAGCTCGTTCTTCCAACGAACGGCAAACCTTTAAAACAGCCTTAAGAAATTCAAAAAGAACACCAGTTCTTACCTACTTTCCCTCGACTGTCACGATGTTATCTAAACAATACAGGATTTTTCTTCTCGTGAAAACCAGAACTTGAAAAACAGAAGAGTGGCAATCATCCAATGAGTATCTGTTTGAGATCACAATCATTTCAATTGAATTTTACATGTAAGACCTATATTTACTAATGTCTTTGATTATAACATCTAATTTTGTACTCATGTGGTCGAGAATAATCTCCCCCCCCCCAATCATTCATTCTGTTAATTGGTTATTGATTGAATACCGGAATCCGTCACAACTGGACTGATTGAATCTGCATTGAATGATATAACTGAACCAATTGAAGATTAGTTGACTATTCTCCGGCATTATCTGATGATACTATTATTTGGTGGCGCTTCTATTAGAAATATAGACGTCCGAAGTTATTCATCTTTGTTCTGCATAATATTTCTGCGTTGTGATTATCTTAAAAAAAAAGTTATTGGGTCAATCGACCTCGATGAGTTATTTGAATATTGCAAAAACCTACAGAAATTCCATTGCGACCTACAAATTCCATTATCTTAAGGGCAGCGGAAATAAATGTAAGACTGTATAAGTATAATCAATCAAAAACTAATACAAGAAACTGTCGACAAGTGATTGCCTTCCCAAAGAGATTGTTAGCAATGTTTTAATTTATTCAAAATACTGTGATAGCAAGGGTTCTATTCCACTACGATAAAGATATCAGTTTAATACGTTTATTAAGATTTCAGTTCGAAAATATAAATAGGACATTCATAAAATCTGTTGTGGAATCATCTGCGACTGAAAGACAAACTTTAGTCGCTATTTTCCATCGTTCAATATAACCTCTTGGGAGTTATTCATGTTGTAATATCTAACAGAAAACAACTACTTCTCCTGCACAAGCCACGCTGGACATTGAACTACATCTCATAGATATTGCGAAAAGACTAACTGAAAAGGAAGGAAAAAATCTGAAAGTGAAAATTCGCATTTTCATTCAGATAACTGTTTTTTTAATTATCTCTAAAAGAACACCAGTTCTTACCTACTTTCTCTCGACTGTCACGATGTTACCTAAACAATACAGGATTTTTCTTTTCGTGGAAACCAGAACTTGAAAAAAGAAGAGAGGCATTGGGTATCTGTTTGAGATCACAATCATTTTAACTGAATTTTACATGTGAGACCTATATGATTTTTTCAATAAAAACTAGATAGAATTAAAAAAATCAGCTATTTTCACTTTCAGATTTTTTCTTTTCACAATATCTATCAGATGTAGTTCAGTGTCCTGCGTGGCTTGTGCCGGGGAAGTGGTTGTTTTCTGTTAGATATTACAAATACATCACATTTTTCAATTTTCATGGAGTTCCCCTTTTCAACGTTTATTAAGCTTTCGTAATTTGCTCTGGTGTAGATCAAAAACGATGCCGGTATATGAAAAAATAACTTAAGGTACTATGCCGTCAATTATTATCATAGTCAATTCTGACTATGGTAATAATAATAATTTTTCATCTGAAGATGTGATTTTCCGACAAAATAGTCTTGTACGGCATTCCTCACGTTAGATAGATTATGAAATAATAATCTCATAGAACCTAATACCGTACAAAAATAATGCGAGCGGAAGCCAGGAATTTTTTTTTTAATTCACTGCCGTACAGAAAAAATGGGACCGGAAGCTAGGATTTTTTTTTATTTTGAAAATTCAAAATTTAGATGGTGTCGAAGTTGAAAAGTGCCCATTTCTATAAGGAATATTGCTCTCAGGAAAACTTCTTGAATGAGAATGTACTGCACAATGAATATTGCCTGCCCATAAGGCAACAATTTCAGACAGGTTCTTGATAAAAAAAAATTTTTAGATATAGGGTCAACCATTTTTTGAAATGAAAGTCTTATCAACCCTATGCAATAAAGATGTGACCAAACCGAATAACACACTAAAATGCTCATCGTTTGAATATGTCAAATTTGACAAATTAAAAATTTTTTACAGGGCGAGTCAAAAAGTGAAAGTTTTTTTAGTGTACATTTCATATATTTTTATTTCATAATGTAAGCTCTTGGTATACTTGTTTACGAACCATTCAACATACCTCTTGCCCAACATGGATATACAGTATGGGACAAACACTAGGTGATGAAAAAAATTTCGAAAAAGCGATTTTTTTATAATTCACCCTGTAATTAAAAATTTCGTCGGTTAATTTTTCCCAATTTTTTGTTCTTATCCTTGGTTTGAGTACACTCTCATAATGTCAAACACTATACTATCATCAGTTTTTGTAATACACCCGGTAATACATTATGAAGGACGACCAGCCGTGTATCCGTTATTACAGTGAAACCAGCCTAGCTTGAGACGTGAGAACGTCGTAGAACAACGGATTATAGTACGTATAATATATCCTGTGATAAGGCACTCAACATGAACGTAAGCGCAATTTAAAATGTCAAGCTAGATTGGTTTCATTGTACAAAAGTTGCCAAAAAAGTTATTACAATGAAAATGTAATACAAGGAGCTTTCAAAATCAGCATTTTTTGATCACCCAGTACGAAATTTACCTTTGCTCCACTTTATAAGATCATGAAAGTCATTGCGATTATTATAACAGTTTTGGAGTAATAACAAATCAACATTTTACCACATGCGTTTTCTCCTGCGTGACATAACTTTTGTGATTTCGGAAAATGAAAGACATTGTAAGACAGTATGACCCATTTAGGATGGAAGCACCTATAAAACTCGCATTTTTCAAGCGATTGAAATTATTTTTTTTTTTTTTTCGTTAGGTAGACATTCAAAAATTCCATTTGGACACCAAATTTCATGAATAAATCTCCATTACCAGGGCCAACTAATCTTATTTTTCAATGTCAAAAATCTAGAAAAAAATTACTGGGGATTTTTTTTAGAAAAAATCTGACTACACCACTGGATTCGCGACATTTTCGAATGCTTCATATGTAAATTTCGTTGTAATGCGTCAATAAATAAAAAGGTTATAAGGGAATGAAATTTAAAAAATATGCCGTTTAATCAAACCACCACTGCATATCCAAACCTTTTATCAGAACTTTGACTACACCACTGGATTCAGTCTCGAAATATCACTGACAATAATTTCATCAAAATCCGTTAAGGAATAAAAAATATAATAAATTATGAGATAAAATGAAATTTTCCTGAAATTTAATTAAAGTATTTTTCAAACTTTACTATTTTATGATTTTCTTATTCATGAACAGATTCCGATGAAATTTTGGCCAGTGATATATCAATACATTCTGAATACAGTGGTGTTTTTCGAATTTCGATGAAAGTTCTGGAAAAGAATTAGTGGGTTAATTAAACGGCATATTTTTCAAATTTTATTCCCTTATAACTTTTTTACTGATTGACGCATTTCTACGTTATTTTTATATAAACCATTTGAAAATGACGCGAATTCAGTGGTGTAGTCAGAATTTTTTTAAAAAATCTCTAATAATTTTTTCAAATTTTTTTCCTTGAAAAATGAGATTAGTTGGCCCTGGAAATGGAGATTTATTCATGAAATTTGATGTCCCAGTTGATTTTTTGTCCACCTAACGAGAAGAAATCATGCTAATCGGTTGAAAAATGTAAGTTTTATAAGAGTGCTTCCATCTCAAATGGACACTGTAGATCATATAAAAAATAAAAGTCTTCATTAATTTATATTACTCTATTTTATAGTGGCTTAACAATCGCCAATTTACATCTCACATTCGGATTCGTCTAATCAACAGTTTTCGTGATATGAACCATATAAAGGACCCGCACATTTAGTACGTAAAATGGCTTTCGGCTAATTTTGCTCAAATTTTGATATATTGTAGATCTTGGCATCCTCATTACGTAGTCCAATTTACAGATCGATCCTATGACCAGTTTTCGAAGTACCAGGGTGTCAAAAATTCGATTTTCGCTATTTTGGGTATAGCTTAAAATTTAAAAAAATATCACTTTTTGGCTCGCCTTGTACAAACGTTGAATTTGAAAACTTATTCAAACGATGAGCATTTTAGTATGATACTTGGGTTCTTCACATCTTCATCGTATAGGATTGATTAGGAATTTAGTTTTGAATAATGCTTACCTCTCCCTGTATCTTACAATATTTATGATCAAAAATTTCAATATTTCATCCACATTTACGATATTTTCCTAAAAGCAATATTACTTTAAAGAAATGGCCACTTTTCAACTTCGACACACGGTATCTCGAAAACTAGCCATAGGATTAACTTGGGACCAAGGATATTTTGGTTCATGAGGTCATATTCCACCAAAGACATTACACACAGGACTGTTGGATTCCTATCTGCCATGTTTGTATCAGAAATGACCTTGAAATGACGTAATGTGGTGGCCTCCGAATGAAAGAAACAAATTGTTGAGTGGGGGAATGGACTAGGCAAGGCAGTCCAGCAGTCCTCTGTGTGTAATGTCCTTGATATTCCACAACATACCAAACATTCAGAAAAATTAACCGGTGATAATTTTTCCATAAGGCCACTGCCTGGTCCTTTTCCTATCAAAAGCATACCCTCCAGATTTCATGGACTCCGAAGCACCTTGGCCTGCAAAGTCACTCTTAAACCTAGAAGTCTTTTTGGGAAGGAGCGGTAGGAACAGTAGTTGAACTAGCTGATATTTCGAAGGTTGCGTCTTGAGTATCCTACCGTATAATATGTGATCACTTAGAAGTATTCAAATTACCAGATAACCAGCTAGTCTGCACTGACAGATGATTGAGTACTCGATATGCGCTAGGTATAAGATGAATATCAGAACATGCTGCAGAATCTTCCACAACCACACTAGGTAGAAAATGTCTTCCTGGCCCACACAAGTCAACTTTCAAAAAATTGTTGAGATTCTCATATTAGTTGATAAGGGAACGCAATTGGAGATAAAGGTAACTAAAGTTTGTGCTTGAAATAGTTACTGGCATAAAGTCATTAAGATCTACCCATAATCCCCTTTTAAAGTGAGTGGTAATGTGGTTTACCTAAAAACGGATTCTACTGCAGAGTGCTTTGACAAAATATACTGACCACATGTGGTTATGTTGATTTTCCTGGATTTGACACAAGCGATGGTTCTGTCGGTTTTCCTAGATTTAACAAATAATTCAAGTGTTAGGAGTGCAAAGGCAAATTTGAAACTTCCATTTGAAAGGATGGATCCAGGAAATTATTCATATCGGAATTCAATTCATTCGAAAGTCTTATTCTTTCAAAAAAAAAAATGTCAGCGATACTGTTTATCAGTGTATCAAATAAATCCTTCTCTGAATTGATCGGTCTATATCTTGATCGTGATAGCAACTGAAATATGTTCGCGTTGCGTGACTTCCTTTGCCATGTTCGTTCATCCATCGAGAGTAGAATGTTCAGAATGTTCACAAAATTTATCTAATGGCTTGTTAGCTTATGAAATATTAGGACCACTATCACGACGATGTACTGCTTGGCGTTTCTTTGAAATATCTAAGCTTATCAGAGACATAATGTATAATCATAATCTACCAGAATTTTTTATTTCCATTTCATCATGAGAAATACACACGCCTTATCAATCAACATATACAGTGTATCCATAAATAATAAAGAAACCCCCCTCCTGTTAACTTTTGGAAGGAACTGGAATTTTCCTTTTAAATTTTTTTTCATCATTTGTTCGTAAGCTACTTTTTGACACCAAAATAAATCATATATCTTTCAAAATGGCTGGTCTGGCCGCAAGTTTGAATGATTTTTTTACATGGTATGATGGGTCGAGTAATACCTCATTCAAAACGACTCTGAATTTTCTATACGACAGTAAAATTTCAAACGGAAAAATTCATCCAAATCGGCGGTACATAATATTAGGAATCTTATCGAGTAACCCAAACCCTGTTAACTTTTGAATGAATTAATTTTTTTTTTTTAATTCCATTTTGTTGAATGATAGTTCATGAAAAACATTGAAGGCCATTTTTTTAGCGCTTTGGGAGTCGAATGATACACCATTTGAATCGTCTATTAAGTGACTATACGATAACAGAATTTCAGACAAAAATTTCCATTAAAAACGTAATGGCGGTACATAAAGTCAGAAGTCTGCTATTAGACTGGCAGCTAACGACATGTTGACATGTACAACAAACAAATGTCTGCCATTGATACACAGGAATTTTGTTGATGTGAAAGATGATGAATAGCACCCATTTCCAATCGCCCCAATAACTACAGGTAACAAGTGAAGTGCTAACAAAATAACATACATTTCAATTACACAAATCAATACCATGTAAATGAACTCTCACTGGTGCCTACAAGTATCCAATATGTCAACGTCACTTTCATCAGGGTGGCAGTGCTGGTTTTCATGAAAATAATAGTTTGAAAATACTAAAGAACAAACATTTCTTCGAACATGGAATAAAAAGTAAACATATAGGTAACTATGTAGATTCAATTGATTTTATTCAAATACTGAGATAAGTAGATAACTGATTACTTCATTATTAGCAAAAAATTATCATCTCATGTAGAAAATGAATAGAAAGTCACCTGGGATATGATTAAACAAAATAAATCATCAAATAATGTAACTAAATAACTAAACTAAATAACCGAATCATTTTGGAAATGAAAACGTCGCTGAAATAAATGTAGGGTCTGTAATATCTGAAACCTTTAGCGATTACTTTATTGAATCTGTTAGGTCGCTGAAACAAATCCGGCCACTGGAGAAATTATTGGTTTCAAATTGAACTCAATCTTCTCCTATCCATTGAGAGAAGCTGAGATTTTTTATTTATTCAAGTCCATTTCGTCAAAGAGCTACAGTGGCGTGGACGAATTCCCAGATAGATTCTTGGTAATTGTTTCCTCAAGTAATCGCATCACTAATTCATTTGGTGAATATATCTTTTGCGGAAGGCGTATTTTCCATCGTGCCCTCAAGCATGGCATTAGAAGTAGGTAACTGTTCATAAAAAAAAGTGTGGCACTGGATCTTCAATCATAAAGTCATTGCATTTGTTGTCTTGATTTTCTTAAAGGACTCCGCACCAAATATAAATTGGAAAATGTCTTTCAGCCAATTTTTGTAATTTGAGATATGAATTTTTGAAAATAGTAAAAATATATTTTTTACTAAAACATCATAAGTTTCACTTATCCAAAAGTATTACTTTTCAGATGATCAGTAACAAAATAATAGCATTGCTACTTTAAAAAAAGTTTTATACGGGGGCTGCTACGAGTATTAGTTGAAAGAGGTTTGGCATCTAATATAATATGGTTGCTAACTATTTTTGAATTATATTTCAGACTAAATTACCATACACTCGTGTGATTTTCATTAATTTTCTATGTCTGGATTTTGAAATATAAATATTATTGATATTTTATAGAAGATAGTATCCAATCTAACGTCTTGATAAAATAAATATGATCTTGCGGCGCAAAACAATTGCATCGTTGAAAACCGTGTGATTTTTAATGGTGTGGATATTGACACGTAAAGAGAATATTTATTTCACCAAGAAATAAGATTGTATAATATCTTCTATAGAATATTAATTTTCAATATTTTTATTTCAAGAACCATACATAGGAAATTAATGAAACTACAGGAGTGAAGTATTACTGAGAAATATGATCCTAATTGGCAGCTTCATTCATAAATAATTATTAAACATATATATTAGATGCAAAACCACTTTCAACTAATACTTGTAAATACCCCCCCTATAAAATGTGATCGTAACTTTTTTAGCTTATCATATCGAACAATCTCTATAAGTTTTCCTCAAGAAGTTTTGGCATCAGAGCCAGTTTATTTACTCAAAAAGACTAATGTCTTAAAAATGAAGTATAAAAAACAATCAAAAAAAAAAGGGAAAAGACTCGCAGTAAATCGCTACATAGGATGAAATTGACTGGTTCAATATCATTTCAACAGATCTTACTCCTGTAGGCACTGGGTATGGCATGTTATTCCCATATTCCATAGTAGAACGTTTTCCATAGTAGAACAGTGCTATTACAATTCCTTCATTTCCCTTGTGCACTGATGAATGCGTACACTTTGCTGAAATTTAGTCTTATTGTATGACTAAGTTGTATTACTGATAGATAATAGAATGAAGATATAAAACTATTAAACAGGCCCTTTCGGTACGGAAGAGAAAATACTGAAATGGTTCGTGAAAACGAAAAAAGCCACAAGAGCAACAGAACAAGAGTGATGAACTATCGAAGAAGACAGGAATCCTTTATCAACTCGAATTTAGTCCAACTCAACGAAAAATCAACCTTATGCTTCTTCCAATAATGTCTCACAGCCACATGATGGCGGTGGAACGAGTAGAGATTCCTTGCGTTTTGAACCGACTGGTCAGGATCAAGAAACAGCTACTTCAGTCGGTGCAGAAGGAAAGTGAGGTCGAGACCGAGATTATTCAATTACTACACCAAAACCAAAACGCAGTAGCAGAATACCAGAATGACATTAGCTTATCGCATAATATTACCAACGCAATACAAGATTTTTGATGTACTAGAGACCCTAACGAATGTCAATATTTTGAAGGTGAGAACAGATTTTTTCTCAATTCATGTTTTTTCCGAAACATATATAAGTGGTGGTACAATTGAACAAGGGTGGCTACTGGAATGTATACTGTTTTCCGTATGTTGTTTTTGGAGAAGTTCAAGGCCAACAACAATCTCGGACTGGATTTTCTGATTGGGCAAATTCAATCTAGGGGGCCCCGAGACATGAACTACCGAAGGGCCCAGACATGGTTAAACTTACCCTTCTTCTACATACCAATTTTGTAGTTCTTACCACTCATCAGTGAAGGCTAATTCACTCACAAACCCTCCAGGTTTCGTTCGGGAATTTCTATGATAAACGATGAAATTGGGTGAATAATTGCACTGTAGCTTCTGTAGACATCAGATATAAGTCAACGGTCGTAGGGGGCAGTATTTGTTTTCTGTTGAAGATTTGTTGATGAATTCTATAGTTTCACATAATTTTTCTTTTCCAACCCACCGTATATTAAGAACGTTTTAATGTCGATATAGGTAATATTGCCAGTAATATCAATTTCACGTTCCACCAGATATACCCGGATACGTCTGTACTTCCGTAATACAATATATTTGATCAAGTTGGAATGTATACTGATATTCTCGCATATCTCATGTTGTCTGCCCTATTGGGTCGGATATTACACTATATTGAAATGTCAAATATAGATATCTTCCCTTGCCTTGTCAGACATAACCGTAACACAATCACTAGATATAGTAATTCACACCTGCATACCATTCGCGGTGAGAAGGCCAATAACTCATCAGAACCATTCAATGTGACACATAATGCTAAGATGTTCATATTAAATTTCCCATTCTCCTTGTCGCGTTCAAATGAAAGATGATATGGGAACATAAAATAACATCACATGTTACATTAGTGGAGTTTGAGCAATTTAGAAGCGACGAAGAAGGCACTGCATTTTCAGGAAACAAACTTGTTTCAATATCGTTGAAAGTTGTGAGCATAAGTGGATTCAAAGATACTTTGGGTGAAATGTTATGATGACGTAGAAATGGTTGGCATGTGCAAGATATTATATCAAACTGTAACTTTCACCAAAGTCTTTGAGTTTAATAACTGGGCTCATAAAAGAAGTTATGCTGTCTTTCGTGATAGAGAGCAATGCTCTATCCATTGTACCAATCCATCAATATATACCTCTATCAATAAATGGTACAATTTTATAGTCTGCCTGATTTCACTACTACTCCGAGTTATAGCCAAGACAAAAATTATGTCCTATTAATCCAGAATCGAACTCTTTGAATCATTAGTAGTGAGTATACTATCCCATATGGGGACTAAGATACCCTGATATCCTAAAGCGTGTTCATCAGCTTAATTTTTTTAAACGCCTTTTGCACCTTCCCAAAAATTCGGCCGATTACATTGTTCGTTTAAGAACCGGACGTGTTAACATATTCTACAACATATTCAAATTTACTCTGAGCTGGCTTAGTAGATCTACCTAGTAGATGATAGACGACTCCCAAATTTTTTTTTCTGTAGGCAACAGCGACCATTCAGTTGGACACCCCAAGTTCAACAGTATACTTTGCATCCATTGACTCTCTAGATATACAGGGTGTAACATGAGTACGTTAAAATATTCAAGTGACGTATTCCTGAGACAATTTTGAGAAAAAAAGTCTATATAAACATGTGTCCGGAAATGCTTCGTTTCGGACATACAGGGTGTTGAAATAATTTTTTTTTTTCGCTTTTTGAAAATAACTTTTCCAAGAAATAAGTTATTTGCACGAAATTTGGTATCCAGGTTTTTTTTGCGTGGGAAATCATAATTTCGCATCAATTTTCATGTAACATCCAGAGGGCGCTGCGTACGCTTTCATTATTCATTTCAAATTGCCCTAACATTTTTGACAGTAAACTTTTGGTACTTTTCATGAATAAACCTCATTCCCACACCTTTTCCAAGTAAAAAAGGTATACTTTCTCAACAATGCTGGAGGTGATCGTTTTCGAGATATTTGTAATTTTCTATATTGATGCATGTTACTTAGCTCCTAGGGCGCTAAGTGAAGTTGCTGAGAACATTCCAAAAACTAAGTATGTGGTAGATCTCGTCAAAATGAACAACTTTTTTTCTATAAAATAGTTATCGGAAAATG
This sequence comes from Chrysolina haemoptera, assembly GCA_958298965.1. Lineage (NCBI taxonomy): Eukaryota > Metazoa > Arthropoda > Insecta > Coleoptera > Chrysomelidae > Chrysolina > Chrysolina haemoptera. The sequence goes on from OY282587.1 coordinate 32,331,289, forward strand.
ATTCGTTTTCGAGATACAGATTGTTGAAATTTTTCTAAGCAACTTCACTTAGCGCCCTAGGAGCTAAGTAACATGATTTGATATGGAAAATTGTAAATATCTCGAAAAATATCACCTCCAGCGTTGTTGAGGAAGTATACCTTTTTTAATAGGAAAAGGTGTGGGAATAAGATTTTTTCATGAAAAGTACCAAAAGTTTACTGTCAAAAATGTTAGGGCAATTCCTCTAGATGTTACATGAAAAATAATACGAAATTATGATTTCCCACGTCAAAAAAACTCCGGGTACCAAATTTCGTGCAAATAACTTAATTTTTGCAAAAGTTATTTTTAAAAAGCGTACAAAAAAATTCAATTTCAATGTCCGAAACGAAGCATTTCCGGACACAAGTTTATTTAAACTTTTTTCTTAAAATTATCTCAGGAATACGACACTTGAATATTTTAACCTATTTAGGTTACACCCTGTATGGAATCGAACTATAATCTCATCAAAAGCAAAAATCTACTCTCAGAATACTACCAGAAATTACATTCGAAAGAAATTTTCTTTTTACTGAATTCACTAAACGAATGCCTGATTTTTTGTTCCATGAGACCTCCAAATTGCTCTTATTTAAACAGGCCTGATACTTTTTTACATGCTCTCGGAAATATTACGCCTTCGATAGCAAAAACTATAACCTCATACATATGAAATGTATTGAAACTTCGTTCTTTCATATTGAATGAATGAATGAATGATGTAGAATATTGTATTTAAGATAATGTTTTGTAGCTGTACTGTGGTCATTATTGATTATTTGCTGGCGAACTCTACTGGGGTGATTACATACGGTAGTGAATGAGTACCTGAGTGCAAACAATTTGAATAATGATCGGCAGTCGGGCTTTAGAAGGAACCACAGTACCAGTAGTGCTCTAGTTAGTATAGTTGATGGAATTAATGAAGGTATAGATGAAAGGCAGGCTACATGTATGGTACTATTGGATTTTTCTAAAGCCTTCGACACTATAGATCATGATATTCTTCTTTCAAAACTACACTTCTTGGGATTCTCAAGAAATAGCATCGATTGGTTTGAATCTTTCATTCGTGATCGAAATCAATGCGTTACAATATCTCTGGATAATTGTAATATATCTTCATCATTCAAGGAAGTAACTTGTTGGGTTCCTCAGGGAACAATCCTTGGCCCTCTACTTTTCTCAATATATGTATCAGACATGAAAGCATCATTAGCATCCAGTGAGTTATATCAATATGCTGTTGACTCGCAAATATGCATTAGATTCAACCCGAATGATTACTTGCAAGCGCAAGCAACGATTCAATCAGAACTTTCTAAGATAGAAAGATATGCCAAAAGTCATAGTTTGAGGATAAATCCAAGTAAATCGAAAGCTTTGGTGTTCGGTTCTCTTACCTCTCGCAATATTTTGGAGTCAGTGAACTTTTCAGTTAAGGCGGGTGATACGGATATTCCACTAGTTTTATATGCTCGCAACTTAGGTGTGGATTTCGATGTTTCATTAAATTTCGAACAACACATAACAAAAAGGCGAAAGCTTGCCTTTATGAGGTTGAAAGCTCTCTACCCATATAGGTACACTATTAAGGAATCCACAAAATTTCATTTATGCAACACACTAGTGCTATCACTTCTTGATTACGGGGACATAGTATATAATTATCGTTTGACATTTAATATGTCTAAAAAGGTTCAACATCTGCAGAATATTTGCATGAGGTTCTCATACCAAATACCATTTAGGGAACATATAACGCCTCACCTGAATACGAAACAAGTACTAAGTATGAGTAATAGACGACTACTATATTTCTATACCTTCGTTTTCAACATCTTGAAACATAAAGAACCAAAATATTTGTATAATCGTTTGAACACTCATTCTCACCCGTACGGTACCAGAAATCATGACCATTTTCGAATACCAAAACATAATACAACGTCATACCATAACTCATTCTCTTGTGTCACAGCAAGACTCTGGAATGACTTGCCAGCTGAATTGAAAAATACTTCTCTATTTGTTTTTAGAAAAAAAATTAAAGCACTTCTATTAGCTAATCAAATATTAACCTAATCTCAACTTGAACATACTTACATTGGGTATATTGGTTATATCGGTTAGACAATTATTGTTCACATTATTTAACCCTGTTCTATCGTATTAACCAGTCATCAATCAATGTTAGATTAAATGAATCTTTGTACTCATACTGCTTAATAGTACTCCTGTATAATCTGTTTTTCCTTATCTGTCGATAATATATTATAATGTATCTTACTGTTATTATCATTATTTTCTTTCTGTTACTGTTATTATTATTTTTAAGTTCAATATAAATGTGTATCTTTGAATTTCAAAAATATTGTAATAATTTACCAAGTAATTAGTTAGCTTAAGTCGTTACTACTGTAACTTTAAATGGCGGGGTGGAAGATCAACTCAGTTGAACCCCAGTCATATTTACCCCATTATCTGATTTTAATTTATTCACATTTTATGTAATATGTATCATAATGCTGGGTAAATGAAATAAATGAAATTAAATGAAATGAAATGAAATATACCATTTCTTTAAATTGCACCTGTGTTATTTATAATTACGTTATTCGTGGGGCACCGAAAACGAAACAGATCGAATATCTTCAAAACGCATGTGTTTTGAAAAAAAAAAAGCAAAAACACGTCGATTTTTAATCCAATGAGGACATCTTTCTATCATAACTTCAACTGCCATACCTCTCCCCCTCCCCTTGGTCACTACCACCCAAACAATTTGAATAGGGAAAGTAGTGAGTGTGACACATCATTAAAAAGGTTATTTCATAAGGAATTCAGCCATGTCAATTTTCGCTACCTAACTTCCTATTTTGGCGCCCTCTTGCGGGAAAAACAACTGTTCCGTATTCCAAAGTATGATACTTCATTTGCAAGCTAATTTAACATAAATTCGGTGACAATGAATTATGGAATTTTTCTAAGGCAAAAAAATAAAATGGCGGCTTCAGAATCGGACCATAATTTCAAATCTTGCCTGCCATTCTGAAGCCGCCATTTTGTTTTTTGGAAAACATTTTCAGTGTAATTTTATTAATTTTTTATGTTTTTCTATTGAATCAGCTCGAAAAGCTTTCTTTGGTACTTTCTTACATCTTTTCCGCACTTTTGAATCCCGTAAAAACCAGAAAATATACGATGAGTCACTATCTATAATTTACGAACTAGACTGATATATGATACTTGTTGAAGGATTTTCCTTTATAATAACGTTTTGTATATAAATTTTCGACCAAAACCAAGAGAGATATAGAGATTTTAGTAGAGCGTCGGTGTGAACCTAATTATATTGCGAGTTGTTTGCACATAAATCTCATAATATCAATTATAGCTCATTATCTCTCATAGGAAGCAATTCTCGAAAAAATATGTAGTAACTCTTTTTATGTAGATTTTTACGTACCCCATTTTTTTTACGCCTACCGCCTGTGGCGAACACCACGCACTCGTTTACCACACCGCAACGAAAATCGGATTCGTTCGGTGAACGGTCTGCGATAGATGAGTAACGACGCTGCGCTTCCTTCAAAACTGGCATTATTAATATTTTTTTCCGTCGACCGTTCATTTATGATGTATTTTAACGCACTCAAAATCGTTGATTAATGACCCCTGTTAATGAATGATTTTCTATTAATCAACGATTTGATTATATGCAACCCAACATACATTGCTCTTATACATTTTATATTGGTTAGTACTACCTGTCATTATTTATTTGTCAATTTTCAATAAAATTTTAGAAAATGTTTATTACACCAGTTGTCCCTCAAAACCTTATATGGTCCCGTGGCGTAATGGTAAAGTGCACCTGGCTTGCTGACAAATCTGACGAGAACATGGAAATTTCAAACCAAAAACATCCACAAGTCAGCAGAAGAAAGATGAAAAAGGAAGCCCCGCCCCCCATCGCAATTGATGGTAGACCGAGAGATTCCAAACAACTTAGGGAACAAATGGAGGCTGAAGATGTGTATTACGAGTTTAAATACACGCAAACACAAACAATAATACACACTAGTAACATGGATGATTTTAGAAAAGTCATAAAAATATCCAAGACAACGGGTGCTCCATTCCACACGTATACGCCCACTGACAAGAAAGAACATCTCTTCGTCATCAAGGGACTAGACCATTCCCCGGATGGCGAGAAGATTAGAAAGGCAATGTCAGAAGAACATAACATCCAGATAAATAAAATTTTTAGAATGTCAAAAACGATCAGGCCCATGTATTTGGTTACTACATCAACCAAATACACACTGAAATATTTGAGAGAAAGGATCAAAACCCTGGCAAATACGAGAATATCATGGGATTACCGAATAAATGGAAATATTGTCACGCAATGCCGTAACTGCCAGCGTTGGGGGCATGCAGCTAGCAACTGTTTTAGACCACCCAGATGTCTAAAATGCGGACAAAACCACCATACAACAACATGCCAGAAAACAATAGATATTCCACCGAAATGCGCTAACTGTGGCCAAGAACACACGGCTAATTTCAAGAAATGCCCAGCTTACCTACACAAAATTAGAGAGCTGGAAGACAGAAGAACAACTACACCAAAATCCAATTCCCAGAATGGAGTAATGGGAAAAACATCTAGGAAACTACTTTCTCCATACATAGAAACCAGCTACCCGAAAAAATTTCCCGCCACGAGAGGCCAGGGGGAAATCAGTAGCGAAAAGACGGTACCACCTCAAACACGCTCGGAGGAGATGGAGCAACCATCCAGAGAAGAGCCAGCACTGCACCAACAGGACCTTCAGCCACAGCCGAGGTGCCTGCACTGTGGAGGTGGATCGTGGCAGGACAACCTCCTGCTAACTTTGGCACTAAACAACATCCAAAGTCAGATTACTGAACTTCGCACCCTCATAATGAGGATAGAAGCCTCGCCAAAGGCCATCTCCCCGTTCGGGGTGCCGGGGGGGGCGGGGCGGGCGCCTAGTGGGCCCGCTTCGTCTCCCCTCGGTGTCCTGTGCGGGGATGGTCGCCGGAGGGGAGGGTAATCTGACAACTGCTTAACACGAATACATATACACTTTATACTGCAAATATAATATGGGTGATTGCGAACCCCCGGTCCGGTTTACCGGACCGGGGGGGAGCAATACGCCCAGTGCGGGGGAGAATAAATCTCCCTCGCACAAAGTCAATATCTTAAAGCAGGTTTTTGGTATATTTTTCCTGCTAAACACTTGAAAATCGATACACACTGATAATCTATCTAAATATTAGTACTTACATTGTACATGACACCACAAATACCAACATTAGCATAGCAGGAGGTTGGTCTGACATGAACCGCTACACAGGGATGGTGAAAGACTGAGCTAATAGCCAGAACATCGGCGAGGCCGGGAAAACCTCCTAAATTGGAGTGAAGAACCCGGGCATATATGGCAATACGTCTTGCACACAATCTGTAGATGTAAATTTATAACTTGAATAAAAACCTTTTACTACTACTACCTGGCTTGCAACACTGAGGTCGAGAGTTCAAAACCCACCGAGGGTAAATTTTTTTTTTATTTCAATTTGAAAATAAATAATGAAAAATAAAATAAAACTACCACTGAGAAAAATTAAACTATCTTTGAGTAGAGTTAATATAAATAGGAAATAGTGATTGTTTTTTATCGTAACGTTAAATAAATAAACATTGAAAATAAGATATCTCTATTTTTGAAAACTTCTGTCGACGGAAAAGTTTTGTAACAAACTCGTGAATTAAAATGGCGTTTAACAATCTCAAACATTAACGCGCTCGCTCCGCTCACGCGTTAAAATATCTCGATTGTTCATCGCCCTTATTAATACACTTGTTCGTTAAATAACTATTAAACATTACTATCTTTAACGTCACTATAACAGGACACTCCTGTCGCGAGATCTGCCTTATCAAATGGGGTACTTCTCCTGAAGGCTACTAGCGGAGTTTTTTGACTTTTTGACCTGCTTGCAACTATTATTATTACTCTTGCCCAAGTCGGCATTCAACGTCTCGTCGCTACTGTGCGGAATTCTGACTTGTATGTCGGAATAAAAAAATTAAAATGCATGTGGCACTTCTACGCCTTCGTAAAGTGTGTAAATTGCCGCCGAACAAGTTCTACATGCTAGTTGAGTTATAGTTTATCCATGTATTATCATAGTTACGACAGAAATACTAAATGAAATCGACAATAACCACAATTAATGGTTATTTAACGAACGCGTTAAATTATCTCGATTGTTAATCGCCAAATTAATTCACGAGTTTGTTACAAAACTTTTCCGTCGACAGTAGTTTTCAAAAATAGAGATATCTTACTTTCAATGTTTATTTATTTAAAGATATGATAAAAAACAATCACTATTTCCTATTCATATTAACTCTACTCAAAGATAGTTTGATTTTCCTCAGTGGTAGTTTTATTTTATTTTTTACTAATTATTTTCAAATTGAAATTGAAAAAAAAATTAATCACGGTGGGCTTTGAACTCTCGACCTCAGTGTTGGCTGCCAGGCGAACTTTACCATTACGCCACGTGACTATATATGATTTTGAGTGACAACCGGTGTAATGAAGATTTCCTGACATTTTATTTGAAAATTGACAAATAAATAATGACAGATGGTACTAACCAATATAAAATGTAATAGAGCAATGTATGTTGGGTTGCATATAATCAAATCGTTGATTAATAGAAAATCATTCATTAACAGGGGTATTTTGAGTGCGTTAAAATACATCATAAATGACCGGTCGACGAATAAATATATTAAGGGTAATTTGTATACGTACCTTCTTTGGATAGTAGGTATCACTATATTTGCGTTTCAGTTTATTGCTGGTAATTAAACACTGTTAGGGTATTTTTTCACCTAGTAGCAGTTGAAGTGAGTCTCAGTCCCGAATGAAGTTATGTTTTGTTTTCCAGTACTAAAATTTTAATAATGGTTATCAAAGTTCTTCTCGGAGCACTGCCAAACTGTAGGATCGTGCCTCGTGCCATATCCGCTTCACCATTTGTCCACGAGAATGAGAAAACATTTTAATTCTTGTAATAATACTATATAAGTAGGTATACGTTTTATGAAAGTTTCATATTAAAGGGAATTTTTTGGCAGCTATGTTCGTTGGCTTTCAGACTCCTGTACAAGCATTAAAATCATGATAGGGATATATCAGCTTGGGTTGACAAATTTATTCGCAGTTTCTTCTACAAAGACCACGTTTGGAAGTTGCACTCACGTGCAGTAGGTACGTCTTTCTTTATACTCTTTTAGTGCACCTACGTGCACAACATCTGCTATGGGAAACTGATGGTTATTTAACGAACAAGTGTATTAATAAGGGCGATTAACGAGCGAGCGCGTTAATGTTCGAAATTGTTAATCGCCATATTAATTCACGAATTTGTCACAAAACTTTTTCGTCGACCGTGGTTTTCAAAAATAGAGATTTCTTACTTTCAATGTTTAGTAGTAGTAGTCATTGTACTTTTTCGACATTTGTCGATTGACGGTAGAAGTCCTTCACCTTCTTGTAGGCTTTGTTACTGACTCCATACGGCAACAGTGAATGGTTGGAAAAAAAATCCGTCGACCGCACTTTTCAAATATAAATATATCTTTTTCAATTTTTATTTATTTATAATGACAGTTAAAAGTTAGTGAACTATCAAATAACACACTAGTGAGTTATGGATTATAACCACTGTTTTATACCACTCGGCCTAACGGATGACTTATGACTTATTTTCAACATAACACACTAGTATCATAAATAACTATTAACGATACGATAAAAAACAATCACTTTTTCCTATTCATATTAACTCTAATCAAAGATAATTTAATTTTCCTTAGTGGTAATCTTATTTTATTTTTTCAAATTGAAATAAAAAAGAATTAAAAATTGCTCTCATATGGGTTTTGAACTGTCGACCTCAGTGTCACCTCTCTCGGCTCAAGCCAACGGTAATACCATTACGCCACGTGACTTTGTATGATTTAAGTGACAACTGGTGTATTGAGGATTTTCTGAAATTTTATTTCAGAATTGACAATTGCAATTTTTTCATGCCAGTTTTTCTCGTGAAATTACTGATTGGCAAAATTATTTCGTTGAAGAAAGAAATTTATCCGATAAAAAAAGCTCTTTGTGTTTTTACTGTTGAATAAAAATCCGACGGAAACCGATCGGCATACGTGTCACATGGGTCGTCAGAGTCATCATATGCCCTTAAAAAATGTGGTTGTTCCACGGGAGTGCGCTGATTTTGCTTATATATTGATCATTATTTACATTATTTATTATAATTATTATAAGTGCCAAAAACGTAGAGAGCATCAGTTATTAAATCATTACTCTCTTTGGCAGCGGGTTGACTGGCTAACAAGGAAACATCAACAAGGAGTTTACTCGTTAATGGTTTTCCACCCAATCCTAGTGATGATCATAATTTTCAATATTTTTTCTTATCCTTATCCTTAACCCTACATGTAATGAAATGATACGAAAGTAGACCAATCGAAAAGTAATATCAGAAATTTCAGATTATTATTGACATTTCCATATGAAATGGTAGCCTGTTTGAATATAGACTAGTCGAAATCTTTGAAGTGAGATGGCCGAGTATTATGCATTTTATAGATGTTGAATTTGAAATGTCATCAAACCTTCATTTTTGATGATGATGTTTTCAACCTCACTTCAGTATATGATGTATTTTTTTCGTTGAGTGTATAGGCTGTTTTTTCTATGTTAGTAATAGACCGGCCAGTAATGACACATTTTTTGCAAAGTTTTCTTATGATTTTATGGGTTTTTAATCGTCCTTACCAAATATGACTGCTCGTCTGTAGCTTTGTCACCAATTAAATTTTAATATTTATTGAAAATTTATTTACTTCAAAACGATTTTTTAATGTATGCAGCGTGGTTTTTCTGACGATATGAACTGATGAACCCACAAAAAATAAATTGTGTATTTTCCCTCTCGGAAATGGATGTTTGGAACCTTTGGTGTGAATACAATTCAAGGAATAGAAGCTACCCAAAACACCAAATTATTTTGTCAAAATGCAAACAGAAATAATTGCTTTTCCCAGATCTCAACCCAAAGACGACGTTTTAGGATTGTAATTTTGTGAAAAAAATAGAAAAAACGCTCGATCAAACTGTTTCAAGCAGATGGGGCCCGGGTTCGATCTAAAGGTATGCATGAGTTATTTTTCTTCTTTTGAGAATTATTGAATATTTGGATAGGTTATACATTCATGATCACTGTTGATCGTTAATTTTCTTTTGGGTTACTTTCTTTATCGAGCGGCAATTTATATAATAATACAAATACCTTGGCTGTGGGGATGTATTAATATTGAAGCAATTATCTTTGTACACAGATAGTTATAACGTTCTCCTCAAAACTTTACCCTATATATCACAATATTCAAATATGAAACATAGAAAAGTTATGAAGATGGTGGAAAAAAAGAAACAATTGTGAGAGCAAACACATAACATCAAATAACTTCCTCTCCTTGCATGAAAATTTCAGGGGAAAATGCTTCGAGCTACTACCTCTGTTGTGCAAAATTGTTTACATAAAAAGACATAAGTATAACAGCTTAGTGGAGTGATGTGAGGCCCATGGAAATATAATCAAACATTTCCCACAATCCTTCTCATGGAAAATTGTGGAAAAAAGGGGCTTCTGTTACATGAAATTAGAGACTAAGTGGCCATCAGGATAACAAATATGGTGATTAAATTTTACACTACAAAATGCGGTAAAATAAATGGATATAGTAGGATCATTCATCATCAGAATTTTTTATGGCTTATAAGGCAGTCATTTCAAAACAAGTACTAGGGAAAAATATTTGATGGATGCATCATTACGCATTTCAAAGATGAGAAGTACGAAAATATCAAGTATCCACAAAAAAGATTCGAGTAAATTAAATTTAACCATGTGATATAGTATATTACATTACTAGTGCGGAGAGTGACATTTTCCTCACGAGGCGTGAGCGAAGCAGAGTGCGGCAATCACACGAGTGTGAAAAATCACTTTCGCACGAGTAATCTACACTATTTTTCCTACAACCTCATACTAATTTTACCAAATAATGTATAATCAACATCTGACATATTAGTACAAATATATCATAATTGAAGACGACATACCAGGTTTATTTAAAAAAGTTACTTAACAATTACTATTATTAGGAACAGGAACTTTTTTTTACATAAATATTAGGTCTTCATTAATTTTTTTGGCAGAATTTTTAGGGAGGATATTTTTGCTGCCTCCACGCACAATTATTAATGCACCTAACATTCACCATATACTCAAAATAACTTTTGACGTTTGACAAAAATTGTTCAAAGCCTGCTTTTTATATACAGGGTATAATCTAACCTCTTGCACTCCCGTGGAGAACGGGTGTATAATGCCATTTTATAACGTCCCAGTATTATTGCGGCTCTGCTCCGGTCAGCTGACGTTCGGCGGACAGCGGTTTCCAAAATTTCAACGAATTTTCCAACACAATTCAAACTAAATTATTTTTTTCAATCTTTAACAACTGTCATTCGTTATAAAATGGCATAATGCATTCGTCCTTCACGGGTGTGCAAGAGGTCAGATTACACCCTGTATAATAAATGCATAGCAAGATGATTACATTATTGCCTGACTAGGTATAGAGAATTATTGATATATGAAACTATTGAAAGAAAAGCAACAACAAAATTCCTAGCTTTGTTTAGATGACTCAGAATTTTTTGAAATGGATATTTTCGTCGGCTTAATGCAAGAAGTTATTATCTAACAATCACAATAACATGCAGTTGATGATTAATGTATTAGATAGAGGGTATCGCAAGAAGTAGTTTTTGAAATTCAACTTATTTTTTAATTTTATTGCAGTATGCTGACGATTGTTTTAAATCAATATCCAAGAAATATAGATAATAATACCTATTGACATATGTCCAAGAAAATCCAATGAATAGTCCAACTGAGAACCATTCTGACTTCATTTATTTTTAATAATTACTTTTGAATACAAAATATTTGAGGCAATCTATTTGAAAAGTGTAATTTTCTTCAATATCAAAATGAAAAAATAGTTTCCGCGGGCGAGGATCGAACCCTCGTGCTTTTCGTCAGAAGTCAAGTCCCGCTGCTCTAAATAAATAAATAAATAGGGTTTTTATTCACAAATTCCATCATTAACAATTCACGCGCAAAGACAAGTCACTTCACATATATCTCATTTCCATAATCCAGGGGGAAGAGGGAAAGGACATACGGGCGCAATAGTAGCAACCCCCCTACACCTTTTCAGGGGTGCAGGAGGGGTGCCTTGCCGAGGCGAACATAGCGCCCCCGCGAAAGGGCGCGGTAGTCCGCCCGCGCTGGTGTTAACGCTGGGCCGGACTTTTCATTACACAGTGGTTATGGTCAGTAAAACACGCCTCCTGCAAAGCTTATGCGTGTTGTTCGAATTTCTATTCCTTGCAGATACGCCATTGTTGCAGTTTGTGAGGATGGTTGTTTCAATGCTAAACCCCGGAAAAGGCTGATGCAAGAAACCGGGTTAAAGTACTCTGCGTTTCAGTCTGACTTTCGACTTAGTTCCCTACGGAACCGGTTCTTCCCTTCTTTCCTTAAAGATATCAAGAGATTGATAAATGAGCCCGCCGTGTTTGCGAGGCTCATTATCAAACACTCTGAGCCTGGTTATTTCTCTAGTGAGAGGACTTTTATCGAGCATGTATTTATAGAACTTATAAGATAAGTTTCGTATAAATGTCGGAATCGAGTCGACGCCTCCAAGTTCCCTAAGAGTATCCACTCGAATGTATCGTCTGCTACCAGTGATAATACGAAGTACTTTATTCTGCATCCTATCAAGTCTCGCAAGTGGAGTTTCTTTCAGGCTGCAGAATACTGGGCAAGCGTATGTCATAGCAGGACGAATAATCTGCTTATAAATAAGCATCTTATTCTCCTGAGACAATTTCGAGCCTCTGGCTATCAGGGGGTATGTGCGCTTTAGCGCAGCTCCACCCCGCTGTATCGCCAATGTGATGTGCCGCCCGAAATTTAAACGTTTGTCCACGTGTACCCCCAGGTACCTCGCGTGGTTCACGTTCTCAACAGCCTCGCCTTGGACTCTCAGCTTACGGTACACTTTCGAAAAAGTATACTTTTTCGTAAAATTGATAGTCTCCGACTTAGCCGGATTCACCTCGATCTTATTCTCCTCTAGATACGGTATGATCTTCCTATCCAAATGAATTTGGATTCTCGATTGAGTAGCGACGCTTGAGAAGGAATGGGCAAAAATAGCCGTGTCATCGGCATACACAGCCGTGCCCATGTCCGTTCTCTCGCACTGAGAAAAATCATGCTCTAAGAACTGAGTGAGCTAATTGGACACATACAATGTCAATGAAAATATAATGTATTAGAGTATATCTTGATTTGTAATTATTATCAAAAATAAAATATGTCTAATTATGATTTTGGTCCCGTTATAATTGTGTCATAAAGAAAATTCAGATATTCATAGGTAAATCTAGAAATTATATATTTGACACCGGTGAATCTTAATAGAAATTATGCAATTGACAGCTTAATATTTTCCGCACGCTTGTGGATATGGGTAAGCCTTTTTCCGTGGGACTATACAGTAATAGTTATTTACGTAATCAGTTATGAAAAGACCGATATTGTTCGATGAGTGTAATATTTGCCAAAACGAGCGAGCGGAGTGAGTGAGTTTTGCAAATTACGCGAGTCGAACAAATAAATCTTTTCATAACGTATTTCGTACAAAATTTTATCTAATGATATCATTTCATGAATATAATACAATGAATTTCTCCTGATATGGGACAGTGGCATTGGCACTTGTCAAAATGACTATTCAATAAGCAATATCAAACGTGTCAAACTTATGTCAAAAATGAGTAGTTGTTCCGACGAAATAGCGTCTGATACAGAAGAATCGGCAAATAAAGCATAAAATGAATTATTAATACCACAAAAATCTAAAGTTGGATATGACGCAGCAAATCCTGTTTTGAATATTTTCAAAGATAAAATAATTAGTTTCTTATTCTACTTCATTACACAACTAGTTGGTTAATGAATATTACACAACTCATTTTCACATGTCCCAAGTGACAGTTTTGAAAAAATTGACGTTTCATAATTCACAAACGTCATGTAAAACCTGACTTTTCGAAACTGAATTAGATACAAGTTTTTTACGTAATACCAATCAAAATTGTAGTATACCAATCATTCAACAATGCTAATCTTCGAGAAGTCCAGCTCAGTAGTAAAACTTAAAGATTATTCATTCAAGCTATATGCAGAAAAATATCTGAAAAATATATGATTTATTATCATTTTCATTACAGTGAACAATCTTCATTACTGAGTATTTGCAATTTAGAAATTTTATATACCTATTTTAAATACTTGGCTGAACTTTTTTGCAGTTTTTGTTGTGGAGCCCAGGGTATACATAGTCTGGATATTATTGGAAAATCGAAAATGAAAATATATAATAATAATAATAATAAACTATGCATAATTTCTGAAGCAGTGTACAAGGTGCAATTACGTTACCAGAAAGTTGGTGAATTCTCAACGATATGCATATTGTACGGAAATGAGAGCGCAAAGTTACTCCATTATCTGAACATAGACGTATCACAGTACCTAATTAGCACTGTATTAATGTCATTAAGAGACACATACATCAATAATTAATGGAATATGGAGCAATTATGGAAGATCATCTGTATCAGGATTCCCATCCGCATATTATTTACAGCATGATACCGTGTAACTGACATTCTGTCATGACTGAGAGCTTTGAACTTACAACCAACAAGCTGTTAACTGCAGGTGCACGACAACGACATAATATTCTAAATGTGTACTGATACTGGTGATCATTCACTGCCTATTACGGAAGATACAAAACATCACTTTTGCCTAAATAATGAAACGCCATATACCCTGTATTCTTGAGAATTCCATGAAAGTAGAGTACAAATGAGAGCGCTTTGGGAGGAGGGCCTATACAAATGAGACCGCTTTGGGAGGGAGCTCTATAGAAATGAGACCGCTTTGGGAGGGACGAGTCAGCAAATAATTTTTAGATATCAAATTACGTTTCATGGAATTCGATGACGTCACGTTTCCGGTTGCAAACTTGTATGAACAATATTGCATACTGCTTGTGGAATACGGTACTCCGAGAGTTTATTCTTCGGATAATTTTTTGAAAATAATTATTTTGGATGGATTCAAAGGATTATCGGATAATACAGGGTGAACAGGAAATCAAGTAAATTAGAATTGTTACATGTAGGTATTCGAAAAAACAAAGGGGAAATGGTATACAGGGTGAACTGAAATCAAGCAAATTGAGAATAGGCACAGTGAATAGAAAGGTATATGGAAAATACGTATGTCGGGGCTTAATAATTATAGAAACTGCGGATAATACAGGGTGAACAGAAAATCAAGTAAATTGGAATTGTGACATGTAGGTATTCGAAAAAAATAATAATTTAATACGTGACTACGGCTAACATGATGAAAATGAAAGCAAAGGGGAAATGGTATACAGGGTGAACTGAAATCAAGCAAATTGAGAATAGGCACAGTGAATAGAAAGGTATATGGAAAATACGTATGTCGGGGCTTAATAATTATAGAAACTGCGGATAATACAGGGTGAACAGAAAATCAAGTAAATTGGAATTGTGACATGTAGGTATTCGAAAAAAATAATAATTTAATACGTGACTACGGCTAACATGATGAAAATGAAAGCAAAGGGGAAATGGTATACAGGGTGAACTGAAATCAAGCAAATTGAGAATAGGCACAGTGAATAGAAAGGTATATGGAAAATACGTATGTCGAGGCTTAATGATTATAGAAACTGCGGATAATACAGGGTGAACAGAAAATCAAGTAAATTGGAATTGTGACATGTAGGTATTCGAAAAAAATAATAATTTAATACGTGACTACGGCTAACATAATGAAAATGAAAGCAAATGGGATATGGTATACAGGGTGAACTGAAATCAAGCAAATTGAGAATAGGCACAGTGAATAGAAAGGTATATGGAAAATACGTATGTCGAGGCTTAATAATTATAGAAACTGCTAACGGGACGTATACTGGGTGAATTAAAAATCGGACACAGCAACACACATTAGTGACCTAGTTCAAGATCAATATGTGCACGTGTCACATATCATATTTCCTAAAATTCGATAATGCAATATTTCTTGTTATAGATGTAGACAGATCAGCAAAATTCAATACGGATTCAACGACCTCTCTCAAGGTCAATGAGTGCACGTGCCGGATATCATTTTTCGTGGAATTCGATAACATCCGGTTGCATGTCTAGACCGATCAGCGAAATGTGTTACGGGTTCAGTGATCTAGTTTAAGATCAATATGTGCACGTGTCACATATCAGATTACCTGGAATTTGATAACATACAGTTACATGTCTAGACAGATGAGTGAAATTCATTATGGGTTCAGGGACTCCTTTCGAAGTCAATAAGTGCACGTGTCAGGGTTGAGTTGAAAAACAGCTCCTGCTGACACTCCGCCCATTCACCATACCCATTTCTTGGCATGTGAATAAAGTCGATTTATTATTATTATTATTATTATTATTATTATTATTATATCAGACTAACCGGAATTTGCTGACGTCATTCTTCAATAGTTTAATAGGTTCACGTGCTAGGAATCGTATTACCTGGAATTCGGTGACGTCATATGTCCTGTTACAGGTTTAGGCGGAAGGAACACACGAACACATGACTATAGGTTCACAGAAACACATAAACACACAAATACGCGAGCACATGAGCACACGAACAGATGAGCACAACAACACAGAATACAGAAAGTCACGAACACATGACCATACGATCAGGAACACACACGTACACGCACATAGATGAACTCAGCAACACACGAACATATGAATAGAGGAACACACGAACACATTACCACACGTACACACTAGCACAGGAACACACGAGCATAGCAACACGCGAACACAGGAACACACCAACACATGAAGTCATGAACACACAAACATACAAATACATAAACATGAACACACAAGTACGGAAGGTGTGGATATCTTTTGCTTTCCGTGGCCATATTCAGTTAGCAGTATTTAGATCTGGAATCCAAGGCGATCTGTGCCTATATGTGGTTCTTCGTGGTTAGCAGTGCCTAGCAGATGGGGATCTGTAACTTTCTGTGACTATCTCTAAATATATGTGGCTACCTGTGCCATGTAGCTCGGTGGTTGAGACTTTCGCGTTCAAAACCATTGACTGCTGGTCGACTAGGTTCGAATCCTAGCGAGTACAGATTTCTATCTGATGGCCGGAGAAAGTGTTGGGAATCGCACGTTAACCGGTAAGACCTCGTTAATCCTTGGCTTGCACAAGTTTCGACTTTTGAGGGCTGCCGCTCGTAAGGGGGGCGACAGCTGGTTAACGGAAAAAACAATTTTAAAACCTGTGGTTATTTGTAAAAATCTACTACATTGCCCTGCAATTTACATAATTTTCAAAATTTTCATAGGTGTCGAATATAGTTGAACGGGTGATTGCCTAGTTGTTAACATTCATTCGTTTCCTGTTACAAACATGTCTATACTAGTTGAAGAAATCCGACATGGATTCAAGGTTAATACGAACACGTTTCTGGAATTTCTTGGATTTCAGTGACATCATTGTCCTCGAACCATGTCACCACTACTATTGACAAAAATATGTGCATGGAGTAAAAATGAGTTACACCCAGTCTAAATTTGACTTGTCAAGCGAATATTTTTGCAAAGAAAAATCAGAAGTAGTATTGAGTGAAAAAAAATTCCATTTAAATAAAGTTAAAAATAAATTTATTTTGAATTTTAAAATAATTTGAATCCCACCCCATGTATTATTGAAATTGTCGAAAATAAGGACGATCGAGTGATTTTTACATGATATAACTGAAAGAAGTTCTTGGCACACAAATGAGTTATTGCTTACCATTTTCATTTATCTGATCGACGGAAGGTCATTGAAGACGATCGATTCTCCGTTGAGTTTACCAATTTACTAACGGACGAGTAGTCGATATAAAAAAAAGGCTACTCCCCAGTAGCAAACTCCATAATTCAATATGAGGTAGATATCTGGAAAATAAGCATTACGGAAAAAAATCGGATTTGAAAAAACACACTATGTAAGCTAAGTGGCGATGTGTTGCAAAATGCTGTAGATTTACTTCAGCAAGGGGTGAACGGTGAATCACAATAGCGAAATGATAAGTTGAACTCTGGAATTCATCCATCTTCACCCAGAAGTTTACCAGAGCTGCATTTTCTTATAGGTCGTGAACAAGAGCTTGATTATCGATAAAAGTCATATTAAAAAGTATTATATGTTCAAAGGAAGATTTTCACATAAGTATTCAAGAAATTATGCAGCAATCGATAGAATTCGCTTGGAGAGCCGATTAACTGAAACTTTGAAAATATCAGTGCCAGCGTATTTTTGATTCAACACATAAACAAATCATCATACGAAATATTTTCTTATACTCACGGCATACAATTATTGCACAGAGCTAACCATTTGATGTGGAGTTTTTTCAACCAGAAATACATCAAGGTTTTTCGATTTTTAAAATTCTTTCTCCTAAAATTCACCTTGTGTGTGCACATTGTCATGTTTTAGAAATAATATAACAGGACTCAACTGGTTTGAGGAGGCTATAAGCGTCTTTGACTGAATACTTGTCATGGCATTTTTCATAATTTCGAACAAGCAAATATCTTTGGGTTTCATACCGATTGTCACATTTTTAGATCCTTTGTAGGCTGAATTGTTTCCGCCTATTATTTCTTTTCCCCAAATCTTCCTCACTTTCAGCTATAACTGGCTCGCACTAAACATTTCGAACAAGCAAATATCTTTGGGTTTCATACCGATTGTCCCATTTCTAGATACCTTTGCAGGCTGAATTGTTTCCGCGTATTATTTCTTTTCCCCAAATCTTCCTCACTTTAAGCTGTAACAGGCTCGCACTAAACATTTCTTTGGGTTTCATACCGGTTGTCCCATTTCTAGATCCCTTTGTAGGCTGAATTGTTTCCGCCTATTATTTCTTTTCCCCAAATCTTCCTCACTTTCAGCTATAACGGGCTCGCACTCATCATTTCCAACAAGCAAATATCTTTGGGTTTCATACCGATTGTCCCATTTCTAGATCCCTTTGTAGGCTGAATTGTTTCCGCGTATTATTTCTTTTCCCCAAATCTTCCTCACTTTCAGCTATAACAGGCTCGCACTCATCATTTCCAACAAGCAAATATCTTTGGGTTTCATACCGATTGTCCCATTTCTAAATCCCTTTGTAGGCTGAATTGTTTCCGCGTATTATTTCTTTTCCCCAAATCTTCCTCACTTTCAGCTATAACTGGCTCGCACTAAACATTTCGAACAAGCAAATATCTTTGGGTTTCATACCGATTGTCCCATTTTTAGATCACTTTGTAGGCTGAATTGTTTCCGCGTACTATTTCTTTTCCCCAAATCTTCCTCACTTTCAGCTATAACAGGCTCGCACTAAACATATTTGGGAAATACGTTAATAAAAACCAAAATGTACTTCTATTCTTTGATAGTTTTTGAGTAGGAAATCATTTTAACCAAATCAGCTAGAACCTTCGATGATAACACACATTCCTTTGAAGTGCCTTCACGAATTTCTATGAAACTTTGCGTGGTTTTACAGCTATGTAACCTGACACATATATGCAAATGGTTAGGAAAACTAAAGTAGTCAGCTCGGTTTCAATGAAACTACAGAGTGGAATAACTGAAATTATTTCAAACATTAGGAATTGAATGAATGGAATTGTCTAACAGATAATTATGCCAATAAATAGTCAAACTACATGATAAAACAGTTTTCGTCATGGAAATGCCATTAAATAGGAATTCATTGAAGTATTAGGTAATGATAATCCAACCCCAAAATCGAACACGTACCTATATAGTTTACATGAAGAACATTTACGTTTCATAATCTCAGATTTTCCATCAGTTATATCTCTGAACCGTAAGTGAAGATTTCTCTGATTCTTTATTCTAGGTACCAGTTATTTTGTCTTCGAAGGCGCTGTATACCAGAACTTGAGTATTTGGGTCGATCATAATAAAATTACTTGAAATGAATTGAACTTCAAGCACCTTTCGTCTTTCATTATGACACCAGAGTTCCTGCAGGAGGTACAGCTGAGAAGATTCATTTTGTGAGGGTAATTGTGACCTTGGAAGGTATTTAACACTTACTCTAAAGGGTTGAGTGATTCGTATTCGAAAGACACCAAACATTTCGAAATTATTAATTTTAATATCAATTTCCAAAAGAAAAATTGTGGAAAGCTGGATTAATTTGCACTGGAAAAATTAATACAGAAGCCTGAAAATGATCCTTTACTCGATATTTCAAATGGGCACCATTTTACAGGTTTTTCCAAAATAAAAGCATATTTGTAAAAAGAACGAGAGTCCCTATATATCCGAGTCTGATTAATTTGGAAATCAACGATTTTTTTTCATAATCGTTTACCCAAGTAATAATAAAGTGTCTTTAGTAAAGGCGGAGTTCAGTCTGTGACTGCTCTTATACTCAACATGCCCCTGACGCTTTCAGATCTCAACGGAAAGTTGACGTTTTCCAAGAAATGTGCCATTTCGTGAAAGTAATCTCGCTCTAGATCTTGATCAAACTGACCCAGGCTCGATCTTGGCTGGAGTTCCTTTTTTCTTAGGCATGAGTAATTTTTATTTTATATATTAAGGATAGCTTTTGGCTGTGTCATAAGTAACGTTATGTGCATATATTGAATGAGGTATCGAGCGTTTATTTGTCAAAGATATGTATTTGTAATTGTGTTCATTTTGAGAAAAAGCGTCATTGCCGCTCTCCAAAGATACTACTACTACTACTAGATTTTACATAGACAGAGACGATTGTTTGTTATGTTTTCATCATGGTCTTTTGAAGTTAGACAATGGCCTCCTGAAGAATATATGTGGAGTCAACAGAAAATTTTCTGTAGCAAGTGTGTACTTTTTCTCTTGTCCAACTAAAATAGTGAAGTGAAATGGGCTGGTCGGTAACTTGTCTACAATTTTTCGGAGAAGTGAGCGAATTCGTGGACGAGATATCACCGAAAGCCGGTATCACCAACCCAAAAACTACTTTCTACATCTACAGAGTTGATATGTTAATATTGAGTGTCATATAAGCATCTATATTCACCTACATAATATGAATGTATAATTGGCTTATGACTATGATGTAAATAGAATACGAGGACAGCTCTTTGATCGACTAAAAATACATAACCAATGCTGCTCTGTTTCCTATACCAAGGAAAAAATCATACAAACTACTGATAAACTACCATAAAGGACGGAAAAACATGAAAATGATAGTCAATTCTCAAACAGTACACGTCTCGATGTCCCAAGTAAGCAAACTACTAGTTTCATAGTTGCTCCATTTTACATTTTTATTGAAGTACTGAGTACTCCAAAGTCATTGACGTACCAAGTCTGGAGGAAATTTTGCCATTTTGAAATTGAAAATTATTTCATTTTCGTTACCTCAGCATACAAAAATGTATTCGATTTATATTTGTGAACGGTCAATTTTCCCAAAAGGCATTTGAAAAATGATGGCAATTATTTTCAATACCAGTCGCAGCATATAGCTAGGTCTGTAAGTACAAATGTCTTACTTTTTTGTTCGAGAACAGCACCTATAGATGATTTAATTTTCTTATGAACAAATCATTGAACTCGATATTACCATCAAAAGTATGTAAAAAATCACGTATCAAAAGGAAACTATTCGTAGAAAATTTTATATTTTGAATATTTTCAGACTATTTGACCAATGGTTTAGCCATAATCTAGTAACGGCAAGGAATATAATGTTATATTTGGCTATCAAAAACCATTAAATCGACGCAGCCTTCTTGAAACTGAGGAATATTTCCTTTATTCTTTAGACATGTAGACATATAGCAGATTTAATAATAACTACATGTGACGGTGAATTCTGAAGCTAATGGGCCAGAAATATTTCCAGGAAATAGTAAAATATTAGTTTTCTTCATGAATACTCGAATTGATTAATCTCAAAAGATTATGTCTATAGAGGCGAGGTATAACTTTTATTATTTATCGTAACACTGATAATTGATTATTCATGGCAGTGAATTTGCTATATGAACTCTACGTGAACCCGACAAACCCAATAAGTTCACTCAGACATTGCCTCTGGATTCACAAGAATGCATGATTCTTGGTAATTAGGCCTTACACTCGGTTGGAGAAAGGCATTTATTCAATTCATATAAGGTCTGAATTGTTCAGAAACTTGTCCACTAATCACCTAAAAACTTATCTCAACTTTTCCAATACACCAGTGAATTTTCTTGATTCTAATTTTCGAGCCTTTTTTAAATTTCAATGATATTCCAAGAGTGTTTTCCCGAATTTATAGATGTACCTAATATTTTATAAGTTATGTAGAATTCCCTTTATACATCTGTTTCTTATGTATTTTCTATAACCGATGAGCCTCTGTATACGTCTGTAGTATATGTTACCTCTCTCATTACTTCCCTAGCCTAAAAATGTTTTGATTTTTTTCAATTCACCGCACATTTTCAATTCATTTCATATCAGTTCACCTAGTATATTTCTTATGAGTGTTTTTTGTATTACACCTCGATCTCACAATTCAGAAAAATTCACACAAATCTACTTGAGAAACTACCCTGAAGGAACATTTAGAAATGACAGACAAATTTCGAACGATTAACAAATCGATGTAATACACAAACACACGTTCAGTTTGATATTTGCTCAATCATTTTTATTTCTCATGAAGGCACTGAGCAGTCCATAGCCATTAAAACAGCCAGTCAAACAGGGGAAATAATGCTATTTTGACAGTGAAAATAATTTTGCACTTTGTGGGATAGTGTGGAGAGAAGGGTAATACGACTTTTTCGAAAAAAAAAAATCTTTTCATTTAGTGAAAATAGTGTTCTTAGTAATTATTATTATGTCATTTTCATACCCTAAAATACTAGAAATCTGTTCGATTTGTTTTATCAATAAGCCACATTGAATTTCGATTGATTTTTTATGTGAATAAACACAGGAAATGAAGAAGGTAATCTGAATATATCGTACGTAGACCTCCAGACATGGTGTCGCCGCATAGGATACAGTTTCATTTCCGATCGCGTATTTTTGCAATAATAATTATTTACCGAAAATGCAATTCTAATGAGAATTAATTTCGCGCGAAACTGACTACTTTAGTTTTCCTAACCATTTGCATATATGTGTCAGGTTACATAGCTGTAAAACCACGCAAAGTTTCATAGAAATTCGTGAAGGCACTTCAAAGGAATGTGTGTTATCATCGAAGGTTCTAGCTGATTTGGTTAAAATGATTTCCTACTCAAAAACTATCAAAGAATAGAAGTACATTTTGGTTTTTATTAACGTATTTCCCAAATATGTTTAGTGCGAGCCTGTTATAGCTGAAAGTGAGGAAGATTTGGGGAAAAGAAATAGTACGCGGAAACAATTCAGCCTACAAAGTGATCTAAAAATGGGACAATCGGTATGAAACCCAAAGATATTTGCTTGTTCGAAATGTTTAGTGCGAGCCAGTTATAGCTGAAAGTGAGGAAGATTTGGGGAAAAGAAATAATACGCGGAAACAATTCAGCCTACAAAGGGATTTAGAAATGGGACAATCGGTATGAAACCCAAAGATATTTGCTTGTTGGAAATGATGAGTGCGAGCCTGTTATAGCTGAAAGTGAGGAAGATTTGGGGAAAAGAAATAATACGCGGAAACAATTCAGCCTACAAAGGGATCTAGAAATGGGACAATCGGTATGAAACCCAAAGATATTTGCTTGTTGGAAATGATGAGTGCGAGCCCGTTATAGCTGAAAGTGAGGAAGATTTGGGGAAAAGAAATAATAGGCGGAAACAATTCAGCCTACAAAGGGATCTAGAAATGGGACAACCGGTATGAAACCCAAAGAAATGTTTAGTGCGAGCCTGTTACAGCTTAAAGTGAGGAAGATTTGGGGAAAAGAAATAATACGCGGAAACAATTCAGCCTGCAAAGGTATCTAGAAATGGGACAATCGGTATGAAACCCAAAGATATTTGCTTGTTCGAAATGTTTAGTGCGAGCCAGTTATAGCTGAAAGTGAGGAAGATTTGGGGAAAAGAAATAATAGGCGGAAACAATTCAGCCTACAAAGGATCTAAAAATGTGACAATCGGTATGAAACCCAAAGATATTTGCTTGTTCGAAATTATGAAAAATGCCATGACAAGTATTCAGTCAAAGACGCTTATAGCCTCCTCAAACCAGTTGAGTCCTGTTATATTATTTCTAAAACATGACAATGTGCACACACAAGGTGAATTTTAGGAGAAAGAATTTTAAAAATCGAAAAACCTTGATGTATTTCTGGTTGAAAAAACTCCACATCAAATGGTTAGCTCTGTGCAATAATTGTATGCCGTGAGTATAAGAAAATATTTCGTATGATGATTTGTTTATGTGTTGAATCAAAAATACGCTGGCACTGATATTTTCAAAGTTTCAGTTAATCGGCTCTCCAAGCGAATTCTATCGATTGCTGCATAATTTCTTGAATACTTATGTGAAAATCTTCCTTTGAACATATAATACTTTTTAATATGACTTTTATCGATAATCAAGCTCTTGTTCACGACCTATAAGAAAATGCAGCTCTGGTAAACTTCTGGGTGAAGATGGATGAATTCCAGAGTTCAACTTATCATTTCGCTATTGTGATTCACCGTTCACCCCTTGCTGAAGTAAATCTACAGCATTTTGCAACACATCGCCACTTAGCTTACATAGTGTGTTTTTTCAAATCCGATTTTTTTCCGTAATGCTTATTTTCCAGATATCTACCTCATATTGAATTATGGAGTTTGCTACTGGGGAGTAGCCTTTTTTTTATATCGACTACTCGTCCGTTAGTAAATTGGTAAACTCAACGGAGAATCGATCGTCTTCAATGACCTTCCGTCGATCAGATAAATGAAAATGGTAACTCATTTGTGTGCCAAGAACTTCTTTCAGTTATATCATGTAAAAATCACTCGATCGTCCTTATTTTCGACAATTTCAATAATACATGGGGTGGGATTCAAATTATTTTAAAATTCAAAATAAATTTATTTTTAACTTTATTTAAATGGAATTTTTTTTCACTCAATACTACTTCTGATTTTTCTTTGCAAAAATATTCGCTTGACAAGTCAAATTTAGACTGGGTGTAACTCATTTTTACTCCATGCACATATTTTTGTCAATAGTAGTGGTGACATGGTTCGAGGACAATGATGTCACTGAAATCCAAGAAATTCCAGAAACGTGTTCGTATTAACCTTGAATCCATGTCGGATTTCTTCAACTAGTATAGACATGTTTGTAACAGGAAACGAATGAATGTTAACAACTAGGCAATCACCCGTTCAACTATATTCGACACCTATGAAAATTTTGAAAATTATGTAAATTGCAGGGCAATGTAGTAGATTTTTACAAATAACCACAGGTTTTAAAATTGTTTTTTCCGTTAACCAGCTGTCGCCCCCCTTACGAGCGGCAGCCCTCAAAAGTCGAAACTTGTGCAAGCCAAGGATTAACGAGGTCTTACCGGTTAACGTGCGATTCCCAACACTTTCTCCGGCCATCAGATAGAAATCTGTACTCGCTAGGATTCGAACCTAGTCGACCAGCAGTCAATGGTTTTGAACGCGAAAGTCTCAACCACCGAGCTACATGGCACAGGTAGCCACATATATTTAGAGATAGTCACAGAAAGTTACAGATCCCCATCTGCTAGGCACTGCTAACCACGAAGAACCACATATAGGCACAGATCGCCTTGGATTCCAGATCTAAATACTGCTAACTGAATATGGCCACGGAAAGCAAAAGATATCCACACCTTCCGTACTTGTGTGTTCATGTTTATGTATTTGTATGTTTGTGTGTTCATGACTTCATGTGTTGGTGTGTTCCTGTGTTCGCGTGTTGCTATGCTCGTGTGTTCCTGTGCTAGTGTGTACGTGTGGTAATGTGTTCGTGTGTTCCTCTATTCATATGTTCGTGTGTTGCTGAGTTCATCTATGTGCGTGTACGTGTGTGTTCCTGATCGTATGGTCATGTGTTCGTGACTTTCTGTATTCTGTGTTGTTGTGCTCATCTGTTCGTGTGCTCATGTGCTCGCGTATTTGTGTGTTTATGTGTTTCTGTGAACCTATAGTCATGTGTTCGTGTGTTCCTTCCGCCTAAACCTGTAACAGGACATATGACGTCACCGAATTCCAGGTAATACGATTCCTAGCACGTGAACCTATTAAACTATTGAAGAATGACGTCAGCAAATTCCGGTTAGTCTGATATAATAATAATAATAATAATAATAATAATAATAATAATAAATCGACTTTATTCACATGCCAAGAAATGGGTATGGTGAATGGGCGGAGTGTCAGCAGGAGCTGTTTTTCAACTCAACCCTGACACGTGCACTTATTGACTTCGAAAGGAGTCCCTGAACCCATAATGAATTTCACTCATCTGTCTAGACATGTAACTGTATGTTATCAAATTCCAGGTAATCTGATATGTGACACGTGCACATATTGATCTTAAACTAGATCACTGAACCCGTAACACATTTCGCTGATCGGTCTAGACATGCAACCGGATGTTATCGAATTCCACGAAAAATGATATCCGGCACGTGCACTCATTGACCTTGAGAGAGGTCGTTGAATCCGTATTGAATTTTGCTGATCTGTCTACATCTATAACAAGAAATATTGCATTATCGAATTTTAGGAAATATGATATGTGACACGTGCACATATTGATCTTGAACTAGGTCACTAATGTGTGTTGCTGTGTCCGATTTTTAATTCACCCAGTATACGTCCCGTTAGCAGTTTCTATAATTATTAAGCCTCGACATACGTATTTTCCATATACCTTTCTATTCACTGTGCCTATTCTCAATTTGCTTGATTTCAGTTCACCCTGTATACCATATCCCATTTGCTTTCATTTTCATTATGTTAGCCGTAGTCACGTATTAAATTATTATTTTTTTCGAATACCTACATGTCACAATTCCAATTTACTTGATTTTCTGTTCACCCTGTATTATCCGCAGTTTCTATAATCATTAAGCCTCGACATACGTATTTTCCATATACCTTTCTATTCACTGTGCCTATTCTCAATTTGCTTGATTTCAGTTCACCCTGTATACCATTTCCCCTTTGCTTTCATTTTCATCATGTTAGCCGTAGTCACGTATTAAATTATTATTTTTTTCGAATACCTACATGTCACAATTCCAATTTACTTGATTTTCTGTTCACCCTGTATTATCCGCAGTTTCTATAATTATTAAGCCCCGACATACGTATTTTCCATATACCTTTCTATTCACTGTGCCTATTCTCAATTTGCTTGATTTCAGTTCACCCTGTATACCATTTCCCCTTTGCTTTCATTTTCATCATGTTAGCCGTAGTCACGTATTAAATTATTATTTTTTTCGAATACCTACATGTCACAATTCCAATTTACTTGATTTTCTGTTCACCCTGTATTATCCGCAGTTTCTATAATTATTAAGCCCCGACATACGTATTTTCCATATACCTTTCTATTCACTGTGCCTATTCTCAATTTGCTTGATTTCAGTTCACCCTGTATACCATTTCCCCTTTGTTTTTTCGAATACCTACATGTAACAATTCTAATTTACTTGATTTCCTGTTCACCCTGTATTATCCGATAATCCTTTGAATCCATCCAAAATAATTATTTTCAAAAAATTATCCGAAGAATAAACTCTCGGAGTACCGTATTCCACAAGCAGTATGCAATATTGTTCATACAAGTTTGCAACCGGAAACGTGACGTCATCGAATTCCATGAAACGTAATTTGATATCTAAAAATTATTTGCTGACTCGTCCCTCCCAAAGCGGTCTCATTTCTATAGAGCTCCCTCCCAAAGCGGTCTCATTTGTATAGGCCCTCCTCCCAAAGCGCTCTCATTTGTACTCTACTCATGAAATTTAGCAGATCAATTCAATTGGAATGTATGATAACTCTAGATGTCGTCAATATTTCATTATCAACTCATATCACGAAATATTTCAGTCATTTTGATATGTCAGTATCAATGTAATCTCTCCAATGTGACGTCATATCAACCTTTGCGCCAATTATG
This sequence comes from Chrysolina haemoptera, assembly GCA_958298965.1. Lineage (NCBI taxonomy): Eukaryota > Metazoa > Arthropoda > Insecta > Coleoptera > Chrysomelidae > Chrysolina > Chrysolina haemoptera. Next base: position 32,358,875 of record OY282587.1, read on the forward strand.
AGCATTGCTGGTATATAAGCTGTATGAGTATGAGAAGTCAGTCCAATCGCAAATCGTTTTCAACTGATACGCCATGCTGTAGATAAATATGAGAGGCTCTTTTCACACAAAATAAAGGACGCAATTGGCCATACTACTTTTTATAAGATAGTTCGTCAATGAAAACACCGTTTTTCGCCCCAACAAAATTGCTTTGTGGAATTTTTCAAACAAGGAATAGTGATAAAAATTACAACTTTTTTTTTTCTTGCAAATATCCCAAAAAGTATTGAAGAAATCGTTTTACAGTCAACTGTAACTTTCGTAGAGAATTATAAAACCTACAAAACAGTTTTTTAAGTGACAGGATCGGTGTATTTTCCACTGGGAAGATCCGGGAAAACCTCGAAAATAGGACCATTTTTCAAAAATTCATAATTTGTACAAATCTGAAGATGAACAATATTGCGTAAACTGATAGATAATATTATGTGGTTCAACTGTACGCAAGATGTTTTCTGTTCAATTTTTGTACAATCGCGTTTTAAAAAATATAAGGGCTCATCTTGCAAGAAGTGCCGACTTAAAGGATATCGTCATATTCAAAATGTGTTGAAGGCATGTAGAAGAGGATATCAATATGTATAATTTTTATATTTTGGATTTTTACGTAAGAGGTGGGAAATGTGTTGAAATTGTCACTGAAAGTTTCTCCAAACGCATGGAAGTGTATTTGCGGCAGAATCGAGAGGAGTTAGTGGGGGAACTGCCACGCGGTTATAATACTCGTCTCCTCGATAGTTTCCCCACTACTGCTACTCGGCTATGCCATGATCACACTTTCAAGCGTTTAGAGCAACTTTCAGATGCATTTTCAACACAATTCGCACCTCTCAGAGGAAAATCCAAAATATACTATTTTTAGTGTATTACCTTTACTTCCGAATGCCGTTCACAGAATTTGAATATGATGATTTCCCTCAAATCTGCGCATTTTGCAAGATAAGCCCTTAAATTGTATAAGTATAACGCGATTTTGCAAAAACTGCACGTCGGACAGAAAACATCGTGCGCAGAGTTTAACCATATGTTTAACCATTTTTGAAAAATTCTTTTTTGAAGTTTTCCCGGATTTTCTTAGACGAAAATGCACCGATCCGGTCGTACAAAAGACCATTTTGTGAGTTCAATAATTTTCTACAACAGTTTTGTTGATTTCAAAATGATTTCTTCAATAGTTTTGGAAATATTTGTGAAAAACCAAAGTAGTTGAAATTTTTTTCACAATTTCTTGTTTAAAACATTCCAAAAATCAATTTTGTTTGGGCAAAAACCGGGGTTTTCATTAAAAAAATTAGCATATGCCTTTTGAGTCTTTTATTTTGTGGGTGAAAAAACTTATCTAGCTTGGTCTATGAGTTTAGTTGTGATGAGGATAATGACTTTTCAAATTAGATTTCTTTTTTTAAGTGGGCTATTTGAGTTGTTTTCTGAAGAAGTTGGATTGACCAGAGCTGATTCTACCTGAAGTAAATAATATGTTCATGATCATGTATTATTTTACCAAAAATTAATATTTTGTCAGTAGCGCGCGCAGTAGTGCCTCTCTTATTTATGTGGTATTATCATATCATTGCGTTCCTTGTTGCTCGCGTAGATTTCTGTCTATACCACAGATGAAAAGTTTCCGATACTGTATATCCAATACCACTGGGTGAGTCTGAGAAGTGGTGTGCACCAATTTCTGAAAAAAATATTAAATTCAAAGCACGTGGATATTGAAGAACTGAAATATGTGATTTTGTTGAAGTAAAACTAATTCTGAATCACTTTGGTTTCCCGGAAATGATCATAGTTTTAGTTTTTCAAATGAAACAATTTGAAAATTTTTGCATTTTTGCGTTAGGGTGGGCGGAGAATTCCCCTTTTCAAATACAAGTTCACGTGACCATATCACCCTTTCGGACCCACACTAAAGGACTGCCAATGGTTTTTCGAGTATTTTCGTTTTATTATTTCACATAGTAGCCTAATTAAAATAGTACCCGAATAATAATAATAATATTATAATAAAAATAATAATTTTTTAATATGGAGAACCCACAACGACTCTCTGATTCATGCATCCTCATGAGGATTTACTGACATTTCTGTCCTCCAAAAGGCATTCTGAGTAGAATCGTATCCAAACTTCAGAGTTTATTTCGAAACACAACGTATCCATATCAGGAAATTCAAATATTTATTATTTACAAAAGATCTGTCAATTGTTCTAAGTATAAAAAATTCGTATTTCCTAACGGCGACTTCATGTTAGCTCAATTCCGCCTAACTGACAAACATGTTTTTTTAACGTTGCGCCGTGAATCCCATGAAGTCATTCGAATTTGAATCTCCACGTCGTATTAAGGGTTAATACACTCGAATATGACTAGAGCTACTAGAACCAGCATACAAAAATGTTCCCATGCCAGAATGGGAACATCACTTACATAACGCTCGTGAGATAACTCAAGATCGAAACCATATTAATACGATCTCTTCGGTAGCATATTCGGGGATGATGGATAAAAACGTATGGAATGGAGTAATCGAATTATTTATTGTACGGTTCTGAAAATCTGAGTGGGATAACGTTATGCAAAACTTTATTGAATATCCACTCCAATGAATTGTTCGTGTGGTAACTTCACTGTGATATCCCACATTCACCAACACAGGTGAGAAGATGACACTTTTTGAAAATGGCCCTACATATCTCAGCACAATATTGATCAAAATCTAATTGCATTGGATAGAAATAGAAATTACTATTAATAAAACCTCAATTTTGATAAATGAGCAAATTTTCTATAACTGCGAAAATTGAAACACAAACTAAAAATAGAGCAGATAAAAAATTTCAACCTTGACTCTTAAATAATGATGTGATCCTTTGTTTAAAATATGGTTTCTCATCTGAATTTTAAGTAACTTGGTCAGTTATTATACGAGGATTTTAATTTAATAATGAAAGACTATTGCGTTATTAAGATGAAACGATTACCCAAATTAAAATCGCAGGCTGAAAAAAATAGTTATTTATGCAACAAGTGCAAAAAGTAAGTGTTTATTGCACTCGTCGTGAAATTTTCCGACGAGGCCATTAGGCCGAGTTGGACAACATTTTTTCTACGTTCATGCAAAAAGCAAAAACTGATTTATCAAGATACGGCACTAGGTGTTGGAAAATAAAAAGCGCAACTTAAATAATTGATTATTACTATCGATTTGCATTGAAACAGATCACTATCATCTATTTTACATTAATTATGCTCATTTTAAAACTTTCAATTCTGTAATTGTCAGAAATAATATTTGACTGACGTTTCAATAACCACAGTAGCATTATAAAAATCAAAATCATAGTAGCCGTGAGCGCGTATGTTATCACGAGGTGTGGTCATAGTACAGACAGTTTGCTCTATTCAGGTAGATGGTTTAGAACAAAGTGGATCAGTTTTGATTATGGAGTTTTTCTCGGGAAGGCACTGTTTGTTTAGCTCTGGCTACTAACATTAATACAAAATAATATAAAATATGTAACTGTTTAAAAGTATTGCCAATCTCACAGAATATTAGCTAAATATGTAGTGGGTTTGAACATTTATATTTGTCATGATGACACGTTGAAGTTGAATGACAGATGAGTGCAATAAAGAACTTCTTTTTTCACTAAATATAGTTCAATAAAGTTTTGCTTTTTGCATGAATGTAGAAAAAAAGCTATTACGGAACTCTTCGGACGAATGAAGAACAGATACAGAAATACACTCAATAGCCTCATAAGAAATACAAAAAATAAATATCATGAAGATACTGAAAGAAGTTGAAGAAGATTATAAAATAAACATGGAAAATAACAATTGCCGTAAATAATAAAGATGTTAGAAACAGATATGCAGAAAAAAAGTTATAAAAAAGATCATATTGTTGAAAACGGAGAAAATACCACATTATTCAATGAATACTTTGTCAAAGTGGGAGGAAATATGTTAGACCAGTTTTTGGAAACCCTTCTGTAATTATTTATCCCTTCGACTCGTCATACTCATTCTATGCATTTGTAAAGACGTTACCAACCCAACAAACTACCTTTCAAGATCATGGTGCCTTGTTAAGTCCAGGATTCATAATTTTGGTTTTTTGAGAAAGCCGACGCGAGGTCCACTGTGCTTAAATCAGTAGGGTCAGAGCGGATTACAGACTACATTCCGACATGGTTGCAGCAAAATATATGATACTATCAAAAAAAAAATCACTCGTCGTATGATCATCCTAGGGGTTGTGAATTATTTGGGACTCGAAATTAGTAACTAGAATGCTTATCCAAGGGCGCTTCACTTACCGTAGGATATTACCATTTTGACATGCTCGAAAAATTTACACACAGGCTGTGTCGTCCTTTGTCGTCCTTTGGAATACTTGCTGGATATTCCCAAAAATATCATTTGGAAAGTTAAGGTGTTTTTATATCTGGATATAAACCAGGTACTCAAATGTATGACTTAATAGAATTGATAAAATATGTTCACTTCGTTATTGTTGTTTTCAATATTTTTTTCTACAACATCAAAAAACGAACTTTTTTGGGCGGTTTTTATACTTCACTGTCAACATACGATTTCATTATTTTTCGGAAAATTTACACTGCACTTATCAGAAAAAATAGTATATTAAAGTATAAGTGGATAAAAAGGTATTTCAAACAAGCGCGAATTTTCGAGCACGACGGCGCAATAACGAATAGTTTACGTTATTTTTTTCAATTGGTGCATACTTTGAAATAATAGATACTCGTTTCATTATTAAAATAATGGAAATGAGAACCTATGATGTAAAATGGTTGAATTCGTGATGTGATCTCAGTGTATCTTTTGTTAATATTTGAATAAAAGTTTATCATTTGTGTGTAATATTTCATTTGACGTTACAAGATACTCCTGTCAGATCAATTATTATAACATTGTCATTCAGACTTTACTGTTCTAGATTGTTGATGTATCCATGGTAACTTTGAAAAACTTGCGTTTTTGAAAGTTCGATTTGCACACGCTGTGGCGTGCTTTAAATAGGTGAAAAGGGGCACCAATTGAAAAAAAAGATAAAAATCTCCCAAATTGTGAATTTTAGGGCATGGAAAAACCAAACTTGATAGATTTCCCATATCTAAAAAATTGAATATATTGCGATTCCAGTTTGTGATGAAAAAAATTAAATAACCACATTAATTGGCCATCTTTTCTCTAAAATTTCATTCTCTGATGGTTTTTCTTAGTTTCCCGAATAAGCCGAAAAATTCACAGTAAAGAATTATTGAGTAGAACGTCAAATTGCTTTCCATGCGGTGTTGCCAATTTTCTTACCACAGCTCGGGAGATTGAATCGGCTGTGACCTAGTTCATTAGTAGAAAATGTTCCGAGTATGCCCTACTTTGAAGAAACGCCCCATAAATTCCTAGATAATTTTGAAATAGGCAACAAAGAAATCCTCATAACTAGTATTTGAAACATCTTTTGAACTTTCTAAAACAATTTATAAAAATAAAAATAAAAATTTATTATTCAATCGTAAATTGATTACAGGGATATGACGATGGAAACTACTGGATGTTGACAAATACTATTTCATAGAAAACACCTTCGCTGTCACTAAAGTGACTCAAACTAAAGTTTGAGGAAACCAAATATGATAACAATTTTCTGCAGCTCATTAAAAAAACTTGAAAAGATGCTCATTAGTCGAATATATCTTCTTCGGCAGTTTTAAGTTTTTTTCTTCATTTTGTTTTTCGAAATATTCGGTTGTTTTTTGCCAATATAATCTGAGAGCCACAGCTAAACAATCAAAAAAATTGACGGTAAGAACAAATTTTATGCCTAACAAAAGTATGAAATTTTTCAATAGCTCAAGAAATATGACAAAACAAGGATAATTGAGTATATATTCAGTAGTAATACCAAGATAGCATCAAAAATAATCGATTATACTTCACTAGACGTATTCTGCGAGTTTTGGGAGTACGTCGAGTTACCAGGTTAGTAAAAACCTTTATTTACGTTTGCTCGAGTGACATTCGTTACGATTCTACATCGGATGAACTTAATGATTCTTTCTTTGACGTTAAATGACAAACGTCAAATAATTTTTTAAAATAATAGTACTTTCATATTTGGAAGAAGCGGAACTTTATTATGAAACACCAACATTAAGTTTCTGATGACAACATTCACTTTGTTGACATTGCCAAATACCAAATCGATTATACTACGTCTTTAAGGGTATCTTCAGTTATCAATACCTGGTAACTAGTTAGAATTCGCAATCGCAATTGGTCACTTCAATGATGAGTTGTATAATCAGTGTACTAAGACGTAAGATGTGTATGAATTATTATTAGAATTGTTTCAGATAGATATTTTTTAAAATCACTCTCTGAGACGTATATCTACTTAATGAAGTTTTTGAAAATATTCTGATGCATCAGTTAATATATATAGTAGATACTCAATACTCGTAATTTTTTTTATATGTTTAATTTAAATTTTTATGTGATCATCATTTTATTTTTGATAATCAACATTTATTTTCATGGCAACTTTCAAGATACGACAAAAAGAAGTCATCATACGAAAAAGTGCGATTGTCGTGAGAGGAAGTATTCATTCTTCCAGAGAATTACACTGAGCAATGAGGTTTTACGAAAGAGCTCCGGAAGACATTCACAATAAAAGAAATTCCTTCCTGGTGTTGGGGAGAATGGAGTAAGAACTCTGTGAAGTGTGCCCGGTAGTTGGAGATGGATACTCTCCCTAGCGAGTGGTTTGATTCATTGCCTTGACTCTGACGGGGAGCTACAACTCAGTCAGTCTTTTACTGTTTTGCCCTTCCAGTCACAATGTGACCTACTAATGCTTGAACATTCTCCCCAACAGGGAATACAAGTCTGATTTATTATGATATAATACATACTGGATGAAGTATCCATGTTTCCTTGTGAAAACTAACAACTCTCTTTAAACTTCTGAAAATCTGTTTATGGATGTTAATTCAATCAACGAATGATTGAAAATGGATTGTAGACAGTCACTCTATGTGAACTTTTTCAACTTAAATGCTCCGAAGAATGATATACTAAAAATCCTGCAGTCTGCGAGGGTCGACATCGTGATCCAAAAAACCGACATAACCATGGGTATCACCCAGTAGGGTTTAGATCAATGAATTTACAATTTCTATTTCTATTTTTATTGTGGACTACCATGCAGACTTCTCCGCTTCAACAAATCTCGCCTGTTTTCTTTGTTAATCTTTCCGCTTATATTTTAATTATAGCAGGTCATAGCAAAAACGTCTTCAATAGCAGAACTGAGATTGACAAAATTTAGCATGAATAAGTTCAACACGTTTGAGATTCTAATCTGTTGAAAATCGTAATTTTTTTTTTTAAATGAATTTTCAATCAACGTTTTTGAGTCTTGGGTCTTCTATTAGGTTTTACTCAAAGAAAAAGAGGTCGCACACAAAGTTGTAGAGCATGAAATGATAATTAAAATAATATATACAGGGAGTTTCCGAAATTGGAGCGATAAATGAAATGGGCATTAGAAGATGACAAAATAAAACGAAATGGAATTATCCCTTTTTGTCGAAAAAAAATTATTTTGGGAGATATTGATTTTTAAAGTTTTAAAGACTTTTTTGGTAAACACGCAGACACGCTGTGGCTTGGAGAATCAAACCACACTATTGCTTCCCAAACAAAGGTAACTGAAAGCGATTTCATAAAATTTCATAAAATTTTTCGAATTTTTTTTGACTGCTTCAGAAAGGAAATTACTTGCCATTTATTGATGAATTTTGTTCCATATAAAAACCCATTTTCTTAATTGCTTCAATTTCGGAAATACCCTGTAGAATTAATATAGTTTGCCCAGTACCTACTTCAATAACTATTTGAAAATCTCATTAGTTGCAAAAATTGACAATATTGTGAAAATATTGGCAAAATATTCAAATAATAATATTGGCGAGAAAAAAAATGTGAACATTCGGCGATATTGGTCCAATATTTGAAAAATAATATTGGTCTAATATTCTAGAAGCAATATTGGCCTCAAAATGTTAGGCGATATTAGTACAATATCGCTGTAGCATACTTACATAAAATAGTATTGGTAAAATAAAATATTGGCAAGATATTAAAACGTTATTTGGCGAGATGGAATTATAATTGAATATTGGCTGTTGTGAATGTATATTGTTTCAATTTTTTTTTTTTTCGAAAAAAATTTATATAAATATAATTTAAAATAAATAACAATAACAATAATAAAATGTATAAAATAAAACTAAATATAATCGGGATATTGGCACAATATTCCTTGGACATTACACAAAAAATATTAGTGAAATATTGAGAAAGCAATATTGGCTCCAAAATATTTAGGAATATTGGTACAATATCATTTGCATATATTGTTAAAATATTCAAAGTGAATATGATGCCTTGGAAACATTGATGAAATATTTTCAAAAAATGTATAATAATTCAAAAATTCTACAATTTCGTTTCTACTTCAATTTACCACTGAGTAGATTGACTTGTAAACGCATTGTGAGAAGCCTCATTTAATATATGTTACTATGATTCAGCTGTTGTTCCATATGTGGGGCCAACTAGCGGTTTCTTACCCAAGTTTAATCATAATTCATTTCAATATTGTTAATTGAATATTCGACCAATATTCAAATTTCAATCCTAGTGATAAATGTATTTTGTAATATTGTATCAATTTTGTCTTTTAAATATTGGCGTAAGGTTTTCGTAACAATCTCAATCAATATAGAGTCAATTTAATTTTTAGAATATGGAATAAAGAATATTCCACCAATGTGCTATCAAACTTGGATATACAATATTGTTTTTTATCTCTGAAATCAATATGAGAGTAATATTTAAATCGCAATATTGGAGCTAGATGCTGGAAACAATATGTACCTAGGCAATATCGCCCTATCGCTATTGGTGAAAATTATTGAACCAATATTGACCTAATATTTAATGAAACAATATACATTCAGAACAGGTTGAGCCAATATTCCACCAATATTATTGATGAAATATTGTTTTTCCAATATGCACCCATATTGGTTCAATATTATTTTTACATTTACAATATATCCATATTTGGCCAATATGAAAACAAGATTCAGCCAACATGACTAACATGAGGTGCTACCTGGGATGCAGATAATCAAATATAGTAGGTATATGATTATACATAATTTTAGTTGGTATTACAATGTTCTCACTCAAATAAATGTAGTGCTGAAATCTAATAAAGATGCCAGATTATATACAATCTTTTTACAAAAGGACCCTTAAGCGTTCATCGCTGAGAATGTTCTACTAGTGTAAATACTTTATGTGAAAATTAATATCACCTAACCCTCCGCTGATAACGTGAAAAAAAAAATTGAAAACGTCAGTTTACGAAACTTTTTTCGAAGTTTCCAATGATATTGAAATCAATTTCAGAAAATACATTTTTCATGATGACGTGACTGATTACCATATTTTCTATTAGTTTACATGAAATTTATTCTAGTTTCTATAGAGAAAAAAATATATATAATTTTGTGCCCTAATGATAATTCAAATCGTTATTATAATGAAAAAAACAATACCTGGTTCAATTAATCGGTAACACAGTTAGGTACTAATTCGAAAATGAGAAAAATTAAACTCGTATTAACGAAATATATATGTATGACCTAAACTGTTATTCAAAATTTTGAGCATTATAATAGCCTTCTTTAGTACAGCTGTCTTCATTATCATTTGGTTCAGTGTCTGAATCAGTTGAAACTTCTTCACATTTTTCATTTTTCAATTTTCATGGAGAATGTTCCCCTTTTCAACATGAATTCTCCATGAAGGTTTAACGATTAACCTTGTTGCTCTTAAATATATTATAATATTTATTGTATTGTACTGAAATATATAAATATTATTAATAAAATAAAAAGTCCATCTCTGGGACTGAACCGATAATATAATTCAGATTTTTTCTGCAACGATGCACTCTCACGACTTGCAAATTCTCGACCCATAAATAGGCACTTATATAATTTACAATAACTATATTCTCTGTCAGTAGAATTAAATATCTAGCTATTTATGTAAACGCTAGTCTGAAGTTATATATGAAATAATTTTTTTTACTATATAAACTTAACAGTTGCGAACAAAACAATTTTTTTCAATAAAAATTCAGTCAACCTACTGTATTATAGCATGGGATGCATCCCTGAGAAGTCACTTAATAGGAAAAAAAACAATTGAAAAACATGTGTTGAAAACCTAGATACCACAAAGTCCAAACACAGAACGATTAAAACTTTATGATGAAAAGGCACTTTATCATCAATTCTAATTCTGAAACCATTCAGATACATTTCACAAGCAATGCAACTAATGACACCTCAAATTCCATTCAAGACAGAACTAGAAAATCTTAATATTATTAATATTATAAGAACTGACGTCAACTATAGCTTCATTTTTCCTCCCCCAACTCATTTTCTATAGGGAAAACTTGATCTACCGCTGAATTACCCATGTATTCCATTTCCTCTTAATTTTTCTCACACATTGTTTGAAATTATTTTCTTTGGTGCAAATCAGGAGGAGAATAAACATAGTTTTTGTTAGAATAAACATAAACATAGTTTTTGTTATCATAATTATTAATAGGTACTTCTTCTTATACAGAAACGTTTCAAATAAACATTTCAGCAGCTTAGCGATATACGGAAAATATTCATTGATTTTTCTCTGATCTAAACTATACTACATGGCCGATTAAGTGGCAAATAAGAAAGATAATGGAGCGGTTGAATGGAATATATTAATTCAACTAGGAGCTCTAAAGGCAGACACGTGTAGTTAATGTGATGGAGGTGTACTAAATTGCAGGAAACTCAGGGTTTGTTATTAAACAAACGTGCGAGTGGTGGGAACAAATAGAAAACGAAAACTTCTTGATTTGTAGATTGCTGATGTTATTCCTAGCGTGCTTCTACTGTAGATATACATTACCGATCTTGTTACTTGTTATTTAATGCTGTTGCTGCAGGCGTTGGGTTAATCAATTGATTTCCCTGAGAATTTTTTTCAGCATACAGAAAAGAGAACAAAGAAATATTTGCTAGTGGCTATTTTGATTACCTAACTGATATTTCAAACTCGCCACATGTGAAATTAATTTCATGAATGAAAAAATATCATCGAAGAAGAGCTTGAGAATTTGTCGGATGGATGATTGTGGAGCAATTCAATATAAGTAATAAATCTCTAAAAGAAAAATTAGTTGCTGAGATCAGGAATCAATCTGACGAAAATAGGTATACCAGATATGTCGGTCAAATTTGCTACTTATTTTTTAATATATGATAAACCACATGTAGAAATCCCCGAAAATTTCTGCATCCAATTATCTAAAGCCCTACAGGAATTCAGAACAATAATTTTACTGTAAAGAAATTTTCTAACATAAATTTTTATATATTTTTTTTAATGGGGTTCTTCAAAATATGTATCATTTTATCTTTCATTAGTAGTGTGTATTCGACTGTACTCATCTCAACGAGTAGTTCCAATAAATTTGTCTTCTCGAATAACTGGGGCACGATAATATAATTTTTCATTAAATTAATTTCTGAGTGCTATTCTGACCCTCATAACTTCATTCGGCAAATCCTCCGGATTCCATGGTTGATTTGTATGTTTCTCTGGAGGTAATTACTCACCTGTTAATATATACATATGATCCAGTGGGGAACTTGAACATTTTGTTTGTGTCATTTAATATATTCTTCTAAACATATAGAAACAGCACATACCAAATAAATCAGCCCTCAATTCGCAATACTTAATTTGCAGTAAACAATTATATTTATGACTGCTATGTATTCATCTCAAACGACACGAAACGCGCGGTGATGGTCGTGACGTCACGCTGCTCTTTCGATCGGAAGGCAGTAGGGCGGCCATAAGTATTTACGTTTATTTCGGGGTCATTTTGAATGTTTGGTTTTATATAACCAAGGTTGAGTGGTAGAAAGCACTTGCCTGACCCCTGTGGGCCAGTCAAAAGCTAACTCTGCCTTTTGGTAGATTTATATTTTTCAATGTTAATGATTGTAATTTCTCTGCTTCTGCCAATAAAAGCGTTTATTATTATTATTATTATTATTATAAAGCACACACACTCTACAAACCACCTAGAAACTGACACTGAGAAGACCAAAACCGTTCTCTGCCACCAGGCGACATGTCTCAACGAGCTGTATGACTACATAACCGGTCTCAGCCAAGTTTGGCACGTTACTATAATGATTCGAATGATGCAGAATTTCTTATATTTAAAAAGTAATGATGACTTTTATCTTGAACAGTGGTTCTTTTAATGTATCAAATTACGTTTGAGAGTGTTTTTTTTTTCAAAGTAAATTTTTGTGCGAGTATATATGCATTTGAAAAAACTGAGGTGAGTTTCGTTAAAATGTAACAATTTTCCTGACAGGGCTTTCGTTGAAGGTGGATATTTCGTATCAAAGACTATGCTATCGACTACCAATAATATTAAAAGAATTTTGTGAGTTAGAACTAATACATTTTCCTTCAATACAAAACAAATATAACTTGAATTAAAAAAAAGTTAGCGTAACTGGATGAATATTCCAATATGTTGAAATATATGGAGTGTTTCATTTGAAAAATAAATGTTTCATTCAATGAATATTTCCGCTCGTATAAAAAAGGTAACTGTCGTGATGCTGTATAATAAGGTGATTATGGACCAAGAGCTCGCGACTGCCAGACCTTCCTTATTTCATGAAAGCTGAAAGTTTTTCTGTATACTCCTAACAATCCCCAACTTTGAAATTTGTGTAGTGGGGTCTTTGGCAGGTAACAGGTAGTAAAGTTGTACAAATGATTGATTTTTATTGTGGAACCATACCTTCATACATATTGTTAGTTGGTTCAACTTCAAACAGCAACAGATTGAAAAAAAACAATTGAACCTCTTTTCTTGTACCTTTCTAAACCTCATCATACTTTTTGTTTTGTTTTGATGAAGTTTAATAAATATAAAGTAAATATAAATAAAATAATAATGATAATAAATAAATGATACATTCCAAGGATTTAAAATATTATCTATAAGAGTTGGTTCCAGATGCCAAGTAAATATTAGAAATTCTGATCAATAATAATTTCCTATGAATGAATCGCTTAAATGGGCTCTTATTATATAATGTTAAATAACCCCACAAATATTGAGCCATACTTCAGGATCATGTGATACGAGTGAAAATAACACGGGAGTTACTTTATATTTTTCACTTTTGTAGTTATTTGCCGCTAGAGAGTGTGCTGGAAATAGGTAACTTTCAAATTATTGCATATAGAAATGATGGAATTCTTTGAAAGTTATCATTAAGAATTTGCTTTCATATCTCACTATTCAGAGGTAAATAACTCCGAAAAGGTGCTCAACTAAAAAATTAAATAAAAACTTCCAGTATCTTTACTAATAATCCTTGTTTCTGAAGTATTGCCCAATATTATTGGGACACTAGGTAGGTAGACTATGAATTTCAAACAAATATGAAAGGTCGCATATTTGAACCAAATTTTATATTGCCTCAGTTCAAGAAAATGTACACCTAATTCAATACTATTACTGAAAATGAAATAAATATACAAAGAAATCAAAACATTTTTTTCCACCCTAACGATAATGTGTTTGAACCAAAAAATATGTTTCATTTACTCAAATAAATATAGTTCTGAATTCTGAATTTACCTAATTATTAATTTAGTTCCAAAGAACAATATTCACTATTCGATGCAATATATCCTCAAAATAAAAAACAACAACAATTCATTCCACCATAATTTGAAGACATTGTGATTCTCACATCAAACAAACTAAAGAATTGGTTGAAAAAAATATAACACTCTAATTTATCCAATGTTTTTTTGTATCAAACAAAATATCTGTATTGAAATTCAAATGAACCTCCGTTTTCTTTGAAATAATAGGTTAGGTTAGGTTAGGTTAGGATTTTATGAAAGAAAAAAAATGTGGTTATTTGGATTTGAACCCTCGGCTCCCACCATCAAACCCGACCGTCTCCTGAATCATTTCTTGCTGCTACGAGCACACATAATAAATAATTCGTAGGAATTAACTCCTATACAGAGTGGTCCAACGAAAAGTATGCACCTAGCTTTTCTCCTTTTTTTGAAATTCATAGCAAATATACTCGGACACGTGAAGTGTGCCTTTGAAAGGGACACATTTTAGATATATTTTGTAACTTGTGTCTTTAACCCCCTAGCGAGGGGGTGTTACAACCCTAAAATTTTAAATGGAACGTGGGGTCGAGTGATATATCATTTGAACGGGCATAAAATTATCTTTCCAATGATACCCTATTTGTTGAAATTTACTGAAACAGTTAATGCGAAAACGGCTTTAAGAACATTAACTCGATATAATTTTTTGGGTTTATGACCTTCCACAATTTCTCTTTTTTTGAAAACTGTTGACGTTTCGGATGCTGTATCTGCCTCCGTTATCAAAACTTCTTAGAAAGACGCTGAGAAAACTGAATTTGAATTGCGATTTTGGTAATAAGACCTTTCTTTGACAGAGTCAAATGAAATCTGTCATACATTCTTTTGATTGACATTTGGTATCTTGATACATAGGGTGTTTGGTATCAATCAATCACCATTCTATTAGTTCTTATTTCATCTCTGAGGAGGGGTAACCAGGTGCGGTCCATACATATCCAACAAACAATATTATACCTTATGTCCCTGGACTGTCTGAAAAGATAAAACGGATTGGCCATAGGTATGATGTAAGAACAACATTTAAAACAACCAATACATTGAGATCAATACTCACACATACAAAACCCAAAAACGCTGGTGAATGTTCAAAAAATTGTGTTTACAACAGACCTTGTTCGTGTGGTAAGAGTTATATAGGTGAAACATCAAGACCATTGATTGTGCGCCAGGAAGAACATAAAAGTTACATCAGAAATCGAAAATTAACGGGTTCGAAAATATCCGAACATATTCTAACATCTGATGGCGATCATATGATGGAATGGAATAATACCAAAATTTTATTGAGAGAATCAAATCAAGAAAAAAGGAAGTTGAAGGAAACTGCGTGCATTCTTTTATCGAACAACTGCTTCTCAACCAATTCCATCGAAATGGACCGCACCTGGTTACCCCTCCTCAGAGATGAAATAAGAACTAATAGAATGGTGATTGATTGATACCAAACACCCTATGTATCAAGATACCAAATGTCAATCAAAAGAATGTATGACAAATTTCATTTGACTCTGTCAAAGAAAGGTCTTATTACCAAAATCGCAATTCAAATTCAGTTTTCTCAGCGTCTTTCTAAGAAGTTTTGATAACGGAGGCAGATACAGCCTCCGAAACGTCAACAGTTTTCAAAAAAAAAGAGAAATTGTGGAAGGTCATAAACCCAAAAAATTATGTCAAGAACTGGATTTCCTCCACAAAATCAAACTTTTAATCAATATTAACTCGATAATTTTGGTATTAATGAAAAATACAAATCACTTTTGGTTACTAGGAATCAGAATAACGACAATCATTTCTAAATCACTTCATTTTGCCGAAAGCAACATTTTAATGATAATTTTTTGTTATCACAACTAAATTCCCCATTTATCGTTTGCGTGATTTTGTCGAAAACGACTGCAGATAAGGGTAAGGAAAAAACTGCAGATATGTGTAACATTTGTTTTACAGATGAGTGTACATTTTATTTGAATGGAGCTTTGAATAGGCATAATTGCCGTTACTGGGATGACAGTAACCCATACTTATTCCGTGAGGTTCATTCCCAGGCCCCTCAAAAAATAAACGTCTGGTGTGGCATATTAGGAAGTCATATCATAGGACCACTTTTCATTCCTGGAAATTCAAATGGTGAAATCTACCTAAACATGCTTGAAGACTCAATTGATCATTTCATCACACAAATAATAGAAGATGACCAAAATCATAATGCTGATCGGCATCATTTCCAGCAAGATGAAGCACCTCCGCACTATTTTGTTCCTGTACGATTTTTAGATAACCGGTTCCCCGGACAGTGGATTGGCAGGAGAGGCCCAATGGAATGGCCTGCCAGGTCACCTGATTTATGGACTTTTTTTATGGGGACACTTGAAAAATAAATGTTTTGCTACGAAGCCCGAGTCCATAGAAGATATTCGCCAACGGATTATAGCAGAGTGCAGAAGCATAACACCTGATATGCTACAAAATGTAAGACATAGATTTGAACAAAATCTGTATTATTGTATGGAAGCAAATGGGTCACAATTTGAACAATTGTTGAAGTAACATTTCAATAAATCAATTTAAGAGCTTGTTTTTTTTTTACAAAGCACTATTACAAGTAACAAATATTGAAACGTACTAAGTACTACTTGTACATGTTTTCCTATTCCTAGTAACCAAAACTTATTTGTATTTTTCATTATTACCAACATTATCGGGTTCATGTTCTTGAAGCCGTTTTCGCATTAACTGCTTCAGTAAATTTCAACAAAAAGGGTATCATTGGGAAGATAATTTTGTGCCCGTTCAAATAATATATCAGTCGACATAACTTTCCATTTGAAATTTTAGGGTTGTGACACCCCGTCGCTGGGGGGTTGAAGGCACAAGTTGAAAAATATATCTGAAATGTGTCCCCCTCAAAAACAAACTTCACGTGTCCGAGCATTTTTGCTTGCAATTCCACAAAAAGGATAAAAGCTAGGTGCATACTTTTCGTTGGACCACTCTGTATAAACTTCCTGCTACCTATTCAAAAATATGGAAATCGATTGTGATTAATCTTCATATTGAAATTAGCGGTGTCATTGTCAAATTATCCTCACTGTCACTACTCATTTTCACGAAGGCGTAGAAAGGCCACGGTTTTTTCTTTTTTTCAATCCCGACTTCTAACTCGGGATCTCGAGATCCCAAGTTTTAGGTCGGGAAAAGTGTTACTTGTATCTGAGAGATATATATGCCGTGATCAATAATTGAGATTGATTAAGTTGCGCATATATATTTATTTTAATAATTAAATGCGATACTTTTTGTTTTATTATCTGGAATCCCTCTGAATATTTTTCTCGTGGATTTTGAAAAAAACTTATAGAGTTAATTGTATCTGAGAGATACTTGCGACCACCATTGTATGGGGAACTACCCCACTCATTTATATAGTATTGCATATCATATAAAAAGTATTAGAACGCCAATGAGTGCTGTCCTAAATATAATTGGGCTTTACAATTCAAACACCAACTCCAGTACGTAGATTTCCACTATGCCCTAAAGGTGAAATTGAAATATTTCATTAGTAATGAATGAAACTTTTTCTGTCTACTTTCACTTTTCATATTATTTTATTTTATTTCCTTTTCCTTGGTACTCTAGATTATTCTTTATATATTTTTACACCGTTATAACCGTACTTGTTTTTGCCCTTTATTTTATAGTTTTTTTTTATTACCAATATCTCGTACTGTACTCCTTGTTATGAAACTAAATGTTTCTATAAACAATAAAGATTAAATTGAATATAAAAAATATTGCGCATTCAAGCATCCTCAAGTCTAATGAATTAACAGTTTCAACAATTGGAAAGTTATTTTGGTCGAGTATCTGAGAGATACACCTGCGATCATTTTTGTCGCGCCAAGACCCGCGACTAACGGAAGGTTAAATGTTAGTGTTTGTGAAGCATTATTTTCACTCGACCCATCCATTCACTATGGAAATGAAAATAATTTGAAGTTTTTGATTGGTGGGAGTTACTTTAAGTATCATCAAAATTATACCTACGAGATTACCCAAATAAATTTCAGGTTCTAATTGAATGAAAATCATATAAAAGAAATTGTTCTACCTAAAGATGCGTCACTAGGTTGAAGAATTGATTAAAAAATGTTATATTTCTAAGATGAATGTTGAAAAAATGTGGTGGTTCTCATTTGCAACGCGTTCATATGGAATAGTTCAAAAATTTACCATAAATTTAAAATAAGATTTCAGTAAAATACAAAAAATTACGCAAAGAGTAACGTGATGACAACCATCAACATAAATGAATTAATAAGCGTTCCAGATCGTATTGGAAGATTTGATGATACTCAGTGGAAAGTCATTAGCTACCTTAGACTATCTAAGGTCACATTAGATATTACCTGGCTAATTGAATAAACTGACGGTATCTACATCGAATCCAATCTCCAAATTGCATATTAACGAGTCGATGGCACTGGAGTTCTACTCGTTAATTGGATTATAGTGCAAATTCATCAATATCAAATGCACGTCGCGTTATTTGGCAGAGAACGATTCGATGATGGAATTTATACATGAACATTTTGTTTTTCAAATGATGAAGTTCGAGCTTTTTGCTTACTATGTGAATTTTACAGGAGAGTATTCAACAGAAAACATTACAATTTCGTTAGTGGTCACCCAGGGTATTAATTATTCCCAGGCTGGGATTCAGATGAAAATTAAATTGTTATTCACAAACCCCATTGAAAAACTGAAAAGTATATTGACGATGGATTACGCAGTAAAAAATAATTGAGTGTGATTTTAATCACTGGGTTTTACCTATCATGGACTCATCAATTTTATCAGGAACTTGATAAAATGTGAATTTCGATAAAATAAGTGAACGTTAATGTAATTTCATTGTTTTTCAGATTTTGTGAAATATTAATTAAGAAAAACACCAGATATTGAAATGAAAGAGGTTTTACGGTGCTTTTACAACCGTCATTCAAAATTTACATTTACATGAAACAGAAACAATTGTAATGGATACTTGATGAAATGGTGTACAATCTGCTAAAATATGAGTATATGAATCTAATTTCAGTATTATTCACAATTTCTCAATATCAGAAATGACACCAGAAAATCACAATGAGAATGGTTTCACGGTTTTATAGAACGTGATGAAAAACGTACACCGATAACATGGAATTGACACAATTTATTCAGGTAAACGATAATATAGTGTTAATTTTGAACAATCTATTAGACATTATTGAAGTTGAAATATTACTCTGACTCAATGAGATGTATATTCAAGAAAAACACCAAGAGGTTCCAATGAAACACATTTTACGGTGCCATTGTGCACTGCCTTTTGAATGAAATACCAATAACGTAAATTTGAATAACACTCGGGTTGTGATGGATCCACCTAGATAAAATATTATTGAAGACAATGATGTTGCAAGCTCGTAAATTTTACCAAGTTCAGTGTCATGTTGAAATCATCAGATAGAATGCTCCGTTGCTAGCAGGTCACCATTACCCGATAGTACCCAGCGCCTTCACTAGAGGGTCCACTCCACTCCACAGGACATCGTTATTTTGCACAGAGCATGTGACATTAAGATACAAACGCGACCATCAGAGGTATTAGAGGATGTTTCAGACACAGCACAGAGATATCCGAATAGGTCGGAAGTGAGCCAGCCGAAATAAAGGAAAATACCATGTTGATAATATCGTGAATGTATATATAGTGTTGGAATATTGGTTTATTATTTTTGATATTATAATAATGCTTGTTGTTTTAACTGGCTTTTGGTGCCCTTGAGTTAATTCACACCGGATGGTTTCAAGGAAAACACTGATTGGTGTTATCTGATAATGAATAAATCAGAAGAGGCTATGGTTTTATTACACCAAGATATACAGAAAAAACACCGAATTGTAGTGCTAGTATGAAAATACAGTGTGTGTCATGTTTCAAATATGAATATATTCATGAAAATGGTTAAATTTCACCTATTTCTTATGTATGTATAGATCAGAAGATTTCAATTTTCACCAAGTTAGTCCTCAGGAACACCCAGGAACATTCAAATGGAGAATCAACACCACGATAATATTTTCTAAGACTTTTTTCAGGTGCGACATCTGATCATTCCAAATTCAATCAACACCATGTACAGTTTTTTATGTACACCATAGAACGGTGTGAAATATGTCGGTGCTATTTTTCACTAATAATTGCACAAGTGGTTTGTAATTTATTGAGTAAATTTGGGTTGTTTAATGAGAAACTGTAGCAATTCGACGAGAATAACTGTCAACTATTAAAAACACGACACCGAAGGTGGAGTGCTTTTAGGTTGATAGTGTAATTCGGCAGGACAATTTAATGAATAAGAAATTCAGAAACATATCAATGTCAAACTATTCATTTTGGCAACCAACATCGCGATAATTGATAAACAAATGAATAAGTGAAAAAACCACTAGTGTATTTGTCGCTGTAAAAGCTAACTTTTGCCGCTGTCAAAGTGACAATTGCACTGTGGCATATGCGATTTTTTATACATGAATTAAATTTTCACTTATAATTGCACAAGTGGTTTGTATTTTATCGGGTGAATTTGGGTTGTTTAATGAGAAACTGTTTCCTAGCAATTCGACGAGAATAACTGTCAACTATTAAAAACACGACACCGAAGGTGGAGTGTTTGTAGGTTGACAGTTATTCGAGTCAAATTGCTAAAGAAAACAGTTTAGAATTTGAACAACACATATTTACCCGATATCAATACAAACCTAGAGTGTAATTCGGCAGAACAATTTAATGAATAAGAAATTCAGAAACATATCATAAGTATAAGTAAAAAAACCACTAGTGTATTTGTCGCTATAAAAGTTAAAGCTAACTATTGCCGCAGTCAAAGTGACAATTGCACTGTGCCGATTTTTTATACATGAATTAAATTGTCAGTATAATTATCAGGACCTATATGTGCACCGAATGGTGTTATCTGGTGTTATTTTTTCACAGTTTACTGTCTCCAAACCCACTACATACTGATATAAAATTTTTTCTTGATTACTAATTTACTTAAATGGAAAATATACCGGGTGAACCAATTACCGGAAAGTACCAGGGCGACCGAGCTTAACTCGTTTTGTAATAGAGTATGAAAAGCAGTCATTTGAACAGCGAACATAAAAGCAGCCAAACCGAAAAAACCCACACTTTGTGACAGCTCCAACAGTGACATTCTCCAATTGCAACAGACAGAGTTTTATTATTCTTGTTCAAGATCTCTTCTTGAGTGGATTATAGTGTAATTCGATGTATTCTTCGATTAAAAATAATTTAAAAACCTTATCTAAATAAAAAATGTACCAAAATAATTGAATGAGTTTCCGAGATAGGTACCCAAAATATATAAATAAATATCAAAATATATTGATTTTTTTTCAAAAATATGAATAAGATTTTCATAAAAATCTGTTGTGGATTAAATGCGAGAGAAGCGAACCTTGCTTCAATGAAATGAACGATTTCTGTGAGTGATATTTCTTAATAACATTCTCCCTAGCTAATTTATTTAATGATTTTTTCAATAAAAAGTAGAGAAAATTTAAAAAATCAACTTCCTGAATGGAAATGCGAATTTTCAATTCCAGATTTTTTCTTTTCTTTTCAGTTAGAGTCTTTTCACCATATCTATCAGATGTAGTTCAATGTCCAGCGTGGCTTTAGCGAGGGAAGGAGTTGTTTTCTGTTAGATTTTACAAATAAATCACATTTTTTATTTTTCAATTTTCATGGAGAAAATTCCCCTTTTCAACATAAAAATATATATTATTCAGACGAATGGAAAATGGTGGCCAGACGCCATTTTGGAAGATAGATAACTTTTTTTGATGTCAAGAAGTAGCTAATGAACAACAATTTACCCAAAAAAAAATTCGAAAAAAAAATACCAATCTGCTTAAAAGTTAACATGGTAGGGGGTTATTTTATGGAGATATTGTATAATGAATTCTGTATAAAACACATTCTGAAGCTTTCAGATTCTATCCTGAATAGATCAATTCGTCCGATTATTATAGTGTTCAATAATGTTCTCAACTCTCTGCGTCCTTATCTAAATACTAACCAGGGCAAAAGAGACAGACATATCGCTAAATGACATAGAAGACTCGACGCAGATGGGAAAAAGGCATATAAATGTGAGGCCTGTAGGATGTTAGGATTTGAAATCTTTGGAGTTGAGTTTCTTCAGCAAGAGGATTTTTTTTGAATTGGTGTGGACGGGTATACTGAACTACATTCTACATTAACTGATTCTAATTAAAAGAACACAAAGGTAAGAAAGGATGGAGAGATGCGTAGATATATGGAGCATCAGGATAGTTTCTGCGCTGGCGAATTACTATTGAGGCTGTTAATATTACTCGGATTTCTTGAGCATGAATTTATCCCAGGTTGGAGTTGAAAAAGTATAAAGATGATATCGAACTGAAAAAATAAAATAAAACTGTTGAAAACAGATTCAATTTAGCAAGTGAGTTTTATGTCCTACGAAATATAGTGTTTCCTCCTACCCCTATAGAAAGTACACACTTTCCTCTCTCAAAGCAGGGAAGAAACCCATACTTTTCCACCCTAGGAAGAAAAGTAATTTTCCTCCTCCACATTTCAAGTAAGTTGTAAACGATGAAACTTGTGAATCCATTATAATCAAACTGTTTCTGTAATATCTAGAACATCTTATATATCCTGTATTCTGGTAAAAATCAAACATGAATATTACTTCTACTATAGTTCTTTAATAGCTATTTGTGTATATGTAGAGCACAAAGTGATTGATTGTCGTTCGACAAAAAAATTAATCTTTGGAGAACGACAATGGCACTTTGTGCTCGAAATACACAATTTTTTTTTTCATGCGCAGCTTTTAGAAAAAAAAAAAATGATCGACACTTCATTCAAATAGGCACATAACATTACGTATGAGAAAATCACGCAATAGCAATC
Organism: Chrysolina haemoptera; assembly: GCA_958298965.1. NCBI lineage: Eukaryota > Metazoa > Arthropoda > Insecta > Coleoptera > Chrysomelidae > Chrysolina > Chrysolina haemoptera. The sequence goes on from OY282587.1 coordinate 32,381,867, forward strand.
CGAAATGTATAAGCTATCTAAATGTCCAATAATTCAAAACAAAAAAACAACAAGAAAAAAGTAAAATAACGTGCTTAAAAACAAAAGTTGCACTTGCCAAGAGCTGAACCCACTTTCGGATTACAAGCCCAAGACGCTAGCCATTGCACCACCGCAGGTTCTCAGATGGACATATATTATCTATCAGTCACACATCTCATATGGAATATTACTCTGGGGAAATTCTAGTGATGCCCAATGCATTTTTATATTACAGAAAAAAGCACTGAGAATTCTTGCTGGAATCGGTTTCAGAGATTCTTGTCGTGAATCATTTATTAACCATGAAATTATGACGGTACCTTCTATGTATATTTATTCAAGTCTATTGGATATTCACAAAAGGGCTCCCTTGTTTCCCAAGCAATCCAGTTTACCTAATCATAATACACGTAACAGCAATCTTATTAGACCTCAACGTTTCAAACTGACGAAATCGAAAAAAAATTCCTATGATTTCAGATTGTATAATGCTTTAGCTGCCAATATTAAAACTATGAATATGTTTTGTTTCAAACAAGTAATGAAAAAATATTTTAAAAAAACTGTTTCTATTCCACTACAGAATATTTAGAACATGTTCGTAAGCACACTTTTGACGCAAGCAACATGCTTGCCGAACCTCCACACTTAATTTGAATGTATGTTGTAACTTTTGTTTTTGATTGTTTTTTGTTCTTTCTCGAAAGAATTTATGACATGCTACAAATGTATTTTCTTAGACATAACGTAGTCAATAAAGATTTCTTTCTTTCTTTCTTTCTTATACTTTCCATCATGCAAGTATAGGTCCGTTTTAGACAAAAGCAGTTGAGATGCGTTTTAAATTTACAAAAAAAAGTTCATTGAGTGGGTAGGAGTAAAAATCATATATATTCGCGTCGGGCAGTAAACTACATCCTGCGGGAGGAAAAGTGGCACTTTCCTTCCTAGTAATACAAATAGCTATTCCTCCTACCCCTATAGAAAGTACACACTTCCCTCCCTAAAATCAGGGAGGAAACTCATACTTTTCCCCCCTAGGGAGGAAAAAACGATTGACAATTCATTCGAAATAGGCACATAATATGGCCTATGAGAAAATTAACACTGAATCTCAATCCCAAATGGATAAGCTATCCAAATATCCAATAATTTATATCTCTAACAGAAGAAAAAAAGAAAAATAACTTGCTTGAAAAAAAAAAATTACTGATTGCCGCGATCGTACCCAACCCGTTTACTAGTTAGCGTCGCTTACCGGTACGCCATCAGAGTTATTTAGATGGGTATGAATAAATTTTGTATGCTTTCGATCATGCAAGTATAGGTCCGTTTTAAACAAAAGCAGTTGAGATGTGTTTCAAATTTACAAAAAAAGATTTAATAAAGTCGGGCAGTAAACTACGGGAAGGAAAGTGGCGCTTTCTCCCCTTTTAATACAAATAGCTATTTTGTCATCAATCTGTGACAAAACTTCATTTTGCAACTGAATAAACATGATCATAAATAATACAGTTTACTGATTTTCAAATCACCGTTGGCTACGAAAGTTCATTAGTGTAAAGAGAACGATGTACCTTGTAATAAAAGCCCTAGTAAATCTTATGCCGAATGGATTTTCTTATTCCACGCATTCTACAACCGCAGTCTGAGTCATATTAGCCAGACATGACTTCATCCAACATGTGCATGTACTTGTAAAATACATGGTGATGTGCCCAACATAAGCAAAACATGATGAAGCATGCAGCGCTGTTAACTTATATAATGAACACGATGGGAATTTGGTTATTGTTAAAGGTAGTCGGTACACACAGTGCATCGCTGATCCCTTCAGAGGCAGAGAGTCGGTCATATATCATTCGTGAATGGAATACTATGAGCAGCAATGATAAAGCACCTTGCAGGGCGCAGTATGAAATTGGATTATGCCCGTTAAATCTTCAACACTATACATTTAACATTGTTTAAGGATTATTAGAACAGTTTTGGTGCATGAATGCACTGTTTCCGTGCGGTGAAGTAATTTCACATCAAACATGGACCTTGTTGAAGAATTATTGATTATTCATACAGTGAGCACGTAAAGGTTCCAACTAATTCGGTACTATGGGTCAAGAGAAAAATCATTCAGACCGGTTGATATCAATATTCAATCACATATCTTGATGAATAATCCTGCTCTATTTCACTTACCTATTACAATTTCAACTCTACACACATAAAAAAAATATCTTAAAACAAAGCAGCCTGCTTTATATACAGTGACCGCCAAAAAGTATGTACCATATGGGAAAAAAGTGTATTATTAGAGTATTGAAAAAAAGATTCTGGGAAAAAGTTTGTGCATGTCCGATAACCTAAAAATCGATTTTGACAAATGTCACGTGATCGATGGTATGGCGGCAAATTTAAAAAAAAATACTATGAATAGGCAAAAAGTCGGGCAAAATGGCAAGATATCGAAAAAAGTTGCTTAGAATTCAATTTTATACACACATACGAAGTTTCAGACAATATTGTGAGAATATTGAAAATGGCAATTTTTTTTAAATATTTTTCTAGCTATACAAAAATATCAAATTATTTTCTTATGAATAGCTTGACCATACTGAAATATTTGTATTTCGATGATAATAACAAAACTTTCTCAATTTCTCCACATCAGAGAGCACTGTTACAATGGTTCGTATCTAACAGTTATATCAGAATTTCATGATTATTGCGATGATGGAGAAATCCAAAAATATCGTGTTTTTCCGATTGTAATCAATTTTTGATGATAATCGTGCACGAACGTTTCATTTCGCACATAATCTTAACAATGTGCGTCAAATTAAAGAGGCTAGAGTTTTCAACATTGCATGCGAAGTGAAACGCTCTGGAACGATTATCATCGAAACTTGATTATAATCTGGAAAACACCATGTTTCTAGACTGTCATGTCATCACAATGGTCGTGGAATTCTGATATAACTGTAAGATACGAACCAATGTAACAGCCAGGGTTTTAACAAAATCCAATTTTTTAATTTAGTGCTCACTGGTGTAGAGAAAATGAGAAAGTTTTGTCATTATCATGGAAATTCATTCGGTATGGTCAAGCTATTCATAGGATAATAATATGATATTTTTATACAGCTAGGAAAATATTTAAAAAAAATTGCTATTTTCAATTTTCTCTCATTATCTTGTTACGATTTTTTGATGAATTCGTCTTTAATCCAATAGTAAGGCTCATATCGCGGCACCACCCTGTATTCGAATTTATTTTATGCGCCTTCCAGGAGTTTACTTATTATCTGTTTTTGTTATCGCGCAAAAAAACTGCAAGATTCCTTTTCGGTTATTTTCATTAGAACAGACAAGTTACAATTATCTTCGGGTCTTATGATATTATTTGGAATACATTGGGTTCCTTTTCGAAAGTGAAATTACGTTTAGACGGATACACCCATATTGTCCTTCCGGAATTGCGACTTTTGGAAAAGTGTATTTGGCACGTTGCAATTCCTATTCGAATCTGATAGTTGGATATCGGATTGATCTAGGCCCTGAGGAAAATAACATCTCCGCGATGTTAGGTTAGTCGGCAGTGGGAGATGTTATATGGTTTTCCAAACTTTCAAATTCCTTTGATCTCGTTAAATACATAATAAAATATGCAGTGTCTACTGCTCGAAAACGCCATTTTGACCAGAGCATTATATTGAAATCGGAAGAATTCAGGATTCCTTTGTCTGGGTAGACCTTTGGACGGAAAAAAAAAACTGGCAAGCTGTTTACGATATTTCGCTCTGGACGACGACTTACATCTACGAAGGAACGAAGGCTAAGTACCTCGCAGAGGATTTGAAATTTCTTCATTAAATAAGTTTGATTGCCCTTTTTTTTATTGGTTACAAAAGCAATGGGTCTTACTGTTGAGTCATAGTGTTACTTCTTATCATAATATAGTATTAACCGAGAGAGAACATTTTGTCGTCATATTTACTTGTATGTTTCGGTTAGTTATGATATAAATTAAGTCAATAAAAATCGTTGCACGTACTTTGCATTGAATAAATGTCGTTCAGCGGTTTGGGGATCCCTCTTTTTTCTAATTATATAAGGAGTACTCGTATATAACTATTGGAAGTCTTTGCTAACTTGTTATTAGTGATTAAAAGTTTTGTAAAACGAGTCTGTTGTTGGTTAGTGGTTTCTCTCTTCAGATAAAGTCAGCCGGAGCAACGCAAAACTACTTGGCGCCCCTTGGCCACAATTTTTTGTGTGTACAATTATTATCGAACTGCACGACCCTGTAAGTTGTTCAAGAGCAAGCACATTACTTGCCGTACTTAACCCAACAAAACTGTTTTTTTTTTGTCTTCTTGTAAATTAACAGACAAACAGGAGGACGTAATAATCTTCTCAAACTTTGTATATGTGAATAAAATTTATTTCTACGCAACTTTTTCAAATAACTCTTTTTGATATCTTGCCATTTTACCCCACTTTTTGCCTTTTCATAGTAATTTTTTTCAATTTGCCGCCATACCAGCGATTACGTGACATGTGTCAAAATCGATTTTTAGGTTATCGGACATGCACAAACTTTTTCCAAGAATATTTTTTCTAATACTCTAATAATAAACTTTTTTTCCATATGGTACATACTTTTTGGCGGTCACTGTATAATCAAACTAATATGTTCTCAAAAGAAAAGAATAATTTACCATTAAAAAATTTAAATTCACCGAATAAAGCAAACACCTTCACCCAAAACGTTAGTTTCTCGATTCAAAAAAATATTCTTTTCTTTTGAGAACCTATTTTATTGATTATATATAAAGCAGGCTGCTTTGTTTCAATATATTTTTTTATGTGTGAATTGTATTTATTTTGTTTATTTATAGTATGGCAACGATCTTTAGCCACTATCTGTTCTGCTTAGGATTTGTTATCAACTCCATACGCCACCTAAGAAGCAGCACGGTCAATTTCTATTCAACAGTGAATCGTGTAAAACTCATTCCAGTCGAGCCATGAAATAACAATAATATAACGTGAAACTGAAAAAATCTCAGCTGTGAATAAAGAAATTGACTAACATCAATAGTACGCACTACTCATGATACGTTCCTGATGGTGGGACCTGACTGTAATTTATTTATTAGTTCTCAAAGTAGTTTGAAAGTGCATGTGTTGAAATTCCCGAAAATGAGACATGCAAGAAATATACACAGAATTGAAATGTTGTTGATGATTGGCTGATTTGTTGATGGATATTCAAAGTACCCCGATCGTCATGTTTCATAGACAAATCTTAGATTTGTGGAAAATTTAGAGATTTCGGTCAGGGGATAATGTCATAAGAACTTTTCTTGAAAATTCAGAAAATTAAGTGATGGAAATCCTACAGGCACTTGTGGACAATCTTCACAAACAAATTTACGAATTCTACTATCTTCGTTCATTCCATTCTCTTCTAATCCTTCTCCGCTTCTGTTGGAATGCCTGTATTCCATTTTGAAGAATCCGGGTTTGTATACTGAGTGTTTCCGAAACTGGAGCAATAAATGAAATGGAAAGTAGAAGATGACAAAACGAAATGAAAGAATACTTTTTTGTCGAAAAAAATTATTTTGGGAGATATTGAATATTAAAGTTTTCAAGACTTTTTTGGTAATCATTGAGAAGAGGTCTACAGCCTGCGCAAACCGCACTGAAACATGCCAGCGGGCAGACACGCTGTGGCCTGGAGAATCCAACCAGTGCCCCCCAAACAAAGGTGACTGAAAGCGATTTCATGATATTTCATATTTTATTGCTCCAATTTCGGAAACACCGTGTATTGTACATTTTGCTATTCATGAGCTAAATTGTTTTTTCCTTTGACAAGAGCTTCTTGTTTCATTAGAATCCTAGCATAATTGGAAACTCAATTAACGATGAGGTCCATAAAATATAGGTATACTCCTTTCCGTGTCCCAAGAAGAAGCACTGAGTATGGAAAACTCCAGGAACTCAACACATATATGCGAATGTCACTTCTGATCTATCGATTTTCCTAGAGTTAGTCACTAAGAAAAAACATGAATTGCTTCGCCGAATTTTTTTTTAAATTCAATTTTTGCGTTACTACCTATCGTCAGTTCGAATTTCAATATTTAATACAAATAAGAACTGAAATGTTCGAAATTTTATTCTATAAAGAAATATAATAAATAAATTAGTCTATGAAACGGAATAGAGGTCGACCTTCACCCATCTGTTAACCGGACGAAACATACTTTCTATGAAGTTTCATAAATAGACGAATACACCTATAGTGGCTTGCCTACAAGATTCATCCAGACTCTACACAGTGAGATTAAAAAATTTGCACCATACAGAAAACTTTATTTGTCTGTAAATTTTATTTTTCATAAAAATTGGTGCATTGCAGAATACTTGCATATGAGCTGTCAAAATTTCAAATTTTCGAACAGTGTACATGTGTAAACTACCCTTCATTTTTGACATTATCAAAATGTTCATTCCAAGAGGTTGTTCAGAATTGAAAACTATATTCAAATTTGGAATTTCAGCCAGGATAGTTTACTCTGAAAATTCTATTTTTTGTTGCCCCCTGTACGCCGTTCGGAAATTTAGAATTTCAATAACTCGAATACATGCACTAAAATGTATCTCATTAATTTGTTATTTTACATGGTTGCTGAAAAAATAGTGTACGCAACACGTCCGAATATAGCTTTTTTGGGGTAACAGACTTCCAGAGCGAGCGGAGCGAGTCCTAGAATTTTGTCCACTTGTCCTAAAAAACAGTATTTTCCGGACATTATTATTAGTATCAGTTTTAATGCATTTTAAGAAAAAATATTGTTTGTATCTCGAATGCGAAATACTTGCGTTCTCGAATGGTTATTTTATAACTTCCATACTCGAACGCAAAAGTATCATCTCGAATTCTATATAAAAAAATATGTATTTTCTACGAACGTCAAAAAATTGCAAGGTATGCGCAATGATAACAATATGCGAAGTGATCTCCTTTCACACCTTGCGCGAAAAAGTTTGCGAAATACATATTTTGAACACTGCATGTAAGCTATATGAGACTTTCATATTTTGATCTTTATGGTCCTCATTCAAACAAAAATCCAAAAAATCATATATTTATGAATGTTTAACAATAATTAAGTAAGGATTTTTAACACTTTTCAAATTGTGACAAAATGTTATACTACCTATAAGTATTTATATCAATCCTCCTGAAGAACTTGGCAAAGCGAAATAGATTTTCGTCGACCAAAATGTATTGGGGATTAAATGCGAGAGAAGCGAACCTTGCTTCAATGAAATGAACGATTTCTGTGAGTGATATTTTTTAATAACATTCTCCTTATCTAATTTATTTAATGATTTTTTCAATGAAAGCTAGAGAGAATTAAAAAAATCAGTTATTTGAATGAAAATTCGAATTTTCACTTTCAGATTTTTTCTTTCCTTTCAGTTAGAATCTTTTCACAATATCTCCTCCCAAGAGGTTATCTTGAACGATGGAAAATAGCGACTAAAGTTTGTCTTTCAGTCGCAGATGATTCCACAACAGATTTTATGAATGTCCTATTCATATTTTCGAACTAAAATCAAAATACTTATGACAGGTCTATGTCAAAAAATTATTTTTAAAGTGTCATCGCAGAAGAAATATTTCCCTCATATCCATACCTGATGTGTATGCTTCTGAAGAGCCTGTTTTATTCCAATCCTATATCAATCCTCCTGAAGAGCTTGGCAAAGCGAAATAGATTTTTGTCGACCAAAATGTATTGGGGATTAAATGCGAGAGAAGCGAACCTTGCTTCAATGAAATGAACGATTTCTGTGAGTGATATTTTTTTAATAACATTCTCCTTATCTAATTTATTTAATGATTTTTTCAATGAAAGCTAGAGAGAATTAAAAAAATCAGTTATTTGAATGAAAATTCGAATTTTCACTTTCAGATTTTTTCTTTCCTTTCAGTTAGAATCTTTTCACAATATCTCCTCCCAAGAGGTTATCTTGAACGATGGAAAATAGCGACTAAAGTTTGTCTTTCAGTCGCAGATGATTCCACAACAGATTTTATGAATGTCCTATTCATATTTTCGAACTAAAATCAAAATGCTTATGACAGGTCTATGTCAAAAAATTATTTTCAAAGTTTCACCGTAGAAGAAATATTTCCCTCATATCCATCCCTGATGTGTATGCTTCTGAAGAGCCTGTTTTATTCCAATCCTATATCAATCCTCCTGAAGAGCTTGGCAAAGCGAAATAGATTTTTGTCGACCAAAATGTATTGGGGATTAAATGCGAGAGAAATGAACGATTTCTGTGAGTGATATTTTTTCAATAACATTCTCCTTATCTATTTTATTTAATGATTTTTTCAATGAAAACTAGAGAGAATTAAAAAAATCAGTTATCTGAATGAAAATGCGAATTTTCACTTTCAGACTTTTTCTTTCCTTTTCAGTTAGAGTCTTTCCACAATATCTATCAGATGTAGTTCAATGTCCAGCGTGGCTTGTGCCGGGGAAGTAGTTGTTTTCTGTTAGATATTACAATAAATCACATTTTTCATTTTTAAATTTCCATGGAGAATGTTCCCCTTTTCAACAAAGAAGAAGTTCTTTGAAAATTCCAATTTATTCGATGAATTACGATGAAATTGAAATCATAAATGAATTTCATGAAAACGATGCTTTTGAAAAGACTGGATATTTTCAATCGAAAATATGAATGGAATATCCATAAAATCATCTGCGGATGAAAGGCAAACTTAAGTCGCTATTTTCATCGTTCAAGATAACCTCTGAATAGGGAAACATTCTCATTCATAGTCTTATAGTTTTGGTTTGTCAATTTTCAGATCTTATAATACGTAACTATCAGAATATAAATAAATCTCCGTTTCAACGACAGTTGTATTTATTAGTAGTCCACATATTTTTTCCCCAATATTTTCTAATATACCACGGCCTGAAATTTGACGAATTTGTATTGTATTGCAAAATGTCTATCTATGATTTTTCAAAAGAAAATTTGTGAAATATAACTACATAAAAGTCCATTGCGGTAAAAGACGTAAAAGGAAAATATCTACCCAGACAACAAATCCTCAGGCACAATTAGTCTTCATCCTGAGCATTATACACCGTAAATTTATTCTCGAAGGCTCTCTAGACAAGTAAAAATGGACTATCCAAAATCTGTGTTACAAGTACAAAGCGACGTTCCTTATGAACGCTATAAAATACGTGTTTTATCAGTTCCTGCGCCAACCTTCAACTGCTCAACAAATCCAACTCATTCTCACCACAATATGTTCTAACTCACCGGATATTTTACGGTTCCCTGATTCAGGCCGTTGATTTATGGCGGAAATATATATAATTTTCAGCGTGTAGAAAATATTGTTCATCGCATGGAAATAATCGATTATTAAACATCAAAGAACGGAATAGAATTGCTATAAAATGAAATTCACAAAAGAATTCAGACAAGCATTTTTGGGGCACGCTATTGATTGACGATTATTTCTATGAATGGGAGTTTTCATATTCATGGAAACATATGTAGAATCGAACGAAAATACAGAAACACTAGAATATGTGCAAGTAACTACTAACTGAAAAAGGGAACATTCTCCATGAAAATTGAAAAATGAAAAATGTGATTTCTTTTCAATATCTAACAGAAAACAACTACTTCCCCGGCACAACCCAAGTAGCACACCCATATTGGGACAATATTGGTACAATATTGTGAAAATATTGGCAAAATATTCAAATAATAATATTGGCGAGAAAAAAAATGTGAACATTCGGCGATATTGGTCCAATATTAAAAAAATAATATTAGTGTAATATTCTCGAAGCACTATTGGCCTCAAAACGTTGAGCAATATTGGTACAATATCGCTGTATTACATTGTAATAATAATGGTAAAATATTAGCAAAATATTCAAACGTAATATTGGCGAGATAAAATTATAATTATTTCGGGATATTGGTACAATATTACTTGGACACTATACAACTAATATTAGTGAAATATTGTAGAAGCAATATTGGCCTCAAAATATTTAGGGATATTGGTACAATCATTTGCATATATTGGTAAAATATTCAAAGTGAATATGTCGCCTAGGAAATATTGTTAAAATATTTCCAGAAAATGTCGAATAATATGAAAATTCTACAATTTCATTTCTAATTCAATTAACCACTGAGTAGATTGACTTGTTAACGCATTGTGAGAAGCCTTATTTAATATATGTTACTATGGTTCAGCTGTCGTTCCATATGTGGGGCCACCTAGCGGTTTCTTACCCAAGTTTGATCATAATTCATTTCAATATTGTTTATTGAATATTCGACCAATATTAAAATTTCAATGATAGTGATTTTGTAATTTTAGTTCGAAAATATGAATAGACATTCATAAAATCTGTTGTAATGTTGTATCAATATGGTCTTTCAAATATTGGCGTGAGGTTTTCGTAACAATCTCAATCAATATAGGGTCAATATAATTTTTAGAATATGGATTGAATAATATTCCACCAATGTGCTTTAAAACTTGGATATACAATATTGTTTTTTATCTCTAAAATCGATATGAAAGTAATATTGAAATGGCAATATTGGAGCTAGATGCTGGAAACAATATGTAGGCAATATAGCTCTATCGATATCGGTGAAAATTATTAAACCAATATTGACCCAATATTTTATAAATCAATATACATTTACAACAGGTTGAGGCAATATTCCACCAATATTATCAATGAAATATTGTTTTTTCAATATGCGTCCATATTGGTTCAATATTATTTTTACATTTACAATATATTCATATTGGCCCAATATGAAAGCAAGATTCGGCCAACATGAGGTGCTACCTGGGAAGCCACGCTGGACATTGAACTACATCTGTCAGATAAGTATTGTGAATCCTATATCAGTCCTCCTGAAGAGCTTGGCAAAGCGAAATAGATTTTTGTCGACCAAAATGTATTGGGGATTAAATGCGAGAGAAGCGAACCTTGCTTCAATGAAATGAACGATTTCTGTGAGTGAAATTTTTTAATAACATTCTCTTTATCTAATTTATTTCATTTTTTTCAATGAAAACTAGACAGAAATAAAAAAATCAGTTATCTGAATGAAAATGCGAATTTTCACTTTCAGATTTTTTCTTTCCTTTTCAGTTAGAGTCTTTTCACAATATCTGCTAGATGTAATTCAATGTCCAGCGTGGCTTGTGTCGGGGTAGTAGTTGTTTTCTGTTAGATTTTGAAAATAAATCACATTTTTCATTTTTGAATTTTCATGGAGAATGTTCCCCTTTTCAACATGAATACCTCCCAAGAGGTTATCTTGAACGATGGAAAATAGCGACTAAAGTTTGTCTTTCAGTCGCAGATGATTCCACAACAGATTTTATGAATGTCCTATTCATATTTTCGAACTAAAATAACTACTAATCTTCGTACAGTAAAACAGTACATTGGAAGTTATCGGAACGAACTTTTATCGGTATCAATAAGAAATATAGAAAAATACTACAATAATTTAGCTGTAACAAATTCTATTGTTAATACTGAAAGTAGTTGCCGAATTTGATCCGACCAAGTTGAACATTGCTAAAAAATAAACTCCACTAGTATTTCTTAAACTGGAAGAGCAAAATTTCTATGTTTTTTAAGTATGAAAACAGTGCTTATGCAAAATTCTAGCTATGACAATAATTCAATGGGTTTGGGATGAGGGGATAACTAACTACTAACAGACGGCATTGTGTTTTTATATATTTTTTCTACAAATTAATGTGCTTGATTCACCTGCTTATAACCTCACGCAATTTAGTTTGCGAAGTGTCGTTTTCCCGCATTGCATTGGTGCGAAAAAAAAGTTCGCGCACGCTAAAGCTTTTTTAGGTAAGTTTGTCTTGCAGAAATAATACTGATCCTAACTCATACGGAAAGTTACTTTCTCCACAACCTTCACAGAATTTGCCAATTCTGAAATCATATATCACGCTCTTGATATTAAATAAATATTCTAAAACACTTGCTGTCTTATGCATTTCGCATGTAATTCATTCAATCACTTGTATAAGAATAATATTCTGACATTGTTGTAGCAATAATTACGTTAGCCTTGACTGGCATCATTTATTTATTTATTTATTTATTTATTTATTTTTGTATAAGGTAATTCGACCAAACAGATGTTCCAATAACAGAATTACACGTGCATCTAAACAAGTGTGACAATAAATAGGTGAATTTACATAATTCAACTAAAATAAAACTAAAAACTAATTCTAAGTACAGCTCTAAAAATAAGTAATCAATGAATTTTCAATCATACAGCAAGAACACGATAAGTCTGATTTTTAACTATTGCAAATTATTGACAAAAAAGGTCATTGTGGATGAAGTATTAGTAATATATTGTTTGAATCGCAACTACTGGTGAATTTTTTACATAGTTGGTATTGGTGTTTGGTGTGTAGAACAAATGTGATGAACGAGTGACATAGGGTCAAGTATTGAAATTAAGACTACTCAATAAATAAGGACTATCAACAAGGTTATTCACAATCTTGTAGAGAAAAAGAACATGCGAAACCAGTCGTCTTGATGAAAGTTTCTATGCCGATTAAAGTGTATCAAGCTTACTTCGTAATCCTGACGACACTATTGTCTATTGAATCTATAATTCAACATATTGATAAACTTCTTCTGAACCCTCTCGTATTTTTGGTAATACGGATTCCATTTATACAAGCAAATTCAAGATGGCTACGAATCAATGCATTATACAAAGTGAATAATGAGGTGAATAAACCCTAAATTACCCATAGACTTTCTAACTATTAATTCAATATGATGCTCAAGAGTTAATTTAGATCCCAATAGGACACCTATTTTTTTTTATGACGTCGACTTTCTCTAGTTTATTATTGCTGATAGTGTAGTCGAAAGATTCGTTATTGTGTAGTCTAGAAAACGTAATAGAATTACATTTATTAGTATTCAGATGTAGTTTGTTAGTAATACAATAAACTTGTAACCTGTTAAGATCAGACTGCAACTTATGACAGTCGGTGACATCGTTAATAGTATTGAACGCTTTTAAGTCATCCGCGTACAGACAGAAGCCAGAATATTTAAAACAAGCACCAATGTCATTGATAAATAGGGTGAACAGAAGTGGTCCAAGGTGAGGCCCTTGTGGCACACCGGATGTAACAAACACTGAACACAGAAGACCAATTATTCATAGTTACAGTCTGGGTCCTGTCAGTTATATAGCTCTCAATCAATCTCAGTAAGTTGCCATGTACACCGATGTTTATGATAAGTGACTTGTAGTGAACTTTGTCAAAGGCTTTTGAAAAGTCAGTATATACACGGCATCATCCTGTTTTCTTTCGTTCATTTTGTTCAATATGTTCTGAGGAAAGAATGCAAGATTAGTGAGTAAAGAGAGACCTTGGAAAAATCCGTGTTGGATCGATCATAATGACAAGATGTGAAATGAAATGTCAAAATAATTTTTCGTTTGCTTTCCATTTGATTTTATGTATGGTTGTGGAGAAAGCACGTCTGTTACTCGTTTAGAATGAAAATTCGTTATGCTCGCATCGAATTTTTCATTCTAATCTTGTTACAGAATATACTATTCCATACTTGTTAAGGTGATAACTATAACATGAGTTGTTACAACTTCAGCTATTTGCATGGTGATTTGAAAGACCGTCAGATTTTTTTTCATTCTGGCAAAATTTTAACAGTAAACTTCCAAAATAGCTCAGGAAAAACTAAAAAAACTCTTTCCGTACTTGTTGAGATATTCAGTTGGTAACTATTTTGATACTGACAAATAAAATATACTTGTTTTTCAGTTGTTATTTCAATGTAAGAAATGTCACTTCGAAACAACAAAAAATATAAAGTAAAATAGAAGTGAAAGAAGTAGTCGAATGGAAAATTCCACAGCTGGTTAACGAAAAAAACAATTTCAACAAAAATCAAAACAATTTACTCGCTGGATTGTTATACTTATCTGATGAATGAGAAACTCGGTTGCTCTTGGAACTTGTGTTTCTTTCTCCAATCATTTAGCAATCTGCTGAATGAAATGGAGAGATTGAGGCGCAAAGATTCCAAATGTTTCAACTGCTACAGGATAGGAAAAGTAGATATCAGCCAATGTTTTATATTTATTACGTTTCACTTTTTCGCTAGAGATGGCAGCAGCTTCTGGTGATTTCGCTGTGGATGATAAATGAGAGGGAGCTAAGATGTCAGCACATGTGAAATCCCACAAAGATGGTTGCGGTGTTAGCAACTGGTTTTCTTTAGACTTAGCTCTACAACATACACTCCAGCCCTTTCATCCATCTTGGCTCTATCACTGCACCCTATCGATGCAGTTCAGGTCATTATTCATAAGTTTAATGGCGAAAGGTTTATTCCAAAACTTCTGCAAACTTGTAGTAGTATTGAATATACTATTCCATATCACGAATCAAGTTTGTAACCAATTCGAGTGTACGGCACATTTTTCTATCGAAAACTAATGTTTTTCTTTGATATACCATAAGAGAAAATTCCAAAAGTTCTGAAAACTTTAAAGATTCATCGAAAAAATATTCCGAACAGTCGTGTAGATTTGCAACCGTTCTTTCTCGATGTACCATTCACTTGACCAGTTTAAAAACTTTTAGAATTATTACGAATTGATTGTCTATTATTTCTACTGGCCTTTTAGCATTATTTCTAATGCTGTAATAGGAAACGTAAATATTGCACCTGGGATTCCTAGACAAGCTAGCTAGTGATCTGCTTGAGCTTGAGATCTGCCGAAATTTATTGCGTCTCTGGTCATCATACCAGTGAAGCATAGGTGTGATGATCGTTTGATATTTTATGACTCCGGCGCTTCCGGAAATGAGACAGTGGCGCAGCCAGGATTTCAGTTTGGGGGGCTGAACATACAATTCAGTAACTTCAGTAACCAGAGCTTGTTTTTTATTCGTCAGTCGGATGCTATGAATAACGGTGGTGATTTTGTGGCTTGGTTGGGAGGGGGAGCTGCAGCCCCAAGACCCCATCCCCCTAGCTGCGCCACTGGAATGAGGTAACCAATAATCTCACTATACAATTATTAGGAAATTGTGTACACCAATTCCCAAAAATCGTAAGTAATGCCTGCAATACCCATGTAATTCCCGAGTAATAACCCCAAGTAATGCCCGTCAGAAAAGTAATAAAAATATAAAATCGTATCTTAATGTTTGTTGTCAAGTACAATTCTGAAGAATTTTTTTTTTCCATTGCACAATTCTGATTTCTACCGCAATACCCATGTAATGCTAGAGTAATACCTCCCTTTCCCTTGTAATGCCCAATAGTTCCCGAGACATGTACACCTCGCAATTTCCCGATAAAACCTATTCATGAAGTAAAGCCATTTGAAAATGCCTCGGATTATTTTTAAACACTATATAAATAAGTAATTCTCGTTGAGATTCACTCTCATAATACTTAAGCATTCAAGAAAGTTGATATATGTTACAGGAAGTTTCTATAAAGACCTTACATGGGCGCCTGATGTTAGAACATTTCAGAGAGTACGTGAGGTCTTTTCAACTCTCAAGTCGAAGTGGAGAACTGATAATAACTATAAACTTTGGTCTACCTGGAGTTTCGGAGATATTCTATGAAACTTATTTCGTAAATACGGCTAACACAGAATTCGATGAATGTTATTCAGGACAACCCAGGTAGCACTTCATGTTGGCTGAATGTTGTTTTCATATTGGGCCAATATGGATATATTGTAAATGTAAAAATAATATTGAACCAATATGGGTTCATATAGGAAAAACCATATTTCATTAATAATATTGGTGGAATATTGGCTCAACCTGTTCTGAATGTATATTGTTTCATGAAATATTGGGTCAATATTGGGTCAATAATTTTCACCAATATCGATAGAGCGATATTGCCTACATATTGTTTCCAGCATCTAGCTCCAATATTGCTATTTCAATATTACTCTCATATCGATTTTAGAGATAAAAAACAATATTGTATATCCAAGTTTGATAGCACATTGGTGGAATATTATTTAATCCATATTTTAAAAACTATATTGACCATGTATTGATTGAGATGGTTACCAAAACCTTACGCCAATATTTAAAAGACAATATTGTTGCGTCTTCGGGTTCAAAAATAAGTGTACTCTGGTATGAACTCGCCTTTATTAATCAAACTTTACTTGACAACACTGTAATAGAAGTCACTGTCAAAATACTTGTATCCAAGGTAACTCAAGGTAACTTTCTAACTAACTTCCTTCATCTCACAAATGCATTGCTTTTATATACAAATGAAGTTCTAGAAAGCTTAAGAAATCAATAGAACACAAAAAGAATGTTCGACGATTGATCCAGAACAAAAGTTAGTGCTTCTAGATTTTTCCATCTAATTCATCGAACGATTTCGAACAATTCAAGAAGTCTTTATCAAATTTCAGGTCTGTAACAATATTGATACAATATTACAAAATACATTTATCACTAGGATTGAAATTTGAATATTGGCCGAACATTCAATAAACAATATTGAATTGAATCATGACTAGACTTGGATAAGAAACCGCTAGGTGGCCCCACATATGGAACAACAGCTGAATCATAGTAACATATATTAAATAGGGCTTCTTACAATGCGTTTACAAGTCAATCTACTCAATCAATGTTTCCAAGGCAACATATTCACTTTGAATATTTTACCAATATATGCAAATGGTATTGTACCAATATCCGTAAATATTTTGGGGCCAATATTGCTTCCTCAATATTTCACTAATATTATTTGTATAATGTCCAAGTAATATTGTGCCAATATCCCGGAATAATTATAATTTTATCTCGCCAATATGACGTTTTAATATTTTACCAATATTATTCCAATGTAAGCGTGCTACAGCGATATTGTACTAATATTTTGAGGCCAATATTACTTCGAAGATATTAGACCAATATTATTTTTTAAATATTGGACCAATATCGCCGAATATTCCCGCCAATATTTTTATTTGAATATTTTGCCAATATTGTACCAATATTGTCCCAATATGGGTGTGCTACTTGGGAACCCACGTTGAACAGACGTTAGGTGACCAATATAATAACCAACTGGAACAATAATCTTCCACCATTCCTAATTACATATGAAATGTTTTTGCTATCGAAGATTGCTTATTGGTTTCTCCACGGGTGGCGCTGCAACTGACTTTTACTGTAAGTCGCTGCTTCTTTTGTGTGGATATATTAGTTATACAATGGATAATAATTCATTGGGCTGGGGCAGGACGACTCTAATGTTGTCCGACCTACCCTGTCAATGACGAGCGGCAAGAACCGCGAAACGCGTCTGCAGGTAGTCTTCCCCAGCCAAATGAAGGATAATTTGCTGTATAATTATAGTAAGCAATTGCAACTGGGTCTTCTTGGAAGAACGTTGCACAAATATCTGTCACATGTAATTCAATGTCCGTCGTGGTATTATCCAGGGAAGTAGTTCTTTTCTGTCAGATTTTTGCCTCATATTTTCCACATGGTGGAAATATTTGGAGAGAAGGGTACTTCGACATTGTCGATTTTACTTTTTCATTTATACTTCTTTTGTTGCATACATTTCATTCATACCATAATTTTTCCATAAGCGATTTCACTAAAAACACTGACAACAGACGAAATTGCTCTGCCTGCGGTCTCATAATATTCCAGTTTTTCTTGAATTTCGATAATGAAAAACTCTTGTGTTTTCATTTTAGATGTATTGAAGATCGCACATAACTGCATTGACTATTCCTTTTTTTTACCCATCACTAAACCGCTACTTTTAACAACTCTTCACGTGTTTTGGTCACCATGTAACCATCTTCTTCAAAAGTAGCATTGCCTCAGCTAGGAGAAGAGTTCGGCTCTGTCACAGAAGAATAGTTTATCCACTTAATGTGATATGTGTGGAATGTTACTAGCCGTTATACGCCAGAAGAATATTATGCATTTCGTTTTTCAGATATTTTTTCTAGGATGTTCAAAATGTTTTAAAGAATCTTTTCTATAAACGACAGATACATAGACCCAGTTGTGAACAGTATTTTGGAATAATTTTCTCATGCAGATACCGACTGTTTTTTTACCGTTGACACATTTTTGACTTCGCCACTTGACTAGAAAGAAACAATTGTTGAATCTTATCAGGATTCAATCAGTTAGGCGCAATCCCGTCATTTTTCAGCTGAATGATCAACATGGTGAACTCATGTTTTGTCATGTGGCGAATGGTACAGGTTTTCCAGTCATGTAAACAATATTCACATCAACGTAAACGAAAACAGTCGATAATTTTCACAGCAAATTTCAGTTCACGCCTGCTGTCGCTATTTATGTTCGGATAATAAATCTAGCCAGCGCGTGACACCGTCGTCCGTTACCGTTTTAGAAACAAATTTGCAGCGAGCAATAACAATGGTTCAAATCATCAGGAAACAGTTTGATTTATAAGTAAACAGAGGATGTGCGACAGTAGACACTTCCGATACGACCTGATACAAACTACAACGAGGGAAATTCAGAAAAAACTACCCGTCTCATTCATTAAAATGGCAAATCTTTCTGCAGGATATCCGTGACATAAAAATGTTCAGTCATCTGAATGATTGAAAAGTCGACATACAAGCCATATATTGATTATATTACTTGTTCATTAAAGCCAAACGGCATGAAGTATCACATAATACAAAAATCATTCCAAATAAAAGAAATTAGCCTGATTTTTTTATCCTGATCTCATGTATGGATTCCTGGCGTACTTGACGGTCTACTCAAATATAGTTTGATTTGGGACGATTCGACGATTCTTGGCATTACACGTCTTCCCTAACTCTCACATGCTCTGGAAGACTTTTTGTGAAGGCACTAAGGTAAAAAACGATTAAAATTTATTGTCTTTGCGACATGTTTCGATACACAGTATCTTTTTCAAGCGAATGTAGTACATTAAACTATTCTTCATTGAAATTACTTAAATACCTTTTTTACCCATCAACATAATTAGGGACTACCTATAATTATCGCTAATACCTAGACTCATACACTTATAAAATTGACATAACAATGAACCTACCTGGAAATCTCAAAACAAAGTTACTACTTAATTGAATAAATTTAACAAAGGGGAACCGTTCAGGTCTAGTTGATCATTCAATAAACAAGATGAATTTTTCAATTTATTAATTTCTAAGAATTCTAAATAATTAAGCCTAATGCCCTTATTTTCAACATGAAGAATTTCGAAGTTTTCATCGAAGTCATGGCCTTCCTCCAAAATATGATTGGCATATGATGAGTGTGCTTTATTATTTATATAATCCATACGGTGTCTACCTGTCTGGCCGATATATACTTTGGAGCAAGATCGACAATTCAATTTATAAACTCCTGATTTTTCAGATTTCTGCGTTTTATCTTTGTTATTCTTGATAAACCTTCCCAGTGTGTTATCTGTTTTATATGCTACTCTTAAGTTTTGCTTATGCAAAAATGAAGCTATTTTTTCTGTGACGGGTCCTGAATAAGTTAAAGTTCTATAATTATTGTCAAGGTTCCTCAAAGTGGGGTACACATCCTGGATAGCCTTTCTATGTAGTTTTTTAGCAAGAATATTTTCTATTAATTTAACTTGATATCCATTGTTAACTGCTATCTGCTATTTAATTCTTTGTTGAAATTTTCTTCGGACAGTGGAATATTTACTAATCTGTGTATCATACTATGGTATGCTGATATTTTATGTGTATATGGATGTACTGAATTATTATGGATGTACTGAATTATTATGGATGTACTGAATTATTATGAATGGTACATCCATATACACATAAAATATCAGCATACCATAGTATGATACACAGATTAGTAAATATTCCACTGTCCGAAGAAAATTTCAACAAAGAATTAAATAGCAGATAGCAGTTAACAATGGATATCAAGTTAAATTAATAGAAAATATTCTTGCTGAAAAACTACAAAGAAAGGCTATCCAGGAAGTGTACCCCACATTGACGAACCTTGACAATAATTATAGCACTTTAACTTATTCAGGACCCGTCACAGAAAAAATAGCTTCATTTTTGCATAAGCAAAACTTAAGAGTAGCATATAAAACAGATAACACACTGGGAAGGTTTATCAAGAATAACAAAGATAAAACGCAGAAATCTGAAAAATCAGGAGTTTATAAATTGAATTGTGGATCTTGCTCCAAAGAATTGTTTAATGTACTACATTAGCTTGAAAAAGATACTGTGTATCTAAACATGTCGCGAAGACAATAAATTTTGTGGAAATTTAAATCGTTTTTTACCTTAGTGTCATAACAATGGATTTCCATCAAGTAAAGGCCACGTCAATCCAAAATTTTTGTGAAGGTGCAGCTGGGTGACAGAAATAACGCTTTTATTTCATTTGACAATTTATACAATGAAAAAAATTCGGATTCAAAAATTCCAGTTTTTTGAGTTCCGTACACAAATTATTTGAGGTCTTTTGGTCCATATTGATACTTGTCTAATTCAACATATCTGGTAGAGATATACAAAATTATGAAGGAATTAAACACCAGAAGGAAATAAAACGAAGGTTGGAATCCAGGTAGAAATGGTCAAAATACAAAAAGCAAACATTGATAGATTAAAAAATTATAGCTACTCGGGAATGTAAACATGAAAAAAAAAACTATCAGTGAGTTATTAAACCAAATTGTTACTGTCAAGACCACAGAACCAGAGAAATTGTTAACAAAAATTCAGTGCTGGACCTGAGTATGAACTTGGATGAAGTTCAAAATGAGATAAAAGTCTACAGGGTGAATCCTGAAACAGGAAAGCTTCCATGAATCCACCTCAGTTCGAAAAAAACATTCGCAATATTCGACCTGAAAAACTCCCACATACCAATTTTGAATGAAATCGGACCATAATCACAACTACAAAAATTCCATATGGGCATTGTCACCGGAATTATGATCACTTGTTGAATTTCAAGTTTATCGGACGACTAAAATAAGGTTGAAATTCACTTGCAGGATTTGACCCATATATACAGCATACCGACATAACAAGTTGATATAACAGCTTGTAAAAAAAATTATATTTTTTGTGTACAGCTTTCAGCTAATCTTATCGAATATATCCAATAAAGAAATTTCAATTTCCATATCATGCGACGTATAACTTTATCGCTCCACTTTAAAATTATTTTTGATTTTTGTAACTCAGAAAAAGTGATAATTCGCCCTGTTAATCGTTTACGGAAATGCTCAGAAATGATACTCTTGCACTTGCTAAGTTTGATACTAAGGTGAAGGTTAACAACGCAATGATGAGTCAGTGATATTACCCGCAGTAGAGTTCAGTCAATAATGGTATAAAAGTGACATACAAATTCAACACTCTGTATCTCGTAAACTAGATAGGAATTTCATGAACTCATAGTAACGTTTCTCCACTAGAACAAATTCAACAACATAAAATATTTTTGGAGGATTTGACCGAAATACTTCATGCATAAAATACGTGCGTGTCCTCTCAGAACTGAAATAGAGAAACAATTAATAAGTTCCGTTCAGTTCAGTCCGAGGTCTCTGAGACCCTGTTGTTCATCTCGTCACAACACTCAACCCCACTCGGATATTCACTTCCGCTCATAGGCAAAATACAAGAGATATCTGAATCATACAGCCTGTGGGTGTACTTCTATTTCCTGAGAAAAAACTGACACCACTGGCTCCAGTAGTGCTAACATATCTCCTAGCCCGGATTTAAAATACTATTCCGCCTTTGCTGTCGATTTATTGGTCTGCAGAGTGCACTCTCCTATGACGTATTTGGTTATTTATGTATTGGAACGGGATGAGCGCTGTTTATCTCAAACTCCAAAACAGAATCCAAAAAAGCCATATCGAATGCTATTCACCGTGCATTCATTCCTCTTTGAGTTGTCCCTCCGCGTACGAATTCGACTATCTGAAGAAATAAATTGAAAATATGCTTCAATGGCAGTTACTTTCGAATATATCCTGAAATTTTATTTCTGTTGCTCTTTTATATTCGGCTTGAGGCATTCCTCTATTTCATTTTTATACTATGTCTCATTACTAATCGAGTGGAACATAAGAAATAACCTTTGGTGATCAGGCTCAATGTACAGGATGGGCTAACAGTAACTCCTGAGAATAATAATAATAATAATAATAATAATAATAATAATACTTTATTATTTCTTTATTATCACAGTTTCTATGATATAGGATAAGTCGTAGGGAGGAAGTGCATAGCTGAATTGTATAATTACAGCAAGTCACTAAACTATCACATGTGATAAAATTACGTAAATTTTTTGTTCAAGAATTCTGATATGTCGTTGTACATAAAAATATTTTTAGTTTTCGTTTAAATACGTTAAATTTTTTTTCCAATCTCAGACAGGAAGGCAAATTGGATTCTTACTATTATTTTCCCGACTTCAAGGTACGAAGCCAGCCACGATAGAAATTTGCCACGAAAGCCTAATTCACTTAATTTATTATTTGTAATATTAGTATTGATTGAATCGAAAGCTTTCGAAAGATCAAAGAACAATGCATCTACATACTTTTCATGTCCAACGAAGTATGAATATAATTGAATGGCGCAATAGATGCACTTTCCGATGATCTTCCTGGAAGAAAGCCATTTTGATCCTCAGTTATAACATTGTATTTTGAAATAATTTTACACATCACACACTACACCGTTTTTGGGCGAAAATGTTCAAGACATAATTATTGTTTGCCTTTCTTGAAAATTGGACTCACAATGCCTATCTTGAGGTCAGATGGAAATGAACCCTTTTCAACGGAAAAATTGATTATATCAGCTATAATACCCGATATATGGGGACCTACATTTTTAATTATCTTTGTAGAGAGACAGTCAACACCTTCAGAGTTCACATTTCTCAAAGAGTTTATAGCATCGAATACATCTTCAGGTATGATGGGATAAAAGTTTCAACAGACAGAGTAACACATGTCTGTTGAAAATTTTATCTAGGTTAATCCTGGAATAAAGATTTTTTAAATGTTGTTCATATGATGTCCTGTTTTTAAATATTTACATGGTCCTCTGGACACATGATATTTTTATGGTCTGTCTCTTGTATACCTGACGAGTACGCACTAATGATGACTTTATAGTCGAAAGCGATTTGCTATTATTTTAAAAATAAATTTATGCACGAAATTCAAATCTGTTATTCATCCAATTACATTGGAACGTGCACACAGCTTGACAATTTTCACTTTCCATTAGATCCATAAGTAATATTTTTTTTATAATCAGTATTGAAATTTCCACATAAAATTACGGAATCACAATTTCTTGAGCAGTAATTCAGAGCCTTAAAAAGTTGTTCAATGAATATCTCAATGTTACCGGATGGAGGTCTATATAAATTTAAAAGGCAGACAATGATACTTGTCAAATAATATGAAAGGTTTGTATATTCAGAATGCCCTATGGAGACAAAATATACCAGGTGTCTCATTTGGAAATCGAAAGTTAATGACACTTCCGGTCATCCAGTCCCTTGTTGAAAAATACAGTTCTATGTCTCATACTACAGTTCTATGTCTCATACAGATATCGCCAATTTCATTACAACATATCCAAAAACAGAAAAGTTATGTTATAGGTACGTACATATAGATTGAAAACTACTAGTCAACAATGCTCAATTATGCAATTCCTCTAAGCATTGCAAAATGTTCATTAGAACCAACAAATATATTCAATTCTCAGTAAGTTGAACGTACCTAGGCTAACCTCCGAAGAATACAACACCCAACCGGTGAAGAACCTGCACAGACTTGTACAGGGGACTAGAGTTACGGAGTGGGTGATGTAAAACTAACCCGGAAAGCACAAAAAGCCCAAGAGGCTGAGGTGCAGCTGGCGAAAGGACCAGCATCCAAGGGAAAAAAAAAAAAAAAAAAAAAAAAAGTTGAACGTACAATACTTATTCATTTCATACAGATATCCCAAATTTCATTACAACATTTTCAAAAACAGAAAAATTATGTTATAAGTATACGTAGACAGTGCTAGTCTAAATTCCGTTCCCCCCTACTAATTTTTGAACCACCTGGTATATCGCAACGAAATTTGAAAGACTCAAATAGGAGATAAAATCTTCCTTTTTCATGAGAAAATTTCAGCTAAAAGTTTCAAAATGACAGCTGAGCGCCGTCTTCAATAATTTTTTAAATAGAACACCCAGTATATTATTGCATGATCGGTTAGGGACGATCATAAGGAATCCAACAACACCAAGTTTGATCCAAAGACTATGGAGATATCGCCTATTATTTTCTCTATAAGCCGAATGAGTGTGAGAGAGAATTTATTGACCCGCCAGAAAAAGTTTCTCTCTCCTACTCAAAATACTTCATTTGTCGGTTTAACAGAAAAAACCCAGTTAGATTTGTACATAGACTTCGAATAAGTAGAGTGCTCCATCAGGAAAATTTACCCAGAGATTATTTCCGTTGAAATAGAAAAGTAATAACAAATCAAACTTAGCCTTAATATATCCAAGAAATTATATAATTGAAGCCCACCAAAAACTGAGTGAATCGAAAGAACATAATCTCGTTCTCACCCGGTAGGTATACATATTAAACAAATTTTCATTGTGAGACGAAAGATAGCACTCTACTCAAAATCAAACTTCTTCATGGCTATCATGACTCAATGTTTTGTTTTCCCATTCAAATATCGAATAAAAACTTGTTTATCGAAAATAATTCAACTCCCTCGACTTCGATTCAGGTTAAATGACATTTCCAAGCGATCGCTCACGTATTCGAAACCACAAACCTCATTCTAAAGTATCGAAATTGTATTTACAGCAAGAAAAATGTTCGAACAGAAATCATAAATATCGGGCTTTCCAGACGACATTGTAATTTTCAATCTGTGAAAGAAAATAAGGGCGCTCGAGTGCAAAACCAAAGCACAATTGCGAGCGAAATCGAATTGGGTAGGCGAACTTTGTCACAGAACATCGCCTTACCTGTGTTTCCTACATCAATGGCACTCTTTCTGAACTTTCTCTAAAGACAGCATTATGTAAATGGCGGATAAAGCGGAAACTTCGTAATCTCTGAATATTTTCGATATATACCAACATATTTGATTCCATGTGGGTTTATTTATCAAAAAATATTTTCATTTTTTCCAGCATAATCGTTCAATTCCAATGAATAGACGCCTATTCAGAGAGCCATCAGAGAAGCGGTGGATGTGGTTGTGAGAAAATGTCAAGTACAGGGTATTTCCTAACTACGGTACAAAACTGCACAGGGTGATTTGTTAGTTCGTTTTAAGAAAACAAAATCCTATGAACATAGGTCCGGAGTTGCTTCATCTCTGAGATACAGGGCGAAATTTCGACATCAAAGTCGAAATTTCAACATAAAAGTCGAAATTATGAAACAAATGAAATAAATTGTGGCACTCCTGCGCTTTCGTAGTTTTTAGGAGTTAAAGTGTTTTTTTCTCGAAAATGAAGCTAGATATGAAAAAACTGCAATAGATCAAGAAGTTGTATTTTCAATTGCCTAATCTTACAATATAAAAAGCTACAATGAAAAAGTCAGTGGCGTACAATTTGTCATAGTAGTGTTGGCTATGGTGCCCACTGAGACTCCACTGGCCCTAATAATTTTAATCTAGTTAGGGCTGAATAAACGCCTTATTACTTCTAAAAAACGCTTTTTACCTATTTCAGAAACGAAACTTTTTTTCTTGAAACGACCTAAAATGCTGATGTGTTTGGGCATTTAACCTTCCACAATCTGAAAATGGAAATTTGTTAATCGAAGAAAGCTGTACGAGTGTAGAATTTACTGCGTTCCCAAGACTGCTGTCTTGGATAAAATTATAATTTTTGTCAGTAACGTGTTCTATACTTGCATTTTTGAAA
The DNA here is from genome assembly GCA_958298965.1 of Chrysolina haemoptera. Lineage (NCBI taxonomy): Eukaryota > Metazoa > Arthropoda > Insecta > Coleoptera > Chrysomelidae > Chrysolina > Chrysolina haemoptera. The sequence continues at coordinate 32,408,049 of OY282587.1, forward strand.
AAATTTGTTCAAATTAACCAAAAATATACTTTTACGAAAAAACATTGACATTTCGGATACCTATCTGCCTTTCGAAAAAGAGGAGTATTTTTTTGTTAATATGAACAGTTTTTTCAGATAGCCAAATGATAGCAGTCTTGTGAACTCAGTAACTGCGTGCAAATCAATAAATTTGCACTCCTACCCTTGTACAGATTTCCTTGGATTAACATTTTTTCATTTTTAGATTGTGGAAGGTTAAACACCTAAACAAATCATGTCAAAAATCGAATTTCCTCCACAAAATCAAACTATCAATGATTACACCCTGTACAGTTTCGTACCGTGGTTAGGAAACACCCTGTATTTGACATTTACACACAAACAGACTCACCACTTCTCTATAGCTATATGTAGACCAGTGTCTTTCAACTTTTTTGAATATGCGACTTCTTGACAAGTTAAAAAATTCTGGCGACCCCCCAGAGCCCTAAGGGGGGGGGGGGGTGCGGGAGGCCAAAGGCGAAACACGCAGGTGCAGGAGTCGAGAGGCATACAATGAAATTTAATCCGCAAAATATTGACGTCTTCTGAATAAAGAGAAAACAAGAATATCCAGAATTGGCAAGAGACGCTTTAAAATTATTAGTGCCATTCGCCACTTCTTACTTTTGTGAATTAACGGCGGTCTTTTCAATGGTAGACATAAAAACTAAAAAGAGATATAGGCTTCAATAAGAAAATGATTTGATTATTTGTTTCTCAAAAATAGAACTGTAATTGTAGTCTTTTTTTGAAGTGTAACACTTGCTTTTTTGTTTTACCAGCGACCCCTCTTCGTAAGGTTCGTCGCGACCCACAGGTTGAAAAACACCGACCTGGATTATCACCATCACACAAGATTTTGCGACCTGAAATAACTTTTTGATTTCTGTTTTCTCACATATTTGACATTTTCTCACAAGCAGGTCCACCACCATTCTGTGGGCTGACGGTTGTTTTGATGGGTAGCCATATCTAAACTAACGCCACAAAATTTTACGACCTGAAATAAATATCAAAAATGCAACGCTGCTTCCCGAGCTAATATCAAAATTTCTGTTTCAAATTGAAATGTCTGCATAATACAGGATATGGTAATTTACGTAGGCCGGCGTGCATTGTTTTTCAACTTGCAGTTGATTAGAAACTTGAAAACTGGTATGCTGTCATAATCGATCATATCCGTTCTACGTGAAAAATGTTCAGCCCTACAGCTAAACTGGGTACCAATATTCTTATATGGAATAGAAATCTACAAATTTTTTTCACATTGTTCGGTTGGCCTGTTTATGAGTTCAGACAACCTAAGATATGTTAACTCATTTGTTACAGAATTTAATGTTTTCATTTTCCTGCTGTAGTAGGTGGTGTAAGAAAAAATCTCTAGTTCGCGTACCTTTCAAAATTAGGAAACAAATTAGTGGAGCAGTTAGCTGGTATATAGTCCATGCTAACACATAAAAAATTGTCAAACATTCAATTTTTTTAAAGGCACCTACTATTTTTTTAACACTATACAACAGAGAACTAAATTTCAGGATCAGTTACTTGAGCTTTTCCTGTACCTAATTTCAACCTCTTTCGAGTTATTCAATAAAAAGTAGTTAATGCCGAAATATTTCTTGCTTTTTGGAGTATGCTTTGGAAACAAGAGACAATGTTGTAATAATGTTATTATTAATTCAATTGATAATTTAATTAAAAATATGGATCCCCAATCAAATACACAAGACAAAATATAATTAATAAATAGAAAAGTGTTCAATGTGACCACCATTTTCGTTCAAACATTCTATTATTCTACTTTCTACAGAGCACAAAGTCGGTATAATTCTGACATGAAGAAACGTATCTACCTCTTTGTTCATGGCCAAATAGAACAAATTTATTAGATATTTTACTTGTTTTTCAACTTCGTTAGTAAATGACTATTTAGCCCATTGTAAACTAACTCCTAGCTGACGAAACTTTTCCTCGTCAGTCCAAATTATGTTTTCTAAAAATCCGGCGTGCTCCTGCATTTTGAGTAGTAAGTCCTCGAAAAAGTTTACTTTACGGGGAAGGTCACGAGGGTGTAATTTCTACAATGCCATGAAATAAAAAGGATATAGCTTATGGCGGTGTAAAATGGTTCATATTGTATTGTATGAAAATCCCAATTCCAAAGACGCCGTTCGGATGGAAGCTTGAGGATTCGCTTGAAAATATCCGAGAATGGTAATTTAATTATCTTCATTGCCAATTAGTGGTTTGACTCTCGTAAATTGGTGTAGCCACTTTCCCAAAATGTATGAAATTATTTTTCAGTCGTAAGAACTTTCCCAGTTTCATGCTCGGTAACTTTGGATATTTTAAATTAAACTCACGGACAGAGTGCTGCATAATTTTTGGACACATATCGTGGATAGCACATCTTCGTTTGGAAACTTTTCCATTTTCGAAAAAAAATTATTTGAGAATGAGCACAACTTGTTTTTACTTTGACAGAATATCACCTCCTTGTTTACGATTATCTTATGTTTCAATGGCATACTTGAATGAAAAATTAATCATAATGCAAGATGAGTTCCATTGATTAACTTGATAGTTACAGGGAAAGCCTGAGTATCTCACACTAAAATTCAATTTTCTTTTCAAATGTGTCAAAAAAAAAACAGTGAATGACATTAAAAAAAATTGAGTTATCGACAATTTTTCACTGCGACAGTACAAAATCGCCTGTGCTTATAAGGTACAAAATGGGACCATCCATAGGACATCCGGTGTTAGCCTGGGCTACCAGCTAACTGATGCCCTACAAATTTTCATTTCCTAATTTTGAATGGTTTGCGAGCTACATATTTTTTCCTGAACTACTATGGCAGTGATTTTTTTCAGAAAAATGAAAATGTGTCAATAACTTCAATAGATAATTGGAAAGAAGGCCAATCGAACCAAGTGAAAAAAAGTAGTTTATTTAAAATAAGAAAGTTTGTACCGATATTTGGCATACCCTGTACGGCTGAAGGACTAAAAAGTATTTCAGGTACAACTTGATCGACTATGACAGCATAACAAATTTTAAATTTCTAATCAAATAACAAGTTGAAAAATCTGTATTGCACCGCCTATGGGTAAAACAACCTAGATATTATGTAATTATCTCTCGAAAATCATTCGAGATTATAAATTTTTGATTGAATACGAAGTAATTTGCCATCAGTGGAAGGTACAATTATTCCCACAAGTGAATTATCCCACCTAAGGAATCGGTAGTGGACTAACCCCCTTTCGTAATTTATAGATACCATAATGACATCTTTTTTCATCTCATTGTCATTTAACATCATATTTGTGAGTTCTTCACGCCTACAAGCATTTCAATGCAAGGTATAACTTGTTATTGATATGATGATTTTTTTTCTGCTCTGCCTTTCAAAATAGGCCAGCATGCTATTTTCTGTTATTCTTTCAACTTAATGAGTTTGACACCATATTTCCCAATTGTGAAATTTCTTCTCGTAAACTGAACGAAATTTTTTGGGCAAAAAATCATTTACAGCCGTTTGAGCAATTACTCTCAATTCTGGAGGGGTGCAACTTCAGTTTTCTTCATCAGTCATTTTGAAAAATGGCAATTTACTGATATTTCTGATTTTATTTATTAATATCAACTCCAATTCTTTTCAATAAAAAACTACAAAAAATGCCAAATAGAAAAAATAGTATATGAAACACGTTTTATAAGACTCAGAGCATTCCTCGCTTCGCTCGTCGTACTCCAAACAACGCGTGCGACAAAATGGTGTCTTATAAAACTTGTATCATAATATACTATTACTATCATATATTTCATTGAAAAGTTAGGTTCTAACCCAGTCCCAGTACGATTGGGTTTTGAGACGAGGATCGATTGTAGCACCACCAACTTGGTACGCTAGTAGTTGGAACCATGATAAACACGAAAAAAAAATTCTTTACCAAAATTCCACGGGTGGAATATTTTTTATTTTTTTCGTTTAAAAATAAATAAATAGATTTTTGCTGTAATCTTAAAAAGTATATGATTTTGTCAGATATCTGAACACAAAGTAGAACTCTGACCTTTGGGAGATCGTTTGATAACGATAGTCGTCGCCGACCGATGTTTTTACCCTTTTTACTCCCATATACACCTACAACGTAGGCTAATTGTGACAAATACCTGTCAGAAAACATATTAGCCTACGCTGTAGGTGTATATGGGAGTAAAAAAATTAAAAACATCGGTCGGCGACGAATATCGTTAGTATATGATTTATCGGAAATCATATCCAGCCTCTGAAATTTTCTGGCGGAGCCAAATATTTGATTGGTATAATTCTGCTAAAAATGATCGGAGAAGAAAAAGCAAAAGTTCATATCGTTTCTGAAGACTCCTACTTTCTCATGCAAATATGATATGCGAGTATTTGAGTACCTAAAATGTATTTTGTCGCACGTCACGGGGATGTTTGCGAGCAGCCTACCCATCTCGTCGTTGTCATCGAGCTCGTCCAAATCTTGGATATTGACATCGACGTTTACCGTTATTTCAGGCAGGCAGGACTGGTCATTGCAGGTTACGCAGACAAATGTATACTTCAAACCTGTTTTCCTGCCGCTGAAGCATTTTGCATTCCTTCTTTTTCAATTTGTTGAGAAGCACGAAAGTATTAATAAGTTGTTCTAGGTTATGTATGGTAAACATCTGGTGACTCGTCAATTGAACAATTCAAATTTCAAAATCAAGAAAACCCATATTTGTGAAACAACCCAAAATTTTGATTTGAAAATAACCAGAACAATTGCTAGGAATCACGATAAAAGGTCGCACAAGTTTCGACTTTTGAGGGCTGCCATTCGTTAGGGGGCGACAGCTGGTTAACGGAAAGAACAATTTTAAAAAAACAACAATTTTAATTGTAAATCAGGCAACAGCGGAAAACTCTACTACATTTTGACTGCAGTTTGCTGTCCTGACGACCGATTGTGGTTATATGCTATCAGCGGCCGAATGCCAATGACCAACTACCAACTGCCGTCGACAAACTACCGACTGCCTATTGTGAAGATATAGCTTAACGCTTCTGCTCCACTTTTGCATCATCGGAATATATAGCTCTCTTTCTCCTTGTCTTCACGTTATACAGTCTATCCATAAAGTAAACTCCGCCCCCCCCCCCCCCTGTTTTATTGAAATATTTTGTGGTCGAATGGTAGTCCATAAAATGCTTTTTTACAATTATAAAAAAAAACTATCCAGGCGCCATTTTGAAAGATTTTTTTCAATGGCATGGGGGATCGAGTGATACCTCATTCGGATCGTGTTTCAATTTTCTATATGACATCAAAATTTTAGACAAAAATATTAATCCAAAACAAAATGGTGTACATTATTTTAGAACTCTCATAAGATGATCCTGTCGAATAAATGGCTATTAAAGAGCTGTAGTGCAATGATAAAATATTTTTTGGTTTCTGCAAGAACTTCCTGTTACTCAAAATGGCAGATGGGTGCCATATTATGAAAAAATTCAATTAAGTAGATAATTAGTGTAATACCTCGTTTTATTGAATCTCAGCAAATCTGATTATGCAATTCTTAGGGATAGAGAACATTTGTAGATATCAAAAAATATTTTTTTCATTTCAATTGAGCTCGTTTAAACCCATTTATCCAAAGAATTCGATTATATAAGTTCTAGCATAATGTGCCGCCATTTTGTATTAGATGAATATTTTTGTATGGAATTTCGCAGTCATATAGAAAATCAAAAGACAATTCGAATGAGGTATCACTCGACCCCCTGGCCATATAAAACAATCTTTCAAAATGGCGACATTTTTTATTAATGTCAAAAAGTAGCTAATGAACTACCATTCGACTAACAAAAATTCAAAAGAAAATTCCACTTCGTTCAAAAGTTAAAAGAGGGGGGGGGGGTGTTACTTTATGCCTGAACGTGACACGTCTTTGAAATTTTCTCCCAATTCTCGTTCAACTATCGATTATTGAATCGCCGCCTAAGAAAATTCACTTCAATAATTCTCCAATCATACATTTTATAGAATATTTCAGAGGAAGCTTTTTTAGCACACTGCGATATTATATTACATGACAATAATGAGTTTCAAACGTTATACAACTTTCGAATATATCAAAACAAAAACGGCCACAGGAACTTCTAATGCATTGTTCGGCGGAATAATCAAACTTTTAGGCTATACGAGAAAACTAGATTAGTGTTCGAGAGACCAAGCAGCGATGATAGATCGAAGTTTAATTAATGTCACCCCAGGGATAGGTGGATGAAAGAATAATTTGCAGAGCAGAGAGCGCTGAAAATTCAGCCTTCCTATAAAAATCAGATTCATCACTCTTGACACGACAGTGACGCAATGGCAGTTCCATGAAAAACTGAACTGAATCTTTCAATAGCCAAAGCTGAAACAATGACTTTACCGTCTGCCAATTGGTCACCGTTATGCAAAAGATATCCAACAAACATTACACATGTTATGAGGTAATGAGAAAATTTTTTTTTCTTTTTTTTTTATTTCAAAGTATAGCGCATTAACTACGAAGGGTTATGATCGCGGAACTGTTACATTGTGTTTCGTTTCATTGTTTGTTTACATTTGATACTTATACTTTATTGTATATATTAATGGTTTTTAGAAAGCTGAACAGATTTTTAAATTAATTTTGTCGTTCAACGTGTCCATCAGATTTCCGGGTATGGCGTGTGCCTGCCTCTGCTGGTGATATATGGGGCACTCTATGAGGACATGGGTAACGGTCATAGGTGCTCCGCAGGATTCGCATTGGGGCTCCCCGCTACGGCTAATCAAGTGTTCGTGTGTGAATCTGCAATGTCCAATTCTTAGGCGTGTCAAAAATAATTTTGTTTTATCGTAAATAATGTATTATCAAAAAGGAGATTATATGCATGAATAATACAGTAACTACAGACAAACTCGAGCCAAAAGTGAAGAATGACTCTGAATGACATCTCGACATCATGTATTATTAGAAAATAAAAATATTCACCGAAAAATCAGGGGTGGAACCTGAAAATTTTTCATTTAAACAAAATTTAATTTATTTTTGTTGTTACTTCAGAAAATATAAGATTCATCAAAAAACGATTTCGATAAGTTGATAGATGATTCAATTCTCCACAAGAATGATTTTCAGTAATACTTTATGAAATACGCTCGTTTTTTTTTTTCAGAAAACGTAGTTTATCGCCGACATCACATTCCAGGCTCGCGCCAACCCGCCACTTCAAGTTCAGACAGGGCCGAAAATTAGATTTGTCATAACTTTGCTAAAAATTATAGTAAAAAAAAATGAAAAAGTGTATATCGTCCCTGAAAACTTCTACTTCCTCATGCAAATATAACATGTGAGTATCTGAGTACCTAAAATGTGTTTTGTCCAACTTCACATAACCCTTCTACGATATTTACGGACGATCCGAAAGTCATTTATATTTTAGTTGATATGAAATAATTATACTGAAGCAGGAATCAGTACCTTCTTAGGACCTTATGCAACGATTTTAGACTAGTGAGACAAGTCTCACTTGTACATGCCAGAGAAAAAACTAGGTTTTACTCCTGCCTCAGTTTTCAACTCACCTATAATCCCGGCAGCTTCTTCAGTAAATGTTGAAAATAATCTCTCATACACATCCTATATAAAAAATGAAGTATGTGAGGTTTGCACTTATTAAACATATACACAGGATATGAATAAGCGATTAATTTCAACATTTACTGAAGAGAATGCCGGTTTTATGGGTAAGTTGAATATGAGGCAGGGGTGAAACAAAGTATTTTAAGTGGGACCTGTCACACTACTTTAAAATCGTTGCATATAGTCCAAAGATGGTTTGGGTTGCTGCTTCAGTATATATTAGTTCCATATTTACTGAATGATTCATGATTTTCGGATCATCCGCAAACATCCCCGTAACGTGCGACAAAATACATTTTAGGTACTCAAATACTCGCATATCATATTTGCATGAGAAAGTAGGAGTCTTCAGAAACGATATGAACTTTTGCTTTTTCTTCTCCGATCATTTTTAGCAGAATTATACCAATCAAATATTTGGCTCCGTCAGAAAATTTTAGAGGCTGGATATGATTTCCGATAAATCATATACTAACGATATTCGTCGCCGACCGATGTTTTTAATTTTTTTACTCCCATATACACCTACAACGTAGGCTAATATGTTTTCTGACAGGTATTTGTCACAATTAGCCTACGATGATCCGAAAATCATGAATCATTCAGTAAATATGGAACTAATATATACTGAAGCAGCAACCCATACCATCTTTGGACTATATGCAACAATTTTAAAGTAGTGTGACATGTCCCACTTAAACATGCCAAAAAATACTTTGTTTCACCCCTGCCTCATATTCAACTTACCCATAAAACGGCATTCTCTTCAGTAAATGTTGAAATTAATCGCTTATTCATATCCTGTGTATATGTTTAATAAGTGCAAACCTCACATACTTCATTTTTTATATAGGATGTGTATGAGAGATTATTTTCAACATTTACTGAAGAAACTGCCGGGATTATAGGTGAGTTGAAAACTGAGGCAGGAGTAAAACCTAGTTTTTTCTATGGCATGTACAAGTGAGACTTGTCTCACTAGTCTAAAATCGTTGCATAAGGTCCTAAGAAGGTACTGATTCCTGCTTCAGTATAATTATTTCATATCAACTAAAATATAAATGACTTTCGGATCGTCCGTAAATATCGTAGAAGGGTTATGTGAAGTTGGACAAAACACATTTTAGGTACTCAGATACTCACATGTTATATTTGCATGAGGAAGTAGAAGTTTTCAGGGACGATATACACTTTTTCATTTTTTTCTACTATAATTTTTAGCAAAGTTATGACAAATTTAATTTTCGGCCCTGTCTGCACTTGAAGTGGCGGGTTGGCGCGAGCCTGGAATGTGATGTCGGCGATAAACTACGTTTTCTGAAAAAAAAAAGCGTATTTCATTCTTGTGGAGAATTGAATTATCTATCAACTTATCGAAATCGTTTTTTGATGAATCTTATATTTTCTGAAATAACAACAAAAATAAATTAAATTTTGTTTAAATGAAAAATTTTCAGGTTCCACCCCTGATTTTTCGGTGAACATTTTTATTTTCTAATAATACATGATGTCGAGATGTCATTCAGAGTCATTCTTCACTTTTGGCTCGAGTTTGTTATTCATGCATATAATCTCCTTTTTGATAATACATTATTTACGATAAAACAAAATCATTTCTGACACGCCTAAGAATTGGACATTGCAGATTCACACACGAACACTTGATTAGCCGTAGCGGGGAGCCCCAATGCGAATCCTGCGGAGTACCTATGACCGTTACCCATGTCCTCATAGAGTGCCCAATCCATCACCAGCAGAGAGAGGCAAGCACACGCCATACCCGGAAATCTGATGGACACGTTGAACGATAAAATGAACTTTAAAAATCGCTTTCTCAAAGCCATTAATATATACAATAAAGTATAAGTATCAAATGTAAACAAACAATGAAACGAAACACAATGTAACAGTTCCGCGCTCATAACTCTTCGTGGTTAATGCGCTATACTTTGAAAAAAATTAAATAAAATAAGTTTTCTCATACATGTAATGTTTGTTGGATATCTTTTGCATAACGGTGTCCAATTGCGAGTAGGTGAAGTCATTGTTTCAGCTTTTATTGAAAGATTCAGTTCAGTTTTTCATGGAACTGCCATTGCGTCACTGTCCTGTCAAAAGTGATGAATCTGATTTTTATAGGAAAGCTGAATTTTCAGCGCTCTATGCTCTGCAAATTATTCTTTCATCCACCTATCCCTGGGGTGACATTAATTAAACTTCGATCTATCATCGCTGCTTGGTCTCTCGAACACTAATCTAGTTTTCTCGTATAGCCTAAAAGTTTGATTATTCCGCCGAACAATGCATTAGAAGTTCCTGTGGCCGTTTTTGTTTTGATATATTCGAAAGTTGTATAACGTTTGAAAGTTCCTCAACTCATTATTGTCATGTAATATAATATCGCAGTGTGCTAGAAAAGTTCCTTCTAAAATATTCTATGAAATATATATGATTTGAGAATTATTGAAGTGAATTTTCTTAGGCGATTCAATAATCGATAGTTGAACGAGAATTGGGAGGAAATTTCAAAGACGTGTCACGTTCAAGCATAAAGTAACCCCCCCCTGTTAAGTTTTGAACGGAGTGGAATTTTCTTTTGTATTTTTTTATTCGAATGGTAGTTCATTAGCTACTTTTTGATATTATAAAAAATGTCTAATCTTCAAAATGGCGGCCAGGCGCCATTTTGAAAGATTGTTTTATATGGCCTGGGGGGTCGAGTGATACTTCATTCGAATTGTCTTTTGATTTTCTATATGACTGCGAGATTCCATACAAAAATATTCATCTGATACAAAACGGCGGCACTTCAAGAACAGACGGCGTGCCGCCGCTGCCTAGTACCAAACGAAGAAATCGAAAATTCGAGATACGTCCAGAAAAACCCTACAACAGTTCTGAAAGTTCAGCGGTAGCAACTCGGATAGTTATTCACTAAGCGGAATATAGGGTTGCATAACAATCATTAATGGTGGAAATGAATTATCAGTCATATCAAGTAAGTGAATTTAGCAATATACCTACTTATTTAAAACTAAGTTAGACCAAGTTTAGAGCATTTTTGTAACAATAATTTCATTTGAACTTGAACTTGAATATTCCTTTTACACAAGACCATTTCCAGGGTCTTCAAAATTTCAAGTTCTTCCAATTCCACCCTTTCAAGTTGAACTGCCGAAATGCACAATAAAATTTGTATAACGTCTCGATTGAAAAATTTCAGTGACACTTGCAAAGCATACATAGTCCCAAGATAATATGTAAATGGTTGGTGAATACTCATATTTACATAATTGGAAAAATTAAAATAAACGCTTGGAAACTTTTATCCAACGGCTCACTAAGCTAAAATAATGAAAGAGAGGACTGAAATATGAAAGATTAGTTTTAAAATATTATTTCAGATGGGAGTCGAAGGAGATAACGATTGAGGTTTGCTTGTCTCCTTTACATGAATTGGACTAGAATTATTATAGTACGCGTTCGATAGTTACACAGATTTCAAGTTGAAATATTTGAAAGAAACTGAAAGAAAATTAGACAAATTAATTCAAAAACCAATACTTTATTTTGGTAAAACACGTTTTTTTAGCGATATCATACACTGCATCTGAGTGGCATTATTAAAAAAAATTTGGATTGTCGAAGATATATAGTATGACCCATTTAAAATGGAAGCACCCTTATGAAACATACATTCTTCAACTGATTGCAATGATTTCTTTTTCGTTGGGTAGACATTGGAAAAGTCTACTAGGACAGCAAATTTCACGAACAAACCTTCATTTTCAGAGATAACTATTCATTAAAAAATCTATTAACTATTTTTTTAGAAAAAATCTGACTACAGCACTGGATTAGCAGCCTTTTCAAATGGTTCATGTTGAAATGCGTCAATCAGTAAGAAAGTTATAGGGGAATTAACTTTCTTATTCATTTTAATGTCATTTGAACATGAACCATTTGAAAATATCGAAGAATCCATTGGTGTACTAAAACTTTTTCAAAAAAAATCGCTGATAAGTTTTTTAGATTAAGAATAATTGGCCCTGAAAATGAAGATTTATTCATGATATTTGGTATCATAGTAGACTCTTTGAATGTCTACCCAATGAAAAAGGTATCATCCCAATCGATTGCAAAATTCATATTTTATATGGGTGCTTCCGTTTTAAATGGTTCACACTGTATCTTTGAATATATCCAAAAAATGGCTCACGGCTTCAACATTTTATAGAGGAAATAATTCCGAATTTTCTTGGAGTAACAAGAATGTTATCTACACTGAAGATATGGTTTTGCACTAAGCGATTCTTCTTCATATAATAATAATGATTTGACGGGGGGGTGGCGCAGTGGTAAGGCGTCCGACTCTGGGTTTCGAGCCCTAGTCGGATCTAGAATTTTTTTAATTCAATAATAATTGAATTATCGTGGCTAGACTAGGGCGAGTGCTGCACGATTCGCCGTTGTGTTCAAATTGACAGTACTGTTCCTAATGTAGCGTATGATGGAGTTAGTAACAAGGGCTACCATACCACATAGTGGCTAATGATAACAGCAATCGATGCCACTAATCACCTAATAAAAAATGAAAATACTTCCTTATATACAGTCGTTGAATAATTGTAACCAAAAGCATAGCTTAATACTGCTAACTATATTGATCTGCCGTGGTAAATACATTTCAACGTCACTATAGTCATTTTTGGAATTATGCATCATTTTGGATTTTTCTCTTCGCACGTTCCTAGTTTGTAATTGCACTTTGGTTCTTACAGACGCTGCTAAGTAAAAACTATAAACCTTAAAATAATGAAAATTATAAATAAAAGTTTGGAGGGATATAGTAGTTACTAGATAAAACCTTTCTCAGAGACAAGTGTTCTTTAACATTATTGACATTATCGAAATCCATTGGTACTGGTTTTTCTGTATTATTACGTTAAGATGAGCATGACATCATGTTTGGTAATTTTGTACATCCGACGTAACAACGTTAAAATCCCCATTGAATTGCGTTCAAAGTACCTATTCCGTTCGAAATTTTAACGTTGTTATGTCGGATATTAATAACGACATAAAAACTTTTAAATTTCCAGTGAAGCTTTCAATAGCGATGAAATGAGATAGAACTAGTTTCATCGCTATTGAACGCATTTCATTGTTATGTCGACAATTTCACTCACTATATGAAAGTCGCGTCTCCTGCGATATGACGACCAATCAGAATGGGATTTCGCGAAAGTACACGCTTCCTTTCGCTTCCTTTCTTTCCGATCCGGAAAGACCACGTCGTCAAGTCAACCACAAATATAAACAGCAATGATACATCTTGTAATCTAATATGACATAAACGTCAGGTTGACAGACTTCATGTTTATTATTCATTAGTTGCAACTATTGAAGAATTCACTTTGTTTACTCGATCAAATTTCAAATAATAACTTGGTTGGTTCGTGAAATTATCTCAATATATACGACTCGTGCTCACAATACAATCGATAATTCTGTCAGTAATCTTTAACTCGATCAAATTGCTTTGAGGTAACACCACTCTCGTCCCTACGGGACTCGTGGTGTTACCAAGTAATTTGTTCTCGTTGATTTCTGACAGAATTATCGATAGTATTGCGACCACTCGTGGTATTACCCCCGAATTACCAAACATGACGTCATGCTCATCTTAATGTGATTAACCTATACGTCGTGTAATTGATATAATGCCAGACAATGTTAGTAAAAGCATGTTTCGTATTTTTGACAGATGCTTCAAATTTGAGGTGGGTATATTAAAATCTGTTCAAATAATGATTTTGTTAAAATTCCCCAATTTCTTCTAAACATATTCGAACAAGGCGAGACTGGTAAAGCCCCAGGACTAGTCACTGTCAAACGAGGTTAGGTTAGGTTAGGTTAGGTTAGGTTAGGTTAGGTTAGGTTAGGTTACTTCCGATACACAGTGCATCTCATGAAACAGTTAGTCAAAATAGACTTCGAATTCAGAATCAAAACAATTTTTTCACCACTAATCTATTTTGTTCGTAAAAAAAATTGGTTACCATGATATTTCTATCTATGTTGTGCATTGTGTAACTTGAAATGATCTTTTCAATGTCATTCTGGTGTAGGTATTTGTCAATTCAATAAAATTAAAAATTCTATGGAAACATTTTCTATGAGAAGTGAGACACACTGTATATTGATTTTCGATTTCTTCAGATGTTTCAAGGCGAAATAACAAAAATAAAACCAAACAAAATTGAGATACTTAACATTTTCTAAAGCATTAGTATTTTATTGCTTTGGAATTAACATATAATTGTTTGGAATAATTCTTCATTCCTACAGCAAATGGCAATTTTGTAATTGTCTGTAATAAAAACTTCATTTGAATAATGAAAAAAAACTCCCTCATAAACATTCGTGGAGTGTACCCAAAGGTATTGCCTATGGTGGTATAGGGGACGGACATTATTATTATTATTTTTCGTGGCGCCTAGGGGCGAATTCTGATTATTGGTGACGAGTTTACTCTTCAGCTGTAGCAAAACCCGGGAAAATTATGGTACCACTCCGGGTGATCGGTGCGCAGTCCAAGCAACATCAAATAATGTTGGAATTGGCATCTAGGCAACTCTCATCACACCTGCTTCCCAGCAAGGCATGTGTCTGTCTAATGTCAGGTTGGTATCTGAGTGTTGTAAGAGTTAAGTCATGTGAATGAGATATACTTAGGTGAATCAGTCTTAAACTGACTTTGTACGAGAGAGGTAATACATATTTTGGGTGGATATCAGGTGTTTCAATATTAGTATCCCTAGCATCCTGACACTATCGATACCGATATATCCGAGAAAAATATTTCACCAGTACACTTTAAGAAAAATCTTGGTGTTTTTCGATTACAGACTATTGTACTTTATCTATTTATTTATCATAAGTTTTTAAAATATTATATCATGGTGTTCTACGGTGTAGGTCATTCCACAATATGTCGAAAGTGAATTCAGAATCAGAACTGCATAAAATCTTCATTTGAATTAATACTGTGAACCTCGAATCATACTAGGGTAAATGCACCACTAAATGAACATCACCAGTGAATGAACGAATTCAAATATATCTGAAATTAATAAGCATATGGTATCTTTCTTGTACCCAATTCAATATCCCACGTGTTCCTCTCAACATGATACTTCGATAGTTTAAATCAGTTCTCATGAACGAACGTATTGCTGTATTTGTTGACAGAATTTGAGAACCGTATATGATATTGGAACGATACTAAGCATTAACCAGGTAACCAATAGTCCAAAATAGATATTAACAAATATATATGTGATGTGTAGTCATAACCGCATCAATTGATCAATTTCAACTGATTTTATCAAGAATCTAACCTTAAAATATACGGAAAATCTTTATGAATTAGACAATTTGACTGTTCATTCATTGATGCATGTGCTGAACCCAATGAATAGACAAAATGTTCACATCAATCTGACCCTTAAACGCTTTATAAAAGCTCTTTCACCGGTTTCGTCAGAAAACTGAGCTCGCTATCCAGTGAATGAACGACATTGTTTATTCATTAAATCATAACATACCAATGGGGCTCTAGTGCATGAACAATTTTTTTATTCTCTGTTTTCTCTGATATCATTTTGTTTTTCAATCATTTGGCAGAAATATGGAAGGTGGAAAGTCCAAGCCAGAACATCAAAAGAAGTATGTAAGATCCCGATTTTCCGATGACTGTCTTCAGAAGGCGGTTGAAGCAATAGGAAAAAGAAAATCACTATCAATGCCGCTAGCAGAAAATATGGGATAACGAAAAATACACTTTCCAACAAAACTACTGGAAGAGTTCCTATGATCCGAAAAAATAGGACCCTCCACCATTTTGACCTCCGAAGAAGAAACTACTTTCTCAACATGAACTATGTCCAAAGCTCTGTTAGGATTTCCTATGCATCCCGATGAGGTGAAGGACTCAGTGCAACGAGTCCTCAAAGCTTTGATAGACCCGGTAGAAAATGGTTGCATCTGTTATTACAAAGATATCCAAAAAGAATCACAAGGAATACAGAATTAATATCCAAGGCGAGGACATCTGTATTCTGTAACAGAAGACAATATTTGACAATAGTTTCAGGAGTTGAAGGAATATTCAACTGGAGATGTTGAAGACATCCTTTTCGAGCCTGATTTTATTTTTAATGGGAATTGAACCAGTTTGCAGACTCGCCCCAAAACTGGAAAGCTTTTGGGTTCCAAAAGTTATCGAAATTTTTATGAAATTGCTAGTGGCCCAGAAAAGAAATGCATTACAGTTCTCTGTAAATTTTTTGCTTCAGGAGAATCTGTTCCACCCATGATTGTGTACCCGTACAACCATATTCCAAGAGATATTGCATAAACTATACCTGATAATTGAGGTATTGGCCGATCAGATAGTGGATGGATGACAAGTGCAACATTTTACGAATTCATTACAAATATTTCCTTTCCTTGGCTTCAGAAAAACAACATTGAATTTCCTATGACGGTCATAAATCGCATATTAATATGGATTTGTATGTGTGCAGGAAAGAATAATACTACATTGCCTTCTGTCCAATGCAACACATATCTTACAACATTGTATTGTGTCGAACCACCATACAATACTAGCTGAAAATTCAGCGACGGACACCTAGATCACTGAGTCAATCGGCTAGCCATGATACAATGATACACGTGATTAGATATTATAGACCCATCATAAAAAATAATGTATCATGAAACGTTGATGTAATGAGAATGAGTGTGATAGTAGCAATTTACATAAAATCCCACAAACATATATTCAAATCTTTGTGTTGAATTTATACATAAATAGCGCGATATCATACCAACACGCTTGAACTAATTCACATTCAACTCAACGGATGGCAAAGGCATACACTTATGACCATAATATCTGATGAATGAAACGAATAATTTCGATGACGTAGGAATACCCTTCTCACACACATACCCACAAAGAGGAGAGAAGGGTTTAGAACTCGTGCCATCGAAAATATTCCTTCCATTTATATTATAATCTCCGGCACAGTGTATCGAACTTTTTTCAAAGCTGTTGTAATATTTCATTGTATTCCAAATTAGTATCCCTTCTAGACCAGGAACTTGACCATGGAACCAATAGAAATGGATTTTGGCACACGAGCAGTTTCTGAGTAGTACTTTGAAAAAAAAAAAAATTTATGTACGCGAGCACCTATGGAAAGTTGGGAAAATTCCCGGGAAAGTTGGGAAAGTCAGTATTCCACCAATAATTTGGAAGGGGTTGGAAATTTCCATATATTAATGTAAAGAAACAAACTCGTAGAACGTAAAAAGTTTCAATAAAAATAGCTTCCACATGAAAAGGATAACATTCTCCACGGAAATTGAAAAATGAAAAATGTGATTTATTTGTAATATCTAACAGAAAACAACTACTTCCCCTGCACAAGCCACGCTGGACATTGAACTACATCTGATAGATATTGTAAAAAGACTATTACTGAAAAGGAAAGAAAAAATCTGAAAGTGAAAATTCGCATTTTCATTCAGATATAGCTGATTATTTTAATTCTCTCTAGTTTTCATTGAAAAAATCATTTAATAAATTAGATAAGGAGAATGTTATTAAAAAATATCACTCACAGAAATCGTTCATTTCATTGAAGCAAGGTTCGCTTCTCTCCCATTTAATCCCCAATACATTTTGGTTGACGAAAATCTATTTCGCTTTGCCAAGCTCTTCAGGAGGATTGATATAGGATTGGAATAAAACATGCTCTTCAGAAACATACACATCAGGTATGGATATGAGGGAAATATTCTTTCTGCGGTGACACTTTGAAAATTATTTTTTCACATAGACCTGTCATGAGCATATTGATTATAGTTCGAAAGTATGAATAAGACATTCATAGAATCTGTTGTGGAATCATCTGCGACTGAAAGACAAACTTTAGTCGCTATTTTCCATAGTTCAATGTCCAGCGTGGCTTGTGCAGGGGAAGTAGTTGTTTTCTGTTAGATACTACAAATAAATCACATTTTTCATTTTTCAATTTTCATGGAGAATGTTATTCGTTTTAACATGAATACCTCCCAAGAGGTTATTTTGAACGATGGAAAATAGCGACTAAAGTTTGTCTTTCAGTCGCATATTTTTGAACTAAAATCAAAAAGCTTCCACAAAATACTCTCTATGAAAGATATTGAGCTTTAATCGTCATTTTCAATTTTCCGCGCGAAAAATTTGAGATATCATAAGATTCACCCTGACGCTAGACTAAAATCTTTGTATCTACCTTGATTTTGGTCGAAAATTTATGAATTGAACGGTATTTCAAAGAGAAAAAAAAAGGAAAAGTGAGAGTATTCGATATACGAATGTAAAATAATGATCTTTTATAAATAAACAGTGTAAATTTACCAATTTTTCACGTTTTCCTTCCGAATTAGCTCGAGAAGCGTTTGCTCAAAGATTCAGTAGGTCAAATTTGAAAAAATTACCAACTTCTTGAAATTTGCCAGATTTTCTTCGCTTATTATTTATGTTTATGGTAATTTCTTATAAGAAATATTTTATTTGTTACCTTTTGTGCATCAAACTAATACCATTCGTCCCTGATTGAAAACATCTATGAATTATATCGAAGGCCTTTATTTGTTGTGGGTCTGGAAGTAGTTATGAACACAAAATATCAGTGGATAATTACAATTATTGTGATTGATTATATACTTATACATACCTCTGACCATTATAAAGCAAGGTCTATCAGTTTTCTTTAGCGCTTTCAACACCCAATTTGATTCTTCATCCTAGCTAGCCTAGTTTTCGAGCAATTTAATATTTTCCACACTCCGCGCACGAAAAAATTTAAATGAACTAATTCGGGCGCAAGTCCACAATGGAAATTTTTACGAAATTTCGATAACGACCTTCACTGAAAAACTTTTTTTTAAGAAATTCATCAAGCTTCCTTGTCTGTCGTGAATAAATTTTTGATATATTCAAGTTGACAAGTTTTATTTTTATTTTAAATTTTTCATTTGAAGAACTCGATTATTTGAGGTAAAGAATTATAACAATATTTACAATTTCTTAACAATTATAGAAAAAAAGAATGAAGAAAGTGTAATTTTCAGTTTCAGAAACTTTTTGGCAGTATATATTTGAAACGAGGGATTTTCGTTAATCTGTTGTAAAAATCTATGAATTTAAATGGGTTATTCAGAATAAGCAAATACAGTGAGTTTCAAACATATAGGAATATTTTTTACTATCAATTTGTCAGAAAAAATGTTCTTCAATCAAAATTGTTGCATTACAAAAAACTTATTATAGTTATCAAAATCCTAAATTTACAAACATTGCACAAAAAATGGGGATTTTGATATAGAGTAAACTATCAAAAAAGTCTATTGAGGAACAAACTAATTCTTTTCTATTTTTTATAATTAAAATCATCGTTAATACGCAGATTTATATTATTCATTATCAAGCATCAATTAACTGATTTATTCAATAATTTTCTGCAATAAAATCATACTGATAATCATATGGATAACATAGTAAAATATCAAATCTGCACCAAAAAACTGGCAAAATCGATACAATTTTCAACAAACGTCAATATTTTAGTACAAATGATAAACTGGTCCAAATTCCTTATTGACCCATTCTCATAGGAATATGAGGGGACCGTTTAAGTTGTATATGAGATACTTTTCATGAGAATAAAATCATAAAAAATAGGAAAATATGATTTTGTTGCATAAGTTGCTGTAATTTCAAATTTAAATGAAGTTTTCAATTCTTAACAACTTTTCTCAGAAGACTTTTGTGATAATATAAAAAATTAAGGTATTAGTTTACTCTTAATCAAAATTCCTGTTTTGGTGCTCCCCTGTACAATCTTTGGAAGTTTAAAATATTGATAATTCAAATACAAGTATTTTGCAATGCACTAACTTCAATAATAAATTAAATTTTCTGACAAATGGGTATTAATAAAGTTTTGCATATGGTGCAAACTTTCTGAAACTCACTGTAAGTATATCTAAGAGTCAAAGGCTAAATTTCACAATACTGAATCGACCTGGATCCTCTTACAAACAAAACCGTTGAACTTTCATACACAGAAACGTTGATTTCTAAAGATTCCCGGAACATTTAATTCATAAATCTACTACTCACCTCTAACGACCAGTCGTACCGGATGACTCGTCAGTGCATCCTGAGTATGGAAATCGCTGGCTGTAACTTGGCATTCCCAGCTACCATCATCAAACTCCAACTGAGCGGCTCTTACCCATATAGAACAATCGCCATTCTCCTGGTTATTTGAAGACCATTCATATTTGTGAGGATACATTCCCATCGGCTGAAACAAAAATGAAGTTCACTGTGAAAAATAATGGTATACTGTGAATCAAGTAGTGCTGAAATCCTTGAATGATTTGAAAACTGCTTGTAGGGGTCGAAGCTGAGACAAAGAATACGAAGTCCAAGACTGTGCATTTTTGTACGTGGTATTATACCGGGTGTCCACGAAAAGCGGCACGTCCATATAACATTTTTAGTTCTGCAGATAGTGGAATGAAATTTCAGTATCATCGAAAGTGATATAAACTCTCGATTTTTAAATGAGACACCAGGTATATTTTTTCTTAGTTTTCCTCTATTCTGAATAATACATATCAATCGACACTTTTTGTGACCAAACTTAATGTTTTAAAATTTATTTTTAAATAGAGAGAGATATGGATATGAGTAAATCACACCAACTCCTAATATTTTTGGAAAATGAGATTCAAATGCATTGAGTAACTTGTGACCTTCACAACTGATAAAACAAAATAATTCAGAGTTACATTCCAATGTTATCACAGAGTAAATTGCAAAAACTGTAACAAATGTGGACAACAAACTGGAAGGTACTTGAAGAAACAAATGTCTGAACATGAATGGGACAAAAAAAAATTCGATATTATGAACCCTACTGCTATATTCGCGCATGCTAGAGAATAATCATTATTTTTATATTACAAACCCAGTTATTCTAAATGTTTAAACATATCCTTCCAAAACATGACAGCGTGAATACCAGAAGAGACATAAATGGATTAAATACTGCCCTTGAATTTGATTGGTCAAATGCCGAGATGAAGTATTAAAATTATCTATATCATTATTATAAATACCACCTTTTCTCTTATCATTATGCAAAACCTATTATAGTTCTATAGTTTTATCCTTTCTTTCTAAAGGATTTGGATAAATGTTGTAGTCATATAAGGTTTTGCTTTATAAGATCCTCCATATATAGTCTAAGAGTCGAAGAGAGGTCGACTTTCACCGACGGATAAAACATACTTTCCATGAAGTTTCGTAAATAGACGAATACGCCTAAAATGGGTTGCCTATCAAAATGTGGTCCAGACTATATACAGTGAGTTTTAAAAATGTGCACCATATGGAAAACTTTTTTATCGATTTGTCAGAAAATTTTATAATTCATAAAAATTAGTGCATTGCAGAACACTTGTATGAGTTGTCAAAATTTCAAATTTCCAAACGGTGTATGTACAGGAAGAACAATAATTAGAAATTTTGATCAAGTGTAAAATAACCCTTATTATTAACATTATCATAAAGTTCATTCAAGGATATAGTTCTGAATTGAAAACAATATTCAAATTTGGAATCACAGCCAGCGTAGTTTACTCTTGATCAAAATTCCATTTCCCCTCTGTACACCGTTTGGAAATTTAAAATTTTGACAACTTTGATGTAAGAATTTTGCAATGCACTAATTTTTATGAAGAATAAAATTTTCTGACAAATCTACAATAAAAATTTTTGAAACTCACTGTATATAGTCTACTTATGAAACTTCATGAGAAGTATGTTTCATCCATTAAACAGAACGGTGAAGGTCGACCCCTCTTCGGATCCTGTACTACTAAGCGTCTTCACTGAGAAAACGCCATTTTACTAATAATAATGATTATGTGAATTTTCAAATTCTATTTTCACTCACTTCCGAACATCAGAATAATCTGAAATTTGAAACACATATCAAGGACAGACGACATCATAAAAATTTCAAAATGTTGATGTAATAATGATAATAATAAAATCAATAAAGATAATTTTAAATTCAACTTTCACCCTCTACTAATGCTGCAATCCTCCGAATAATCTGAACATTTCCAGAACCAACGACAATACAAGACTTTCATAATATTAATATAATAATAATGATGAGAATAATAATAATAATACTACAATGAAATACAATCATATAAGCATGATGTAGTCCTTCTCGACCATCATAGTAGGACGATTTTCATCAGAGTTTTCGGCTTCTGGTGAAACCAACATCGTCCGGAATGATAGCATAAAATAAAGGCTGACATAAATCTAAAATTTATCGCATGTCTCTGTTATGACGTCATCAAAGTATTTAATATCAATTCCAGTATCGAGGAGCGATAGTGGGGGAATTGCATTGTCCAAGTCGCCGCGCGGTTATTCTCTTTTCTGCTCGCTAGTTCCCCCACCACTGCTATTCGATTATGCTATGAACACACTTTCAAGCGTTTAGAGCAACTTTCAGTGGCATTGTCAACACATTTTCCACCTCTCGGATGAAAATCCAAAATATGCAAACTGTAGAGGGTGACCTATACTTCCAAATGATGTTTACAGAATTTGAATGTGACGATTTTCCTTGAAACTGCGAATTTTGCAAGATAAGACCTTAAATTGTTTATAACGCGATTGTGCAAAAATTACACATCGGACAAAAAATATCTGGCTCGCATTTGTACATGTTATTATCTATCAGTTTCCGAAATATCGTTTGTCCTGTATCGGATTTAAAAAAATTATGAATTTTTGAAAAATACTATCTTTTTCGACGTTTTCTGGATTTTCTCTTTCTGGATTTTCTCAGTGGAAAATGCATCAATTCGGTCGTAAGTTCCATTGACTCTAAACCGATTTCTTCAATACTTTAATAGGATATTTGCAATACACCAAAATAAATGTAATGATTTTTTTCAAAAAATTCCGGAGTTTTCATTAATGAACTATCTAATAAAAATTATTATAGGTCATTTGTGTCTTTATTTTGTGAGAGGAAAAACGTCTATAGCTTGGTCTATATATATAATATGATATAATCTTCGGTTCCCTTAGAAATTATTCGAAACTTATCAGAGGAATAATCTGACGTTTCATCATTTTTCAACATGATGAAGGTGCGGTTTGGGAAATGATAGCTGGGAGCGTTCATTCAATGGTACCTTTCCGTTTCGTTTTCAACTTTGTTCCATCGAATAATCAACTGTATTTCCGCCATTTTTCAACAGATTTTCAATGTTAAAACACAGATTTATCAAAAATTGGGAAAACTAGCAAAAATGTACACGGTATCAGTTCCGGTTGAACCGGAAGTGATATATTCCCAATAGTAGCGTCAAAATAGGCGAATTCAAGTACTATAGCGATATGTCAAATTTGAAACCATAGAAAACCTTTGTGGTCACTTGGTATATAGAAATGTAGGCTTTCACGGCTGGCGTC
The DNA here is from genome assembly GCA_958298965.1 of Chrysolina haemoptera. Lineage (NCBI taxonomy): Eukaryota > Metazoa > Arthropoda > Insecta > Coleoptera > Chrysomelidae > Chrysolina > Chrysolina haemoptera. The sequence goes on from OY282587.1 coordinate 32,431,412, forward strand.
CGGTTTCTGGATTTCGCCGTGGTTTTCGTTGGGAGAAATCTTAAAACGTTTCAACTGCAAATGCGACAGTCATCTTCGGTGGCGTGGTCAAAGTACTCTTCCTATCGATACGTCAAGGAGAATACTTCGACCACGCCCCAGTTGAAGTTGAAACGTTTGGAGACTTTAAACAAAGATGACCACGGCAAAATATTATTTTTCCTACGAGCGTACGGAAAAGTAACTTTTCTGCACGATTTTTCGTTTTGAAAGTTGTACTTTTCCGTACGATTTAAATTCTTTCGGAAAAGTTACTTTTCCGCACGAGTTTAACTTTTTCGTGCGATTTTTACTTATCCGCACGATTTTAGTATTTTTGAAAATGATGATATTTAGGACTAACTAAATGATCTATGTAAATATTCTGTCTTATTAGTCATTTTGTAGCATTATTATAAAAACTTGTTTATTAAAAACCTTGTTTTTTCATAAATAAGATGGACAAAAACACTTGTAGGAAAAATATTGTACCTAACTCTTACGGAAAATGTCTTTTCCGCCCTTAACGGCTTGCCCGAACTCCGCTCCGCGTCGTTCGTGCAACTGCCGTTGCGTGCGGGAAAGTACTACTTTCCGCACTTGTTAGGTAAATAACTATTTCACTTTTCTACATTTATTTATTTTTTAAATAATCGGGCCATTGGGGACTGTCAGATTCGACTTTTATTAATGAACATGTACTTGGAGATTCATTACCATTTTACCATTCATGAAATGACAACATGATACACAATTCTGGCTCTTCATTGAAATATACAGTGTCACACATAAAGTTCGCCACATATGAAAGTTTTCATTATTGACAAATATAATGAAAATTTGACTCCACAGTTAGTTTGTGGTTTAAAAATGAGTACCAGCCTCTTTTGTTTTGTCACGTGCTACTCTAAACCTGTTAAATTTGACATTTTTTTCAAATATCCTAAATTTTTTTTTGTAAATTTCGAAAAATGATAAATAAAAAAGTTGGTCGGTTTCCAATTTTATACCTTTGCTCCAAATTTGGACTATTCACTGTAATTTTTACTCTTCACACAATGGAACAATATGAAACACGGTCGTTCTTGAAATATCATTTGAATATGATTGTAGGTGAGTTTGCGTACAATAAAAGTTCACCAATTTTTCCTTAAAACTAATTTTTTCTGGTGAATAATCCTGTGTTATCAAAACCAGTACCCACCATTCAAGTGGAATCGATCATTTTTAAATGACCGGATCAGTTTTCTCACGTGAATCATTTCTCATTTCTACAACAGTAATATGCTTCAGTAGGCGCGTAATACAACTTTTGATGAAAAATCATTCAAATCCCATGTTACACCGCTCACGAGACCATTGCAGTAATATCTACCCCTATAAATACAAAATCATCATTAATTTTAAATAAATCAATTTAAATTGTCGACTCTTAGCATCTAAATGAATTTAAAATCGATTAGGACACGACATTAAAATTTTAAAATCATTAAATAGTATTCCAGGAACTCAGATAATGTCATTCCAGAGAATAATCTTTCCTTCGGAAAGTTAAAGTTTGACTTGCACTTCAACGCAATATCTATCCAGGGGTTCCCCATCACATCAACATGGAAAGAAAGTGGTGAATTTTAATCAAAACTGAAGTAGTTAAAGAATTCTGTTCATTGTTAGAGTACAATGCACTAAAGGTCGTTCATAAAGCGAAATAGTCATCAGCATTTATGCTAATATCGTCTCTCACTTCCGCAGAAGGGTATTTTTTTTCGTACCGACACACCACTTTCTGCGGAAAATTTATGCAAATGCAAACAATGTTTTAGCATATGCCTTAATTTAGAATCCTTGCTAATGTGGTTTCGCGTGAAATGTGAGAAAGCTTTGACAAAATCATAAATTAGGACAGACCACGAGCATGAGGGCAAATTCTTATTCATGTCATGCTCAACTGAAATAATACTAAAAGAAATATTTTTGGAGCTTGTGGATAACGAAGTTATAACTGTATGAAAGAAATAAGACCCATAGGGCGATTCTAATCCGATTCTTCTTGGTATTGGGTTTGCAGTAGAAAAGTGGATAGTATACAGTGTGGGAAATAGTGCATAAGTTCTATGATAGCTTGGAAGATGATTCGAAAACAAAAGTAAACTAGACAACCGACTCAAGAACCAGAAATTATTGATGGATATAGGCTGTACCTATAAAAAGCTACAGGGTCGAGTGCTCTGCTTCCAAATATACAGTGCGGACGTGAATAGTCTACCCCTATTATGTTTTGAATAGTTCAATATTTTTATACCAAATTTAGCACACTTCTATGGGATCGTAAATGCTACTTTTTACGATATCTGCCTTCTTTATGACGTCATCCGCACAAGCGTGACGTCATTTGGGGGAAACATTTAAATGGGAAGGTAGGTCACGTGGAACCTCGTTTGAAAGGTAGTTCAATTCTGTATCCAACAATGCATACAGTTTCAATTTTCGCCCACCGTTAGGGGAGATAGGAGCATTTATATTTCAAAATTATTATGGTATCCTATGCAAATACGTACGCAAATTTGTTGAAAATTATTTTGATAATGTAGTTAATATCCATCTAATAATTGAAAAATTATAAAACTTCCCGTTTGTGATTATAAATTATTTACTATTATCACATACCGTACTTCGTAGTGGCATAACCATATTCTATTGAAAAAAGCAGTGTATTGTTGCATAAGTTTCAGTAAATTAATTATTCAGAAACGAATATGGAGGAAGCCATGGAATACTCGATTTTGCATGTGGTTAAAGATACCATACGTCCACTTTCACTTTGCATAGGTGAAATAAGGATATACATTATTCATAATATAAATGCTCATATCTTCCCTAACAGTGGGCAAAAATAAAAAAGTCATACACCGTTGGATACAGAATTGAAATACCTTCGAATCATGTACTTCTTCTCGCAGTTCTTACAGCTAGTCTCAGAAAGCCTCGACTTTTCTTTTTGTTCCGCCCTATCTTTGGGTGTACCTGAAATTTGTTGCAGTTTATATGGAGTTTTGTATACCACCTTTATATCGAGGCTTCTAAAAATGCTGTCGAAACCTCGAGTAACCTCGAGTAACTTGAGTAACTTGAGTAACTTGAGTAACTTGAGTAACTTGAGATTATAAAGGGTAGACAGTCTCATTGAAACCAGTCTATATACAAACAGTTGACTAGAAACCCGTTGCCCAAGATGATTGCAGACGTGAAAACTACCCTAAACGAATGCAAGACATTGGTCAAACCGGAGTTGAACAGAACATTACAACTCTCGAACCCGAATATACCAGAAATATACTGTCTACCCAAAATTCACGAACCTGAGAAGTCGGTTCGACCAATCGTCTCGTCGAGAAATGGTTTACAAAAGAGTCCGATAATCTTCCAGGGGCACAACCAAGCCTGAGCGTGCAGAAAAAGAGTTTTATTGAAGTAGTATCCCGTTTGATAGCTGCATCATATTACCGTTGACCAGAATCCGTACAAGATTCAACAAATAGACAAGAGCCACCAAATATTAATAATATTATATTTAGTTTTCTAATTTATGTTTAATTTGTAAAGATGTTCCTTAAAAAAAATTAAAATAAATACAACCAAAAAATAAAATTTTGACTGACCCTGTGTAAAAGTAACATCAGATCACCCAATATCGTAATCAACTGATATTCATTCATTCTGCAAGTCTACGAACTTTTTCGTTTGAATGATTTTGTTCAAAGAATTACATTAAAACTATGTAATTATAAATTACCCTGTATACGGAGTCTTAGAACTTTTCATTACAACTCGAGACGACAATATTAAGATTGAAAATTTTCTCCCTAACTTTTTGTAACAAAATAATCCCCACATTATTGATTTTCTAAAGGTAAGTAACAACCCTCTCTCTGCATGTTTGACACCCTGTATCTCAAAAACTGTCCAATAGATCTTGTTGTGCCCGTGAAGACATTTGATCAGGACACCATAAACTACATTATACTAAATTTTTAGCCAATTCGACTGGGACCCATTTTCCATAAGAACCGTGCGGGGTCATTTTTTCTTGGTGATTCGACTCTTGTCCACTCAACAAAAAGAGATTCAAAACTGAGAAAATGATCATCGGGGTAGTTGCTGAGTTGAACGGTTATTCTGTGGACTAGGTAGACAAACTGATTAGGAAACATACATTTAAGAAAACCCTCCTACGACTCTACGACTGAGAAAACCCCTTCTAAATACATCGTTATTCCATATGAACCTAGAGTTACTCGAGGTTTCTACAGCATTTTTAGAACCCTCAATATGAAGGTGGTATACAAGACTTCATACTATTCAAGACTGCAACGAATCTTGGGGGTACCCCCAAAAATAAGACGGAAGAAAAAGAAAAGTTGGGGATTTATGAGATTAGCTGTGAGTAGCGAGAAAAAGTATGTGGGCCAGACCCGTAGGGCCATAAAAGTACGGTTCCTAGAGCACATTGCTCATATCCGATTTTCGAGACCAGAACAATCGTGTGGCTCAACATGCTTTAGACCACTACCACCGATTTAATGAAACAAGTTTGAGATTATTCAGACAAGTTCATGACCTCAGATTTCTCGATGCATTCGAGAGTTTAGAAATTGCGAAGTATAAAAATAGTATGAATGCCGACAAGGGCCCCATTCTATACAGCCCTTTGTTCAAATTCATAGTACAATGAACGTGTTTTTTCTTCATAATTCATTAGTCTTCATTCGTTATCATTACTTAGTTTACTATTATTCGTTATTTTACTACTAATAATTTTTTCTCGCTTCAAATATGTTGGTAAAGTAAATATTATTATATCAATATAAAGTAAGTCATCAATACAAGTGTCATCAAATACGAAACATGTAAATATTGATTAACAGTTTGATTTTGTGGAGGAAATCCAGTTCTTGACATACTTTTTTGGGTTTATGACCTTCCACAATCTGAAAATGAAAAAATTTTTTAATCCAAAGAAATCTGTACAGATTTTTTCATTTTCAGATTGTGGAAGGTCATAAACCCAAAAAATTATGTCAAGAACAAAACATGTAGTTTGGAGCAGGTAGTTTCTGATTTAAATTAAGCAACTCGAGTAGATAATTGAGGTTGGTAGAATATAGGGTCATTTAAAATAGACAGTAGGTATACATAGGATTAGAATTTTGTTTTCTAGCGTAGTAAGCGTATAGCTCTTGAGAATGCTAACATTGTTAGCAAAACGCGCATCGAATGAAAGTTGCGTAGTTTTGGTGTATTGTGTATATTCTATTTCTTGAATTGTATTCATACCAAAGGTTCCAAACATCCATTTTCGTTCTCTAATAATCTTCAGAATTTTTCCTGGTATCCACTTATTTTCTTTGCTTAAATGAACGAACACATTTTGACCTTCATTATGGAATTAGATTGCGGGTTTTCATATTTTCATACTCCATCACGCTCTCTGATCTACTTATTTCTTCAAAAAAATCTGCAAATTTTGGTTTGATCATATTTAACTTTGTACTAGGAGATTGTTTCAACATCAATTCCGATAGACTCCGTCCCAATACTGAATTTGGTTTGTTCCGATATGCAAAGAGACACCATCTGATTTATGTTGTACTGTTTTGTATTGAAATAATTTCCTCCGAAAATTTGTTTTTTTAAAGAATGTTTTAATGTAGATACATGTTTCTCAGTAAGATCACTTGACGTGAGGTGACACTTGGATACCATTCGACCTACAAAACTGTTGATATTCTTGACTATCTAAAGGCGAGCCATCATCTGATATAATAGATTCAGGCAACCCAAATATCGCAAATAACTTTTTCAATTTTTCTATCGTTTTTTCAAATTTTGTCCCATTTCTCATTATATACTTATCTAGCAATTTACTGGGAGAATCAACAAGAAGCTAAAAATGTGTTCGATCAATATTAAAAAAATCGATATAGATCCTACTCCATTTTTTGTTGATTTATTCCAAGTAGGCAAAATCACTTCCTTGCCTCACATTGCAGAACTTTCTCTTCTATGTGTTCATTCAGTCCCAGCCACCAAATATCATATCTGGCACGCATTTTCATGCGAACCTTACGAGGATGTTGATCATGTAACAGGTCCATAACTTCCAACTGTGAGGACTCAGGTATTACTACCCTATTACCAAGCGCGGATACCCCCCGGAGCCCAAGTCATCCGGTGATTTTTCAGTCTCTTCTATGCAATTTCTGATCAATCCAACAAACAAATGTACTGAAAATAAATTATTTTATACAAATTTGTGTTTTTTTGGTTACGATTCTAGATTTACAATAAATTCGTCATTCATCTGATCTTAAGTTAGCTAGCAAAGGTTGGAAACTGAATTATTTAGAATACTTTGAAATTCATAAACATTTCCGATGTTATTTACTTATTGATCAGGTAGACTACTTAGTATATTCACCCGTTTTTAATGTAACCTTTTCACATTGTCGATCATGAACACATCACAGGTACATCACAACACATTCAGGTAATTACTTACATAAAGATATTTTTATTTTTATTATGGGTTAAATTGTCATTATCAGAGAATAAGAAAAGCTTGGTATAAAAGGCATGTGTTTTGGTATATTCAGGTGTCAGTTTGAAATATAGTTTGATAATATCTATATTGGACAAGTGTTTCAAATATAAAGTGCTGTAAAAACACCGGAGTTTTTATTTCTTATTTTCCAAAGTCATTCACTTTTTCGCCAGGGAAAAGCAAAAAGTTTACTTCGTAATTTGAAAAAAAAAAATCTTCTGCATACATCTGACATAAGGTTCCAAAAACAAAGTTCAGAATATTTAATGGGTTAGTGTAATGTTCAAATTTATTCTGTTTTTTTTGTTCTAAATAAAAATCGAAAAGCACTCTGATATTTTCTCTATATATATGATATATAAAAAATATATGGTATCATAAGTTACTCTTACTTACTCTTCTTGATTGTGACCCCCCCCCCCTTACGCGAGAGCTGGACCCGCCCTTGCCTATTACCCCAGGTAAGACAATAATTTTCCACCCCTAACCCTCACGAAAATATGGCTTCAAGCTGTCATGACTGGTCAGCTTGATTTGGTGACCTCTAATCATTACAACAATGAGTTACAGATTCGGAAGCTTGCCGAGCAACGTTTTCAGTTCGAATACGGAAGTAGCAAGCTTTTGAATCTGCAACTCACAGAATAACCCACACTAGACATCTGCCAAGTACTCCCATGATGACGATGATTGAATGGTGGATTTTGGGCAGACAAATATGAGCATGTGGGCCTCTCAATCGGGCCTGTTATAGACCCACCGCAGCTGGCTGTTGGAATCGTTTCCTGTTCCGAGTTCCCCAAAGTGGAGCCCATCAAAACGGTAGTGGAAGACTCCAAGAAGGAGCCCGCTTGGATATATATATATATATATATATATATATATATATATATATATATATATATATATATATATATCCAAGCGGGCTCCTTCTTGGAGTCTTCCACTACCGTTTTGATGGGCTCCACTTTGGGGAACTCGGAACAGGAAACGATTCCAACAGCCAGCTGCGGTGGGTCTATAACAGGCCCGATTGAGAGGCCCACATGCTCATATTTGTCTGCCCAAAATCCACCATTCAATCATCGTCATCATGGGAGTACTTGGCAGATGTCTAGTGTGGGTTATTCTGTGAGTTGCAGATTCAAAAGCTTGCTACTTCCGTATTCGAACTGAAAACGTTGCTCGGCAAGCTTCCGAATCTGTAACTCATTGTTGTAATGATTAGAGGTCACCAAATCAAGCTGACCAGTCATGACAGCTTGAAGCCATATTTTCGTGAGGGTTAGGGGTGGAAAATTATTGTCTTACCTGGGGTAATAGGCAAGGGCGGGTCCAGCTCTCGCGTAAGGGGGGGGGGGTCACAATCAAGAAGAGTAAGTAAGAGTAACTTATGATACCATATATTTTTTATATATCATATATATAGAGAAAATATCAGAGTGCTTTTCGATTTTTATTTAGAACAAAAAAAACAGAATAAATTTGAACATTACACTAACCCATTAAATATTCTGAACTTTGTTTTTGGAACCTTATGTCAGATGTATGCAGAAGATTTTTTTTTTTCAAATTACGAAGTAAACTTTTTGCTTTTCCCTGGCGAAAAAGTGAATGACTTTGGAAAATAAGAAATAAAAACTCCGGTGTTTTTACAGCCCATCAAAACGGTAGTGGAAGACTCCAAGAAGGAGCCCGCTTGGATATATATATATATATATATATATATATATATATATATATACATATATTGGAGGACACCAGGAAGGAGCCCTCCAATGGTGTGTCCAATTGGGGGCTCACCAAATGGAGGAAAAGAAGTTGCCGCAAGTTGGGGAAGGCTAAATAAAACTGGGCGCGCCTGGTTCCCAGGTGTCGCAAGTGGTTGAGTACCCGTCAACCATTCATCCCTTCGGTGCGCATTAGGGAGGGGGGATTTTAGAGTGTCCCCAACACTCAGTTCAGGCGGTTAAGCCAGGACTACCGTGTTTCCTGTGACACGTATTATCGGGCACTAGGTGTCCCACGGATCCTTGCATCACAAGCAGTTCACGGTTTGAGACGTGAGCTGGTCCGTCCTCGGCGATGCTTTCGCAAAAGATTTATGAGTTTTTTAGGCCCCGGTCTTTCCCTATCCGCCATCTGAGACTCGCTTGGCGAGTAGCTCAACCTTCCCATATTGGGTAGGAAGTACGCCTCCCAAGTAGCACCTCGTGTTGACTGCATCTTGTTTTCATGTTGGGCAAATATGGATATATTGTAAATGTGAAAATAATATTGAACCAATATGGGTGCATATTGAAAAAACAATATTTCATTAATAATATTGGTGGAATATTGGCTCAACCTGTTTTGTATCTATATTGTTCCATAAAATATTGGTCGATTTTAGAGATAAAAGACAATATTGTATGTCCAAGTTTGATAGCACATTGGTGGAATATTATTTAATCCATATTCGAAAAATTGTATTGACCCTATATTGATTGAGATTGTTACGAAAACCTCACGCCAATATTTGAAAGACAATATTGATACAATATTACAAAATAGATTTAGCACTATCATTGAGATTTGAATATTGGCCGAATATTCAATAAACGATGTTGAAATTAATTATGATCAAACTTGGGTAAGAAACCGCTATAAGTGGCCCCACATATGGAACGACAGCTAAATCGTACTAACATATATTAAATAGGGCTTCTCACAATGCCTTTACAAGTCAATCTACTTAGAGGTTAATTGAAGTAGAAATGAAATTGAAGAATTTTGAAATTATTCGACATATTCTGGAGATATTTCATCCATGCAACATATTTACTTTGAATATTTCACCAGTATATGCAAATGATATTGTACCAATATTCCTCAATATTGCTTCCACAATATTTTACTGATATTATTTGTATAATGTCCAAGTAATATTGAACCAATATCCCGAAATAATTATAATTTTATCTCGCCAATATTACGTTTGAATATTTTGGGAATATTGTTGCGTCTTCGGGTTCAAAAATAAGTGTACACTGGTATGGACTTGCCTTTATTATTCAAACTTCACTTGACAACACTGTAATACAAGTCACTGTCAAAACTGAAAATCTGATATCAAAATACTTGTATCCAAGGTAACTCAAGGTAACTTTTCTGACTAACTCCATCTCACAAATGCATTGCTTATATATAAAAATAAAGTTCTAGAAAAATGAAGAAATCAATAGAACACAATAAAAATGTTCGACGATTGATCCAGAACAAAAGTTAGTGCTTCTAGATTTTTCCATCTAATTCATCGAACGATCTCGAACAATTCGAGAAGTCTTCATCAAATTTCAGGTCTGTAACAATATTTTACCAATATTATTCCAATATAAGTGTGCTAAAGCGATATTGTATCAATATCGCTTAACATTTTGAGGCAATATTGCTTTGAGAATATTACACCAATTTTATTTTTTAAATATTGGACCAATATGGCAGAATGTTCACATTTTTTTTCTCGCCATTATTATTATTTGAAAATTTTGTCAATATTTTCACAATATTGTACCAATATTGCCCCAAATGGTTGTGCTTACTGGGGGCCTATTTCCACGTGTTGAATATTGAAATATTTCACGTGATGAAATATTCATGGAGAATTTACTTGTTATTTTTATTCACTGTGTGATATGTTTCTTGTGTTGTTCATATGTTGCTGATATTTTTTGCATAAATAAGTGGCAACCCCAGGGTTTTTATTCATCTTGGTCGAACTAAAATTCATTGACAGTTCGAAAACTGAACGTAGCTATTGAAAAAAAATGTTCCCAGAACAATTGCAGTTTTTTCGTCTGAATTTATGTTTGATAACAATATTGAAGCTGTAGAAAACTTTCAAAAGCAAATACCATTCATCACGAATGTAATTACTTTTTTGCTTGATTTTATATTATGCATTGTATTTCGGAGGAATATATTACTTTAGGTGATAATGCCAGCACATGCATCAGTCCATGTAGAATTGCATTCGTATGCAAGTGAACTTTCGAATGATTTTCAGTTACCTCGTATTTCATATTCGCTTCGGTGAAGAAGTTCCTGGTTTCTCTTAATGGCCTCTCGGCCTGGACCAAAAATAATGAGATTGGGATAATCTTATTTTCTCTTAATTTACATATTTCCTTTCCAGATGGGGAAAAGAGCAGGAATTATTCAACCGAAAACACGATTGTTAAAATATAACGTAACGTAAATTTAATTATTTATGTAGAATTCTTGAGTATTTCGGTGCCACCACTGAATGCGTATTCGAAGAATTTGCCTACCAATCTGGTGAACAACTTTAGCTCATATAAGGATCTTTTTTGAAAAAGAAACGTATACCTAATTTGTCGTATCATAATATCGTCTCAAACACCGTGACATAGAAACAAATCGTCTCCAAAACTACTCAAAATTATTATGTATTATGTATTATTATTCGATTATTTCGACGATAATACTATGTGACACGCTGAATGATCCTGTTGAACCTTTTTTCCCGGAGAAAAACTGTACTAGAGTTACAGCTATGGACCCATGAAATTATTAAAATACAAAGTTCTCCCGATAGAATTAGGAAGAAAATAATAATTATGGTCTTGTGTTATTACCTACGAATATTTTCAGCATCTTGGACGTATATTTGGGGTAATTCGTATTCGAGATGTTTCTTCTTATTGATTACTTATACTTCGGACGTCCATCTTCTTAATGGTTGAAAGATTTCTACATTGTTTCAATTGCTTGGATACTGACAAATTAGGAAGCTACGCGTTGTTTTTGTATTTTAATCGGCGTGGTGTAATTTCAGTTTTGGAGATCATGGAAACATATACATTGATCATATCGAAATTATAGACAGAGAGTGAAACAAAGGCGTTTGATTCAGTAGCGCGCCTAAGGAGATTGGCGGACAAGAAATAGATATAAATTTTCATGAATTTCTCTCTCGTGTGCGTCTATATGATGGGCTAGTACACCATTTTGTTTTAGGTGAATAATTATTATTATATTTTACTGAAATACACTACAGCAAAGTCGAAAAATCACACTAACTACCATTAAAACCACAGGGTTTACCAAAATGGAAGAAAAATGCAAAATTTTCTAACGAAGTGAAAGGAAAACGTTTTGATATAAATTGAAAGGTCGGTAAGTCGTGTCATTTTCTGAGATAAAGACTACCTATCTTATTTCCTCTGCCTAATTTTCGGCTCTACAGTTTTCTTGGCGCTCCCACATTGCAGCTAGTTTTCCGTTAGGAGAGGAAGAACCATTACTGTGTCAACTCTCGACAAGGAAAGTTATCTATTGCAGGTAAAAAATGGATGAGAAACTAGTTGATTTTATGTTATTGGGCAAGAATTTATTATTAAACCCGCGTGACAGAAAATGAGTTCATGAGTTCAATGAAGACCACCGTTAGAGTGAATTTTTCACAACCTGCCTACCTATTGGTAGATCACTTCAATTAAAATTCCTTTGTCCCGAGAAATATGGCTTCCGGGCTTTGGGGCCGTGGTCGGTTCACCACCGAGAGGCGGTTTCTTTGGGCGTTTCGCTCACAACTGTGGTGAGGTAAAACTGTTCACTTTCACGTTGCTCTTCGAGAAAACAACATCCAAGCTGAAAATGCTCACCGCAGTTGTGAGCGAAACATCCAAAGAAACCGCCTCCATGTAGATAAACCGACCACGGCCCCAAAGCCCATAAACCATATTTTTTGATTCTACTTCTGGCCGTGGAAGCCTTCATTTTATTCCTTTGTCTACTATTATGGCACGATTGAACACAAAAACCAAGTTCAATATGAAGGATGTTAAAACGCACCACCTCGACCAAAGCTTCCATGTAACTGGAAGAAAAAACAAACCTGTTTGATTGTTATCAGACCAGTTCAGACCCGACTCCTCTCCTCGGAACGAGCACTGGCTCCAGTGTAGAAGGAGAGACGTTGCGTCATGTGTTTGTTTCCTTCAGAACCGACCAGACCCGCTCAGACCGTCTGGTCGGGAAATATTCCGCTTCCAATGTAGGACCGGGCTTATTCAGGGATCCTTCAAGGACACTTACAGAAATTTTCGTAGTGCCTCAAGAACCTACTCAAAATTGTTCACTAGCTCTTAGACTCTTAGACTCTTAGACTCTGCATGTATTAATATTTCAAGGTATATTATCTAGAAAAAAATAATATCCAAATTTCTGCTATACTTCCAAAAAGTAACATTAAATAGAGGTATTCAAAGAGGGAATTTAAATCCGTTTCATATTTCAATAATTCAAATTCGACTGATTTCAAACACGGATATATTTTAAAAGCTTTTATTTATTGGCAGCTGAAGTTATCCCGAATCCGCATTGTAATTTATTTCCCCCAATATTTTATAAAGTGTAAACGCAGATGCCATGAAAAACGATATTTCTTTAGTACATATTGAAATTTTCCCTAATGCCGCCATAACTCTTACCAACCTCACTCCGGAGTCAACTTTAATACATTTTCTTTTATTCAAACGGAAATCTTTGAGTTCGTCCGGGTTTCACACTAATAATATTCGAGTCGTTTTATTGAATCAATGGTTTTTAATGCACCTAATGGTTTTGATGTGGAGTCGTCGAATTATTTATTATGTTGGGGCTTCCAAACGAGGGAAAATTGAAACTTTTTGTTCCGCCTAAATTAAAACTGATGTCATCGTAACTTAAATATTGAATTTCCATTTCCAGGAACAGTGATAAATTCAAGAGGAGAGTTAGATTATATATTCTCATGACGATTTTGTTCTTGTTCACACCCTGAAAAATTATAGTTGTGTGTTTTCCATGCTAGTAAAGGTGCGTATACACTAGAGCATTCATTCCGCATGAGCACCAAATGAGCACATGAGATGGTCGGTTCAAGCTCAGATTGCATCATGCTGCGTAGTGTTTCCTGGCACATGAGCACCACATGAGCAGCGATCCGCAGTCAGTCGCGTACAAATATTCATACTCATGAATATCCGAATTAAATTCAAAATCTCTGTAATAACCACAAACAGAACGTCAAGCACACTTTCACCGTCCACACTGAGCACGAACAAATCGTCAAAAAATAGATCGGCCCGAGCACCGCACGTGCATTCTGTTTGTGCTCAAATCAGCGTCCACACTGTCCTAGCACTCGCTCATTCGGTGCTCATGCGGAACGAATGCCCTAGTGAATTGAATACGCACTTTTACATGGTGCAAGAGCGTCTGACCTCTGGGCTGAGAATTTTTCATATTATTCCTGATATACTTGTTGTGTTCTCAAAATATTTCAAGAAATGAAATTTTTCTATATGAAATCCTATATTTCATTAACTATTTTGAATCATGATCACATTCTCAACAAAGGGCTTGTATGATATTTTTTGCTAAAGCTGAAACTAGGGGAATTATTTGAAAAAAATATTTTTAATTCGGCAGCACTAAACTTCTCGATCACCGGATATTATGATACCTCTAGATTTCTATATTTTAAGGAGTACAAACCAATAGTAGGAGTTTGGACATAGTGCGAGGAGAGTGGTCTTTGACAGATGACGAAAATAAATATGGATAATTGAAGTTAGCCATCCAATTGCTGTCAATGAACCATTGAAAAGGTATGTATTGTTTTTCTTCTAATGAGAAAGGTACAGGACCGCGAATACTTATAGTTGAATCATCCGGTATAAGCTTAGCGATGAGAAACAAGAACAGTGAAATGAATTTCAGATAAACTTTTTCATAGTTATTGAAGAGTATTCAGTGGAAAACTTAAAAACAATTCCTTGAATGTCATCAACATTGTTGAAAAAATTTTCTCCCAACCCTTTGATGATGCAAACCAAAAAACAATTAATCGAAAAATAGATTTTTGAGTAGAAGTCTCAAATTTGGTACTAGTGTTTCCGAGCGGGACCAAAGCAGTATGAAAACGAACAATGGTCCAATTTCATATAAGTACCCAATTATTCAAGTTCCCAGTATAATGAAGGTTTCTTCGCATCCTAATTTTTTAAATATTTAAGTAGTAAATATTTTTTTTCAATTGGTGCCCCGTTCTACCTATTTAAAGCACGTCTCAGCGTGTGCAAATGGAACTTTACAAAAAGTCGCTTTTTTTTAAGTTACCTTGGCTACATCATCAACCTAATCCAGTCAACAGCCATTTTCCGTGGAATTTTGAGAATCATGGTGGATTTTCTTGAAAATTTGGATTTAGGTAGTATTTATAACCTTCTTCAAAATCTACCCTACGCCGAAACGGGCTTTTGCCCTGGGGGTGAAAAGAACCCCATCTAGGGGATGAAAATTTTTAATCAAAATAACCAACTTTTGTTTCATAAAGTTTTTTTGTGAAATTGATACTTTCCGAGTTATTAGCGATTGAAACTGCATTTTTCATTAAAAAACCCACGTTTTTTAACCGTTATTCATGAATAACTTAAAAAAAAATTATTTTATCAAAAAAATTAACTATTCTGAACACAATTGCAGTTAATAAAAAAACAAAGAGATTCGTATCTGAGAGACCTATGTAAAACCAATAACGACTGAGTTATTGCTTTTTGAAGGTTGGTTATTTTCGAAGAACCACGAAATTGAGAACCTTCAATTTCAAATAACTCGAATATGCTGAAATTTTTGGGAAAAACTCAAAAGCCATTTTTTAAAGAACATTGAAAAACCTTTCAAATGAGCTCTGATAGGTCTTTTGCATAAGAATTGACTGACTTATGACCAAAATAGAGTCACTCCCTGTTTTTTTTTTGTTGATGTAACAATTAAACCCTCATCGTTACAACCCTAATATAAAATAATGGCTCCCCACTTGCAATTAACTTTATTTAGGTATAATTGATATGATCCATGTTATTTGACCTGTTTGGAATGCTTGGTTTAGAAAAAATAATTGATTTAACTGAAAACGACATTTTTATAATTTTGAAAAAAAGTGCATTTTTCTTAAATAAACCAAAAAGTATTCATAATATGAAAAAATGTTTCAAATATTAATTGTAGGTTTTTTTTTGTGAAAATTTTGTTTTTTTTTGTATCATAAAAATTAAAGGAGATATGGTGGTTTAAAGTTTACATTCATGCACTAATTGTGGCTTACCCAACCCCTTTGAACTCACCCCTTTTCAAAAATAAGTGTTGCAAACATTTTTCATCAATATGATATTAAATTCCTTAAAATTCTCTACAGAACGCTTTTTTAAAAAGTTGCTTGCTTAAAAACTGAAGGAGTTATCGACGAAAAACCGAGTGATTTTTTAAATCTAATGTTAATAAATGTGTAAATAAATTTTGCAATAATACTTATGCACCGCGCTTCTTTTAGGGGTAATTCTTGCATCATATTTGTTATAAGATGAAGATCAAATCATCATGATGTACGAAGAAGAAGAAGATAACAGCGACGATGAGGAGTAGTTTTTATAAGCATACTAATATGCAAAAAAAAATAAAACCGCAAGTTTAACAATTTCGGTCTTAAGGGGTAGCTTTTATAAGAGTTGAAGGGTTGAAAGAATTAATTTTATATTTATATATATATATATAAATTTAATTATGAAAAAGAATTATTTTTTAATAATTCATATCCCCAGGGGGTGGTTTATAAGGGTTGAAGGATTTTGGCAAATAATAACTCCATTCTAACAATAATTCAAATTTAATGACGCAATTTTCCATCGTTTCAAATTATAATAAACATCTTTAATACTAGTTTTGAAAATTAGTACCCCTCAGAGGGTGATTTACAAGGGTTGCTTCCGTCTAATTAATTATAAACTCGTTTGAGAATGTCAAGTAGTCTACAAATAATTAATTAAAACTTTAATTTAACCAAATATATTCAAAAATCTACATTTTTTATTTTTTTGCAATAACGGGTAGTTTTCACCCCTAAAAAATAAAAAGCTTGGTTCGGCACAGGGTAGATTTTGAAGAAGAGGGTCATTAGAGCTTAAAACCAAATTTTCATTAAAATCGGTGTTGATTCTCAAAATTCCACGGTTTTACAGTTTTTTACCGCTGTTGACTGGAGTAAACCGTGAAGAATAGTCATGAGAACACATTTCAAACCGACCAATAGTATCAGAATTACACTGATAATTTTTAAGTAACAAATTACAGCAATTATTTTTTGTACGATCCTGTCAGCCAATCGTCATGAGAACACATTTCAAGTAGACCAATATATTAAAATTACACTGATAACTTGTTCGTAGCAAATTACAGCGATGACTTTTCCAAGTTTTTGATTGGTCCTTTGTTCAAATGAATGCATAAGTAAGTTAGCCACTGACTTGGTTGAAAAATCGCGGGTGTTTGAAAGGCATTTTTATCCAGTCATACTTCAATATACTATTATTTTTACAGTTCATTAGTCAATAATTTCAATAAATATGTAATTCGCAGGAAGTAAATTCCAATAAAGGAAGTAAACTTCCTAATGAAAATTTTCTCAATTAGACAAAGAAGATAATCAAATTTTGTAGAACAATATTTCAGTAAATATTCTAATGATACAAGCACCTTTGGGTAGCAAATTTTAAACTTGAACTTTTCCCTGTGAAAATACTAAATATCATTACAACCCTAAAATTGAATACATTCTTCCCAATGTTTGTGAAGCAACAGTAATATTTTGTACTCACCCTGCTTCTGTAGCTAGCGGCGAAAGCTCTTTTCAGCGTATTTTCCATAATAAAAAATTGCCACCGCTCGTGTTCAACACAAAGTCGCCTAACGGGCCTCGCAATATTTTTACTAAGTCAGAATTCACGCGATAATGGATTTTGATGCCTCGCCAAACACAAAAGGCATATTATTTTTAAATACATATCAATAAAAACACAAGAAATGTGTTTTGTTTTATGTTGGATTCCATGAATGTTTTTCCCATGTCAGAGTCTCTCTACCGGTGTATGTATGTATGAACCTTTATTTTAGTGGAGTAATACCGGCAACCCATTCGTGGGAAGGCCATATGAGTTCCATTACCAAAACAAACTTATCTTTACGGATCATATGAAGTAACGAATCCAAACAATAAAAACTATTTCAGTACAGTAGGTGCAGAAATGTCCTGCTACAGGCGAGTGCCTATAGGGTAATTCCATGGGAGGGGTAATCTTCTCCATGGAAGGGGGGGGGGGGTAATAACTGTTTTCGGGCATATTATTTACTATAGAGGTATATCATTTACGTTCGAAAAAGTTAAATTTTGATCTCTTTAAGGTCGTCATAGGGAGGGTAATTACACCATTATCCCCCCTCAGACACGCGCCTGTCCTCTCCGGTATGGATCATAAACTGTGGTGCAGGTTCCATATTTGATAAAAACCACAATAATCCGGTTTGGCGGGACATCTCTTCACCACTAAAACGATCACCCCTCTGGTAAAAAAACCTGTTTTCGCCTATAACTCGTAAACCGATGAAAATACCAAAAAAGTATTCATCCAAAAAGAAAGGTCGATACAATTCCCGAAAGAAAGTTTTTTGCTAATACTTTTGTATAGGCTATAATAGATATAATCCGGTACGATTGGGTTTTGAGACAAGAATTTATTGTAGCAAATTTGATATGCTAGCAGTTGGAACCATGATAAACACGCAAAAAATTGTTTACCAAAATTCCAGGGGAGGAACATCTTTTTTTTCTCGTTAAAAAATATATAAATAGATTTTAGCTGTAATCTTGGAAAGTATATGATATATCGGAAAAACAACTTGACAGGGTGAGAAACAATTGAATTTTCCACAAAAATTATTCCTAGTAATTTCTTATGAAATGCGCTCGTTTTCCCAGAAAACGTGATTGAACGCCGACATCAAATTTCACGTTCACCCTGACCCGCCGCTGAAAGTTCCGACGTGGCCGAATATTATATTGGTCTCAACTCTGCTAAAAATGATCGGAAAGGAAAAGTTCATATCGTTTCTGAATACTCCTACTTTCTTATGCAAATATAATATGCTAGTATTTGAGTACCTAAAATGTGTTTTGTTGTCGCACTTCACGGAGAGGTTTGCGGATGATCCGAAAATCATGAATAATTTACTAAATAGGGAATTCTTATACTGAAGCAGCAACCCATACTCTCTTTGGACTATATGCAACAATTTTAAAGTAGTGTGACAGGTGCCACTTATACATGCAAAAAAAACTTTGTTTTACTCCTGCTTCATTTTCAACTCACCCATAAAATCGGCATTGTGTTCACTAAATGTTGAAAATAATCGCTTATTCATATCCAGCATATATATATTTAATAACACAATGTGAAGTGCAAACCTCAAGCTTGAGATCGCATACTTCATTTTTTATGTAGGATGTGTATGAGCGATTATTTTTAACATTTACTGAAGAAATTGCCGGGATTATGGGTGAGTTGAAAACTGAGGCAGGAGAAGAACCCAGTTTTTTCTTTGGCGTGTATTAATAAGACTTGTCTCATTAGTCTTGAATCGTTGCATATGGTCCAAAGAGGGTGCAGATTTCTGCTTCGGTATAATTATTTCACATCAACTAAAATATCCATGACTTTCGGATCTTCCGTAAATATCGTAGAAGAGTTATGTGAAGTGTGAAACACATTTTAGGTACTCACATGTTATATTTGCATGAGGAAGTAGAAGTCTTCAGGAACGATATGCACTTTTTCTTTTCCTTCTACTATAATTTTTACGAAAGTTATGACGAATCTAATTTTCGGCCCTGCCTGAACTTGCAATGGCGGGTTAGCTCGATTATGAAATGTGACGTCGGTGTTAAACCACGTTTTCTAAAAAAACGAGCGTATTTCATAATTATCTCTCAACCTATCGAAATCGTTTTTTCATTAATCTTATATTTTCTGAAATTACAACACAATATATATATATATATATTTTAAATGAAAAATTTCTTCGGTTCCACCCCTGATTTTTTGATGAACAATTTTTTTTCCAATAATCCAAGATGTCGAGATGTCATGTGCCGAGTTTTAGGGTGCTACAATTCATTCTTCACTTTTCGCTCGAGTTTGCTGTCGTTACTGGATTGATAAGAGAAAATCGTTATCGGAATTGTCAATATTATTCTGGGCGTAAATTTGTTCATTCAAATTTCTTTGCCCGTGGCCTATCGATTACAACCGATTGCTCGAAAACTACACGAAATAGGATGAAAAATCAAACTGAAATTTGAAGGTAATGAAAAACCGAGTGAAAAATACTTGCAGTTCTTATCATTTTTGATTAATCTAGGTATGTATGAGTATATAAAACATATTAAGTGTAATTATTCTTTGATATTTCGTGTTCATAACTGCATACAGACCTCCCACAAATAAATTGATCCAATATAATGGGCTCATTCAACAATCTTTTCATTGCATTATTTGAAAAAATCAGAATTTTCACTGCTTATCTTATCCCTCAAATTAATAGTTGAATGAGGCGTTCACCGAAAAAGGGGTGTGGCCAAGAGTGACGTCACATCAGTGGAATAGGCGTCAAGGGGCCTATTTCACAGTCTCGTCATATATTATAATGGCATGGTTATTTCTTACCCATACTCTTTTTAGACTGTAATTTAACCTGAAAATACAACTAAACTTTATTTATAAAATTATTTTTACCTAAGAACTACCTGTCGCGACAGACACTGTCCTGTATATCGATTTGTATATGGTTGCCTTTTTCATGTTTCCCGTTTCATGTTTCCCGTTTCATGTTTCCCATTTCATGTTTCCCGTTTCATGTTTCAATGTTGAAATGAGTAAGTACTCATTTCCTGTATTTGCAAACATTAAATGATACTGAGACATTTTATTAATGTTTGATATACATACAGTATCGGAAAGTATTTATCTTGGGTATGGTGGTTTCATGAAAGCGTAAATATATGTTGACAGAGCATTACAATTTCTCCTCGACTAGCTCGAGGAAGGGATATCGACGTACGCTATGTGCGCTGTGTCGCATTGCCACGTGGTCCGTTAATGCGTCGGGTGGGGTAACAGGAGAGGCGCACAGCAGTGCGTCTTTCTTGTTTATGTGGTATCATCATATCATTGCGTTTCTTGTTGCTCGTGTAGATTTCTGTCTATACCCCAGATAAATTGTTTCCGATACTGTATGTTCAAAACTGAACTCCTAAAACACCATTCATTGAATACAAAATTTTTCCAATAAATCTTCTTACGCAACAATCTCATAACCCACGCAAAAATATCAATTCTAAAATTTCATTTAATGGCGAAGTAGGTGGCGAATACGCTGGCAGCAGATATCAACTTATAAATTAACAATTATATAACCAAAAAAAAACATTTTGTAGTGGACCCAACTGTGATTTTAAACCATTCCCGAATTCACTTAACACACACACACAAAATTTAATCAAAATCGGTCCAGCCGTTTAGGAGTAGTTCATAGCCGTATGCACGCAGAGAAGATTTTTATATATAAAGATGACCACAAAAAATATGTTTATTTAACACACTAAGGTGAATTATAAAAATTATAAAAATAAGTAGTATGCTGGCTCGGCGCCCATCCCAGGCACGGGCCCTGGACCCAGGGATCCACCCAGCCCCACCCTTGTGGGGGCCATGATTGTATGCCATATAAAAACCTGCGTGAATGATAAAAAAGACGTAACAAGTAATGCATCGTTCCTAAATGCAAGAATTCTTCGGTAACTGCACCAGAAAAAAATTTGATTTCACTTGAAATCACGAAAGTTATGGCAGCGCGCTATGCGATGGACCGACTTTGTATCTGCCAACGGGACGCATTATTGTTGCGGAGGTCATTTCAATGTAAGTATTAATGATAATAATTTTAAAAAAAATAGTTTTCTTTATATACCACTTTAAATTGTAGGTTGAAAAAACTTGGAGAATTACATGTATATCAAAACTACGAAAACGGAAATAGTTATTAGTAATAGTAACGAGTGCGAAGCAGAGTTCGAATCAGTTTTTGCGTGCGGAAAAGCACTTTGCGCACGTGTTAGGAACAAAATTTTTCACGAGCTTCATATCACAACAAAAATAAGTAAATTATAAATTAGTAAATGAATTTTAATTTAACTTGAAAGAAAGATCTAACTATACAACAAAACAGACAATATTATAGTCATTTACCAATAAACAAGGTAACTAACAAATATATTTTTGTACAACTGTCATTAAAAATTACGTTTTCAATTCATTGACACATGAACTAAAAACTGACATTTTTTGAATGTCTACCTAACGAAAAAAAAATCCTTCCAATCGGTTGAAAAATGAAAGTTTAATAAGGGTGCTTCCATCTTGAATGGGTCACACTGTATATTTTTGATCTCGGAAACGGTTTCAACGATTTGGATACATTTTTTATGTATATGTATATATATAGGCGTATTTTCTAAAATAAATCTATTTTACTAATAGTAATAATAATAATGATGATGTGAATTTTTAAATCCTATTTTGACCCACTTCCAATTATCCGAATAATCTAAAATTTGCCACACATCTCAAGGACCGAAGACAATACAAGAATTTCATAATGTGGATGATAATAATAATTAAAATAATAATGAGAATTATAAAATTCAAGTTTCACCCTCTACCAATCCTCCGAATAATCTAAAATTTGATATTTGATATTTGATATTATATGATATATTATGATAATATCTCTGCCTTCATATCACTAATTTTTCTTTAACGACACCACGTTAAAAATTATATTGCTTTACTAATATAGTTAAAGTGGCCTCTTCTCCTTCTTGCGGAGTTTGTGGTTTATGGAGAAATATCAGTTGCTTGTCTGTCATTTCTTTATCGCTATCAAATTACTCACTTTCACTAAAATTTGCCATATCACAAATTATTTTTCACAAAAACGTTAATACTTAATACATATTACTCGTGTTGTTTGTCAACCTTATCGCACATTCGGCATAATTAACACGTCTGGATTTGTTGTGCTACAGAGGTGTCAGAAAAGCAGCATTTGCTCAAAATTTTTATTCATATCACGATCTAGCAATTGTTTTTATTTATAGCATTTGCTAGATGACTAAAAAGCAATCGCTTCAAGTGATTGCTTAGTTTTTATTTATCAGGCTCAATGTTGTTACTAGAACAAACATCACACCAGTAAAATCACTTTACGTTATTTTTCATTTCGATTGATGTCCGATCACACTATACTTCATGGATAGGACGGTAAAAAAATTAAATTTCATTGCTTTTCGAGTTCATAAGAAACTTTTTCATTCTTCTGCCTATGGAACCAACTACAAAGAGAATGCGAATCGAAAGACAAACTCGTTAATGTGGACCATGCGGAATGAAATAGCTGAAACCGAAGTATTTTCGAAGAATATAAATGGATGCCTAAAGCGTTCACTAACGGCTACAAACAAAAGTTGGCATTTCAATTACTAAAACTCTTATGTGAAACAATTTTCACGTATAATTTATCGAGTAATCTATAAATCGTGGAACTTTTATAGTATTGTAGCAATAACCTATTAGTGCACAATCCAGAGAAATCCATCAAATGGAATAATATATCCTGGATATATGTCAATGACAATCGTCGGAAATAACAACCAATAAAAATGAGAGTAGAATGACGCCACCATATTTATTGGAGACATTTCCAAAACGTCTGTTTTTATTGTTCGAACTGAAGCTGAGTGACAAAAGTGTGAAAAGATTCGGAAGCGATCTATTGTTATTAAACACCCAATTTTTACTTCGAATCTCGAAAAAAATTATAGATGACGTGAATATTGCTTGTCGAGGCGCAAACCTTGCTATTTCATCTTTGAATGTTTTGGGTATGCACTTCTTGATGAATCCTAGCCCAAACTAGATTGTTTTTGGATGGGTCTCAACGAATAATCAATAGAAAATTATCAAGGGTGAATTGTATACAAACCAAGAGGAATAAATAACACATGGAAAAAATAAGATAAAATGATTTTATCGGAAAACAATGAGAAAAAATAGAAACAAAATGTGAATTTATCATTTTATTTCACGTAAAACTCAAGCCAAATGAAGGAAAAACTAGGGTATACAGTTTGGAATGTGCAGCAGCGTATATAAGTGAAACAGGCAGAACTTTTGGATAATAAACTGTAAACTTGTTTGGTCAGATTAAAATTCAGAAATCTATAGACATTTACAAAAAATTAACCTGAACAGGAATTAAAACAACACAAAAGTTCTGCTAACGTTGAAAGAATTGAGAGAGATAAAATCTTCGGAGACAAACAAAATGTATGGAATTTCGAATTTTAAGGTTCTTTGGAACCTACGAAGGCGTAGAACGGACATGTGATATTTTTGTTTCTTAATTTCGAGTTGTAACTTGAAATTAGTGAACATTTCGAGTTGCAACTCAAAATTAGATCAATTTCTAGTTACAACGGGGTAGCTGATTGCCACCTAAAAAAGTGTTGTGCAAAAATGGATACTTTATATTAATTTTAATATTAAAAAAAAACTCACGTATTCAAGTGGACATTATTTAATGAAGCAAAAATATTGGAAATCCGACAGCTTTTATGCCAACGAATAATTATGAATGTACATAAAAATAAAATAAAACTAACCTCTCCCACACATACATATGAAACCAGGAACAAAAAAACACAGTCTAGCACTACATTCAGAAATAAAACAATTGAACAACGCTCGATAGAATAGTTGGCGCCAATGCTCTGGAATACACTACCAAATGAATTGAAAAATGTTCGGACTCATAACGGATTCAAACACAAACTGAAAATGTAGATTATTGCAACTGGAAGAAAAATGTTCCGTGTCTGGGTTGACTTGAAATATCTAAGATGATAAATATTTCTTCATAAAAATATCAGAATGTAAGTACACATATTTAAATCTAGTCTAAATGTCATTGTTTTGTCGAGCCGAATACTAAATTCACTTGTTGTGCCCAAATTGAAATATATTATATATCTAAAATAATCCAAACTGTCCATAATTCTACCTAATACGTTGATTTTGTCCATTCTCACAAGATTTTTGTCAAAACCTACCTGCTTTTGTCGATATTTTCCAAATTTTGTCTAGTGTTTATTTAGCAATAAATCACAAACAAGCATATTTTTGCTTCTGTGATATTTTGTTTATTTACAAATTTTATTTATACCATTGTCAACATGTCTTTATATTTATGTTAATAAACATTATTATTATTATTATAACTAGAAATGAAGGCTGATTTATAAAAATAGACTATATTGAGCATTGGTAATCAAAAATTTTTGCCGGAAAGTATCAAATGAATTAAATAGTAAAATTGAAAATGTTGAAGTACCCTTATCTCTAAATATTTTCACCATGTGGAAAATATGAGTCAAACATTACACAGAAAACAACTTCGTCCCTGGCTATTACCACAACGAACAATGAACTACATCTGACAGATACTTGTGCAACGTTCTTCCAAGAATACCCAATTGCAAATGCCTATTGTAATTAAACAATTATCCTTCATTTGGCTTGGCAATACCACCTGCAGACGCGTTTTGAGGTTCTTGCTTCTCGTCAGTGACAGGACAGTTCGGACAATATTAAAGTCGTCCTGCCCCAGCCCACTGAATAATAATCCACTGTATAACTAATATTTCCTCACATACGAATAAGCAGCGACTCAGTAAAGTCAGTCACAACGCCACCATCGAGGAAAACACAAAAAGCATTCCTCGGTAGCAAATAGTGCAGGAAGTGGACATTGTTCAGAATTTTTTTCCGGAGAGTATCAAATAAATGAAATAGTAGAATCGACAATGTCGAAGTACCCTTCTCTCTAAATAATTCTTTCCTTCTTTCCTGACTTAAACCATGACGTACATTGAACTATATCTGACAGATATTTGTGCAACGTTCTTCCAAGAAGTCCCAATTGCAAATGCGTATTGTAATTAAATAGAAGATTATCTTTCATTTGGCTGGGCAATACCACCTGCAGTCGCGTTTCAAGGTTCTTGCCTCTCGTTATCAGTGACAGGGTAGGTCGGACAACATTAAAGTCGTCCTGCCACAGCCCAATTAATTATAATCCACTGTATAACTAATATCTGTCAGATATAGTTCAGTGTCCGTCGTGGTACTTTGCAAAGAAAACTTTTTCTGCTATCATTAAACTGTGAACAATGAAGTTTCCTATCAGACTTTAAAACACACAAAAAAGTATTAAGGTTAACTTTTTCCTAGTTTACCCCTTATTATTGACATTATCAACAAGTTCATTCAAGAAGGTTGTTCAGAATTGAAAACAATATTCAAATTTAAAATTTGAAGCCAGCGTCGTTACTAATTTTTGAAACTCACTGTATATAGTCTGGACCACATTTTGATAGGTAACCCATTTTAGGCGTATTCGTCTATTTATGAAACTTCATAAGAAGTGTGTTTCATTCGTTAAAGAGAACGGTGAGGGTCGACCTCTCTTCGGATCCTGTACTATCAACAATACTGAACAATCATTACTGTCATGACAGAAATTGAAGGGACTTCCGCTTACTAGATGAAGTCTGTTTTTGAGGAAAAGGCATTTTTATCGCTTTCAATCTGACTCAGACGTCTTGTATAAATGGATTTATTTCTACAGGAGTTGATTTATCAACAGTAAAACCACAAGAGCTTTCCTTTATCGGATAAATTTCTTCCTTCAACGAAATAATTTTGCCAAACAGTAATTTCACGTGAAGAACTGGCGATATTTGCCACAATAAGCCAATATACTTTGTTGGTGTATATGTGAGTGAAAAGGGTGAAACATCGATCGGCAACAACTATCGTTATTGAACCATCTCCCAAATACAATTTTGTGTTCACATAACTGACTGAATCTCTCAACCCGGAGAATCGGAGTGCTTCTTAATCTACTCTAAAGGTGGAGCGGCTTACACCTGTTTTCAGCGTTAGACCACAGTGATCAAATAGACGGAGAATAGATGGGCTCACAGCTGTTTGTAGTGACCCACCCTGTACTTATGATGAGAAAAAAACTTCGAAACTAGTCTGCATTGAAACAAAATTCTTCCATTTGGTTACAGGGAGCAATTGTTTCCTCGGGAATGGGGTACATTGCACGAGTTTCTACTGAATACAATTCAATACCCGTCGTGATATTAGCCAGGGGAGCAGTTGTTTTCTGTTATTAATTTGTTACAATAGGCCTACGATGAAGATAAGTTAAAAGGGTAAAACTTCGATCGGCAACGATTATCGTTATTAAACGATTTCCCAGAAGGACTCTGAGCTTTGTGTTCAGAAATCAAACTCTTAATGATGTTGAATCGTGTACCGACTTCCATTGGTATATTTCTAAGTGTTCCTGGGATATTGAACGAAAATCATTCTACGGGGGCCACTTTCAAGGCCGTAGTTTCCTTAACAAAAAGTTCATTTTATAATTTAAGGATGAAATAGTAAAATTACTATAAATAGTTCCAATATATTTCCTCGTAATTTCAATCGTTGCAAACTGCAAACAACAAGAACAATATATGAATACCCAGTACGTACATATTATAGAAAATCTGGTATAGAACACAGAACTGAATAAGTACTACTTACTACAAAATTTTATCATAGCACGGAATCATAGAATATGGAATCTAATACAAATCGTACACATCGTAATATAATAATAATAACGTTTATTGAACAAATATCACAAGGAATGTTTCCTATGTTAAAATAAAACGTTGGAATATTCGCGAGTGTCTAGGACTTATGAGGGAAGTACTAAGACACTGTGTGCGAAAAGTTATGAATGATTATACAATATCAATAAGAGAAACAGATAAAGTTACAATATTTCACATACACAGATAAGTACAGTCACACATATAAAAATATAAACATATAGAGATTTACCTATCTAATGAAGATGGAATCTAAAATATAAAACATGATGTGTAAAGTATAGAGTCTAATTTTAAAATATAAAATTTGGAATTTAAAGTAATTATAAAATGTATGGTATGAACAAATTATTTTTTTTTTCATATACACACATAAGTACACCCACACATATACAAATATAAATATATAGAATGAATGCGGGAAGCTGAATACACTTGTTAGTAATGAATGAAGCGAAGAATTTGTATATAAGTGTATAAATTTATTAATAAATATAAATAAATTTGTAAATAAATAATAAATTTATACACTTATATACAAATTCTTCGCTTTATTCATAAAAATATAGAGATTTACCTATCTAATGAAGATGGAACTTAGGAATCTAATATAAAACACGATGTGTAAAGTATAGAAACCAATTTTAAAATATATAATTTGGAATTTAAAGTAATTATAAAGTGCAGGGTATTTTTTTTCCTTTTTTTCCCTTTTTCAGTTATTTTTAGCGTCTATAAGTTTTTCTATTTTAGTTTTATTTTCAGATACGAATTTTTTCAGAAGTTTTTTAAATTTTTTTGGGAAATTTATATTTATGATTTCGTTTGGGAGTGCATTCATGATAGTGGGGCCTAAATAATTTAAACTCCTTTGTTCTATTGTTTTATTCATGTATGGGACAGAGAACGGATTTTTTGATGTGGTGTCATATCTGGAGTTGTGTGCGGTCTCAAGAGTCTGATTGTTTTCGTAAAGGTAGTTTGCAACGTTATGGAAATATATTTGTCTTAGATTGAAGAGCTTGACTTCTTCAAGTAGTTTTTACAAGGAATAATTATAGGGTTTTCTTAAAATAATTTTGTAGAAGCGTTTGAGTAAATATTGGCACTAACCAAAACGTAGCAGTTTCTTCGTCTATGTGGAATCAATAAAATGTTTTCAGTGGAGTTCTTCAAAATTACGGACCTATGATTAAAGATTTTTTTTAATATTCCTGTATGTAGAATCAGTACTCGGAGTTTATTATCCTTCCTCAAGAATACCCTGTATATTATTTGTTGTTGTGATCTTTTCCAATCTGTTACCAGAAACCAGAAAAAACCACTACGAAGTGATTTTATATCGAACCGCCTCAAAGCATCCGAGAATATTATTTGAAGCGAACTTATCTGGCGAAACATTGAGCGTATGTGTGTTAGATGAGATGGACTGAGGGCCATTAGTATTCTCATTCTGTCAGAGTGCGCACGAGTGAACGATTTCTGCCACTCTGGCTGTTAAAACCCATTTGAATTATAGCAACTCTTACTCGGTTTATTTCCACTTGTTTGAGTGCGCTTCGTTGTAGCCACTGCTACTTTTGTAAGAAACACGTAGTGATGTCACTTTTGAGAATTATAATTTATAATATATTATAGCGATATTTTGTGAATAACATAGTGCCCTTGAATATTTCAAATTGCAATAACTGCATTTTTCATTTTAAATTTGAATAAATGACTCATTTTCAATATTATTTTCGTGTTAAGTAAAGTATTTTATTAAAAAAAATTATTCTGATTTTCATTCATAAAAATGGCAAAGTGAACATAGTTACGCCAACATAGTTTTTTCAAAGTTAACAAAAATTTTCCTTAGGAAATGAATGGACTGACTATTCACATGTACATAATATTTTTCCATTTTTGACAGTTACAAGTATTTATTTATTGAAAATTATGTGTACCTACTTCAAATAATTTGACTTTCGAAGATTACACCGTTTGGTGGAATCTTCAGAAGAATATGTTGATAAGGGTCAACAACCTCTTCTATCAGGCCCGGTCTGGCCAGGGCGGCTGGTCGGCGATCGCCGAGGGCCTCCGGCTCAAGGGGGTCACAAGTTTGCGACATAATCTTGCAAAAACAATTTTTTTAAAACTATCGCTGCACCGTTCGGCTCGGCTCAGCGAGCGGTAGTGACGCGGTAGCGGCACGGCGCGTCTGCGCCCTGTCAGGACTCAAGCAGACAGCTCAGCCACAGCTTAGATATCTAATCTATCTATCTATTAAACAGAGGGTAACTATTTTGCCATGAGCGGACATAGTGTCCTCGTTATATTTCCGGCGGCGGGGGGGGGCTCAAATCGCCGTCTAGCCGAGGGCCACCAATGGAGCCAGACCGGGCTGTCTTCTATGTACATGAAACTTTCACAGATGAATGAAAATACGATAAAAACACTATAGCACACTAACTTTTCATGCGAAAAATATATCTGTGGCGGATTAGTATATTGAAAAATAAGTGGATAAAAAGGTCTTTCAAACACGCGCGAATTTTTTAGCACGGCGGCGGCACGACGGAAAGAATAATATAATATGTGTAACTGTTTAAAACGTATTGTAAATCTAACATAATATCTGCTAAATATGTAGTGAGTTTGAACGCTTATGTTTGTCATGATAACAGCACGTTGGAGTAGAATAACAGATAAGTGCAATAAAAAGTCTATTGCACTAGTTAAAAATTGTTAAATTTGTGTTTTCCGTTAACCAGCTGTCGTCACCTTACAAACGGCAGTCCTCAAAAGTCGAAACTTGTGGGAGCCAAGGATCAACGAGGTTTCACTTTTCAACGTGCGATTCCTAGCACTTTCTCGGGCCATCAGATAAAATTCTGTTGTTGCTAGGATTCGAACCTAGCCGACCAGCAGTCAATAGTTTTGAACGCGACAGTGTCAACCACTGAGCCATTTTTATTCATCTGTGGTTTCATTAAAATCTCAGAGGTTGCCGTTTTCTTAACTTTTACCCATATTTCATGCTATATCCATACTGAACAATCAGAAACACGATGAAGAACTCCAGTTATAGTTTAACTGATACAAAATATACGGGTTTTTAGGAAGATGTGAAAACATAGTGAATGAGTCTAATTTGGGTAAATTATCGGATTGTATATACCCGACACAAGTCCCTAATCCATGATAACTGTTGAATCACTAGACGCTGCAAAACTAATTTATATCACAATATTCAGAATTTTAAACACAAGAACAAGGCTAACATCATAGAATTGTCACTGAATTAATAAGTAAATTCCAAATAAAAAGTGTCTTCGCTTCGACTTGACAGCAGTCATACTTCTTGAAGTTCTACACGACCAGTGTGCAGTACAACCAACCTAATTTTCTTGGAAATGAAATATGATTTTTTGTACAACTGCCATTAAAAATGACGTTTTCAATTCATTGACATATGAACTAAAAACTAACATTTTCACAAAATCACTTTTAACACTAGTGTTTAAAGTTAAATGACAGATGAGATGATGGATACTCAGTAATATAGATCTCTCTAATGAAAACACTTAAATCAGATATTATAATCAGAACACCTACTCAAGAGGAATCATTCATAAAAGTTCACACATGCATTTGACGGTTTGTGCAATTGGTAATACTAATTCCTTTTGAAGTTACAAACAAAGTATTATTCAGTCCAACTGTAGAAGGTTCTTCATCACGGACAAATAATGACATTCAGTTGCAGCATCTGCCTTGACACAGCCATTATCGCCCATTCCTTCTCCAGTGCCGCTGCCCAATACAGGATCCAAGTTCACTTGGATAGGAAGATCTAGAGGAGAACAAGATCGAGGTAAATCCGGCCAAGTCGGAGACGATGAACTTCACGAAAAAATACACCCACTCAAAGCTTTATCGGTAGTTGAGAATCAATAACGACGCCGTTGAGAACGTGAACCATGCGAGGTACCTGGGGGTACACCTGGAAAAGCGTCTCCATTTCGGGCGTCATATCACCCTGGCTATCCAGAGGGCTGAAGCTGCGTTAAAGCGCACCTACCCCCTGATAGCCAGAGGCTCTAAACTCTCAATAGAGAATAAACTGCTTATATACAAGCAACTCATCAGGCCAACTATGACGTACGCTTATCCGGTGATTTGTAGCCTAAAGCCGACTCCTTTGGCAAGATTGGATAGGATGCAGAACAAAGTGTCATCACCGGTAGCAGACAATACCTTCGATTGAAAGCTCTTAGGGAGCTTGCAGGCGTCGGACTCGATCCCGACAGTTATAAATAACTTGTCATACAAGTTTTATAAATATATGCTCGACAAGAGCCCTCTCACCAGAGATATCACTGGGCTCAGTGTATGATAATGAGCCCCGCAAAAACACGGCGGGCTCATATATCATGCGCTTGATATCTTTCAAGAACGCAAGGAAGAACCGGTTCCATAGGGAACCAAATCGATAGTATGACTGAAACGTAGAGTACCTCGACCCGGTTTTTTGCTACAGCGTTTTACGGGATTCAACATTGAAACAACCAGTCTCACAAACTGCACAAAGCAATATCTGCAATGAATAAAACCAAACAACACGCATAAGCTTTGCAGGAGGCGCGTATCATGCCGAACTACCACCGTGGTATAATGAAGAGTCCGGCCAGCGTTACCATCAGCGCGGGCGGACTAGAGCGCCCTCTCACGGGGTTGTCTATGTTTGCTTAGGCAAGGCGCTCTTCTGCTCTTTTGATCAGGAGCAGAAGAGACGCTACTATTGCGCCCATTCTTCCGTCCTTCCCCTGACCCCCAGGGTTATGAAGTACAGAAGAAATGAAATGACCTGCCATTATCCATGAATTATCAAAATTTGAAAATTTAAAATAAAATTGTTTTTAGTTAGTTAGTTAGTAATCTAAAGATCGTGTGTTCGAATCCTTGTGGATCTTATAATTTTTTCTTACAAGCAGTAACTGTTGTACAAAAAAATGTGTATGATCCATTTGTTAAAAGTGATTTTATTTTCCTAGTGGGGTTGCTCCACTTGCTAACGCTCTTTTAGCAATATTCCCCACTCACAAAATAAAATGCCACTTTTGACACTTGTATCATCAATAACTATTTATGAATTGGCTTCCGGTGACGTAACAAGTGGTGCGTAAGAAAACTATAGTACAGGTTTTCTCCGGGATCACGCCGTTTTTCGAAAAAACGCTTCTACAGGTTAATTTACCATGTCAAAGATTACAACTGAACAGATTTTGGGGTATTATTATTTTTTCATTCCGATTCCTCATTATTTGTTCGTTTCCGTTGAACTGCATTCTGCCACATACTTTGTGGTACTTAATAATTCCCTTCATTTCCCAGATCAAGTGAGGTGTTCTTTATGGTGTGGGAAAACTTCTGAAGTGTTTGCCTGCCCCAGAAATAAACGAATGACTGGGACAAACATATCACCAAAAGGAATATTTTCTGGAAAGCTTGATTTTGACTAATTTCAGAACTTTTATTTTTTGTCAACGCCTGTCCAAAATGTCTTTCATTTATCATACCACTGTATATTTTTTGAGACCGACATTTCTGAGCGAACAGTAAATACATTGTTTTCTATATGAAAATATATTTTTTCCTATACGAAAATGTATTTTTTTAATACAGGATTTTGTCCAAACTATACATGTATAATTCTTCGTGATCCCTTCAACACAAATTCAGAAGTTTTCACAAACTTCTAATAAAACTTTTCGAGAGTTAAATCTGTACGACTATTACACAATTCCTTTTCTTATGTGTATTATTACGACATAATCTGAACTCTTCAGCGTTTTCGGTTAAGTTTCAGGTTGTGCGAATTCGTTAGAGGTCTGATATTTTCGTAGGATTTTCTCCTGAAAGAAATAACAAGTTGAGTGACTTAAGAGTTTGGAAGGCATTACGAACTCTAACAATAAATTTCTTCCGAGGGAAATTTCGGAAATGGAGAACTAAACAGATTATACATAAAACATCGTTAGCTCTGAATACAACCGTAATTTATTGAAAGCCTTCTTGATTTAGGAACAAACTTACGTTCCGAAATAATGCCCGGGGACAATTTTTTTAGGTAAGATTCGTGGCACGTGTATCTTGAACAAGTGTTTATTTCTCTTTTCGTTATCAAAACTTTTTGAAAATTCTGTTTGTAATATAGTTGGAGATCTTTCTTATGACCAAAGTCAATTGAGTCTCCGAAACGTCAAAGTTTTTTTTAATGAGATGTATCATACCTTCGGCTATATTGTTTCTTCTTCATGACTCTGAAGTATAAGAACAAAAACTTAAAAAAAGAAAAAAAAAACAAAAAATAAAATGGATTACACAGAAACTTATGTGATGAATTGGAATTCTTAGATGGGGATAAAATAGAATGAATTATGTGGGATTACGAACATTAAAAATAAAAATGAATAGAAAACACCTCGAACATTTAACAGAAATACAACATTAATTTTTAATTACATTCAGGTTCTCGGAATTAATATGGATTGTGAATAAATAAAATCGACATAAATTATAAATACAGGTCAATAAAATACGGTGATACAGACACATAGAGATGAACAAACTGAACTGTTGATGAATCGATTCTTTATAAAATTCAAAAAAAGACTGATGAAGATGGAATTTCATTCTCTTTAAAACCGTCTAAATTTTTTTGAATTCCGTTAATATTTTTTTGCAATTCATATTCGAAATATCGAATATAAATGCGTATGTGAATAATACTAATACCTCGATAAATTTGAACGGTTTGATGTGGAACAATGAAACCAAAATTTTCTTGAATAGTATTACCGATACTACATTTTGAGAGAGAAAACATTGTAATTAGGTACTCGACAGATGGCGCTGCGCAGTGGTCCCAAATCTTAAAAAACCAGCCAAAAGTCAAAAGTTACTCAATTCGGATGAAAGTCTGTTTTTGGAGGGGTTTTCGGGGTGGCTGATTGCGAATTCGAAGACAAAATTCCGAAAAACAAAATGGTGAATCCAATATGGCGGAAAATTTCTCTAAAAACGTATTCAACTCGGGTGAAAGTCTGAACTCGTAGGTTTTCAAGGTCACTGATTACGAATTTGCATTCAAAATTTGAAAAATTAAAATGGTTGATCCAATATGGCGGAATATTTCTTCAATAACGTATTCAATGCGGATGAAAGTCTGAACTCAGAAGTTTTCGGAATCGCTGATTCCTTCAGAAAGGTATTCAATTTAGGCAAAAAGTGAACGGATTTGATACAAAAAGGATTCTTCTCCAGATCTGGATGAAATATGAATTAATTTATAAAGGTATTGGTATTTTTATGGGTTATGTTCCTCCGATCTTAAACCAAATGGAAATTGTTGCTCAGGCATATCTTCATAACATATACAAAAGTGCGTACCGGGCTCAAAAAAATCGTACAAAAATCAAGAAAAAAGCAAAATGAAGGTAAATTTGTCCTCTTTAAAATGCCGCTATCTTCATTTTTGACTCCACTATCGAATTTTTAGTGCGGCAAAATTTCGAATAGCGTAGCACACTTTTGAGTGGCAGTGTATATCCCAAAAACCAGGATGAAAATTTTCATAAACCACCACAATTGTATCTCACACTGTGAGGAATAAATGTCCAAGTTTCAAATTTTTAAATGGGTATGGACTATGTTAAAAAAAAAATTGAAATTGTTGACGTATCTCCCATTTAAAACTTTCTATGCCGGAAAGAGGGGGGACAAGTAAAAATTAAACTAAAGAAGAAATACTTTGGCATGAATTTTTACTTATTCATTTAGAATATATTATGCACCATTCTTGAATTAACAAACATAAAGTTAACAAGGACCACCCTAGTGCACACATCATCGGATAAAAATTATACCCAAAACCGAATCTCAGCTAGATGCAGCTAATTTTTGAATAAATATCTAAGCAACAATTTTCATTTGGTTAGAGAGCGGTTATCGACGGCCGTTTTGACTTATTGCTTTCTCTAACACGACTTTTCAGAGCATAACCAAGAAAAATACCACTACTTTTATTAATAAATTTCTATTTCATACATCTTGTCTAAATTACGACGTAAGCCGAGTAAACGATGCGGCAGCCAAAACACCCACTAACGAAGGGGCGATTTTCTTTGCTATTACTCGACAGATGGTGCTGGGGGCACATTAACTCAAAAATTTCGAAAGGCATAAAGATCTAAATTGGGACAAAAATTATGGACAAAATTCAAAAATATTTAGATGGTTGTAAAGATAATTGAATTTTTTTTCCAAGGATGTGACACTTGACTCCCCATGCCATTTAAAAATGTTGATTTGATAGGCCTCCCGCGCCCCCTGTCAAGCAATCACTATCTTTTTTTAAAAGTATATAGTGAAACCCTCGAAATTTTTTTTTTTTCATGTGTCTACGTCAAACCGTTCACAAGTTGACAGGGGGGGACTATTAAATGCCGCACTGTATACGCAAGTACCTATAGAGTTGATAGGGGTGAAAGGGAATTTCAAATTCACAATATTTAGTTACATCATTGTTTAATATATTAAAATAAGCTAAAAGAAAATATAATGTGCTTGAAAAAAAAAATATATCCGAAAATGATTTTACCTTTGTAAAAATCAAAATACAGTTGAACGTGTTTAAAAAATTTGTACCTATATAAATCTAACATCACCGGTGAACTACCGAAAGAAGGTGAAAGGAAATCACTCATACTTCAGAAAAAAATGTGTATCTAAAAATTGTATTACCAAAGTGAAAAACAAAATACGGCTTTATATACCGGTTGTCCACGGAAGGTGGCTCGCCCCCATAACTTTTTTGTTTTTGAAGATATTGGAATGAAATTTGGAGGAAGTGACTCAACTTCATGCAACTTCTGGTTTCACCGGAAGTGATATAAACTTTCGATTTTCAAATGTGACACCCAGTATATTTTCACTTTTTTTCTCTTCATATGACATTCTGAATACAAGCATGTATCATTTGTTACTTTTTGAAACCAAAAATTTTTAAAATTTTGAAATTTATTTTTGAATCTAGAGGGCTATGAATACGTTCAAATCATTAATATTAGTCCTAAAGTATTGGGAAAAATGAAACTTTACGGTTTTCGTCGGGTCAGAAAGAATGAGCAGAAAACCGAATACTACTGAAATTAATAATTTGAACATCTACTGATACGTTCAAATTATTACTTTTAGTCCTGAAGTTAGTCTGGATCAAAATTCAAATATCGAAATAAAAAAAAATATGGTCACAAAAAGTAATAAGTGATACATGGTATTCAGAATGTTATACGGAGACAAAAAAAGTGTTAATATACAGGGTGTCTCATAGAATGCACACAACCTCATGGACACTCATTCCCTGATGATGACAATAAAACTTGTCGAAATATTGGAACAAGTGTTATAAGAGTATACTTTCTGCATGATGCGTACCCAACAAGTTTTCCCAGCTTTATCGTAACTGGTCAGCAACAAATTCCCCTGTCCTAGATTCAAAATTATTATTGGGACAACCTGTTTATTTTGGCATTTCTATGTTCCTTCCCATGAAATGATTCCAACAAACTAGCACACTTGTGATCAAAAACGATCAGTTTAAGAACTACTTCAATATCCCTTGTCCGACGACGTCTGATACGAGCAATTGGCTAATTGTTTAGGTTTAGGATCACCCTGTATATTTGGACCAACTCATGTTTTTTGTGATGATTGATGTTAGCAAACGCAGGATAATAATGATAACTCACGATAAACTTTATTTATTAACGGAGCAAATGATACATAAATTGACATGAAATACATTCAACTAACAGACGCCTACTTATCTATAAAATACTGTATGTTCAGAAAATAGTTGCCAGTACTACAAGATTAATATTATTACAGAACTATTTCAACAATTGGAACAAGTCAAAATTATAATGATCATCCATATTTTAATAAAAAACGTGGAACAAAGGATATTAAAGTACCTGTAGTTCTTAAACCAATCGTTTCAGACCACAAGTGTTATAGTTTATTGGAATCGTTTCATAGGGAGGAAAGTAGATATGACAAAATATACAAGTTGTCACGTGACTGAGAACAAAAACCTCACTGGGTAACATAAAATTATAAAAACCTGCACCAATTTCTTTAATTTATAACACCAGAATTTCAATTTTTCACTACTCGCTAGTTCCGAGATATATCTTTTCCAAAACCTCGTGGGCCACCCTGTATAATCAAACTCGAGAAGAAAATGTATTTCTACAAATTATATCAACTGTGTAAAAATACAGTAATAAACGAGTTCGTATACGTACAAATAATAAAAAATCTGACATCACCGTTGATCATATCAAAGGAAGATGAAAGAATATAATTTCTCATTATTACTTACTTATATACCTATATTATTGAATTATATTACTCAAGTGTAATTCTGCGACTATCCAACCTTCTGAATAATAAGAAATATGCTGATTCAAATGTTAGATGGCATGATGTAGATTTTGATGTGATTAATGTACATTTTAAATTCATGTCGAGCACGCCATTTAATTCTTCGGGAATAAATATGGATACAATTACTTTACAAATCCTCATTTTGGTATTGTTCAAAATTCATAATATATCAAAAAAATAAAGGATAATTATCCAAAAATTAAGAATTGAGAATTCAGAAATACACATTGAGGTAAAATGTCTGTTTTACCAGACTGTTTTCGCATAACCACAGAGGACATAGTTCATATTATTAGGATAGCCAAGAATCTGCCAAGATGTATATTAATAATTCATTCGTTTCAAAAATGCGAAATGAAACTGTTTTCAGTCTCACCATTAGAGGTACTTAGACGTGTCATTTCACATAAAGAACAGAGAATCCAG
Organism: Chrysolina haemoptera; assembly: GCA_958298965.1. Lineage (NCBI taxonomy): Eukaryota > Metazoa > Arthropoda > Insecta > Coleoptera > Chrysomelidae > Chrysolina > Chrysolina haemoptera. The sequence goes on from OY282587.1 coordinate 32,469,676, forward strand.
TGTTCCCATTGCGCGTTTCACTCCCCTTCCTGAAACCATCAGAACGAGATGAAATATAGACTTGTTTTTGTGAGTGAATAAATAAATTCCTATGAAAAGTGTCATTCCAAATGGAGATGTTTTATGGATTACGTCGAAAAACTCTTGCAGAAATAAAAGAAATCACTCCCAGGAAATAAAACCAAACGACGCTTCAATTTCCCTTTTTTATTATCTTCATGGCTATAGATTGGTTGGGCCTTATGATTATGTATAAAGATGACAACATAAAAGTGAAATATTTGTATGGTATCACCAAACGAGACTCATTTATTATAATTTGTGATTATTGAGCTAACATTTTATAAGCATATCGGTGATAAAAACTCACATGATAATTATTATGATTGATGAAACAGGCGTAAGAATGATGCTGTGAAATCAGAACAAATAAAGTCTTCGACACCGATATGAAGAAATGTTTCAAGAAATATTTACCAACAATTATTATAATCAATGATAAATAATATTCCGATATTCGTAGTAAAGTCGAAAGCACAACGAGAAAACAATGAGCTCGGTTCAATCTGAATTATATTTGAAAACAATAGTGAAATTACTTGTGTTGCCGTCTAGACAAGACAAGACAAGAGTTTACCTACTCTTGTCTTGTCTTGAAATTTCAAGACAAGAGTTGTATACGCGTAAGTCTTGACTAAATAAGCTTAGTGCGGTCTTGTCTAGATCACAAAAGTCTAGTTTATTATTCAAGACTCTAGATAAGACGGTTACATACGATTTGCAATAGAAAATTCAAGGAATTACTGTAGACAATGTTTCTGCCAACACATTATTTATGTCAGAACATTCAAAAACTATTTACGAAAAATATGGTAAATTATTTGATGAAGAAGATCAACATTTTCGTTGTATTGCTCACGTGCTAAATTTAGCTGTGCAAGACTTATTGAAGATATTAAAAATTGAAAATGAAGGCGCTGACGCTGAAATTGAAGCTGACACTGAAATTGAAGCTGACACTGAAGACGAAGAAATGGAAATGGAAAACGAAAACTGTGATGAAGAAGAAAATACCAATGTTGACCGCTGTTTTGAAAATTCGAGCATTATACAAAAAAATCAAGGCGTCGCGTCGGAGCAACGGCAGCTTAAATTAAAAACCGAGCTAACTAATGTCAAAATTTTAACGCTTAACATTGACGTGCCTACAAGATGGAATTCTACGTTTGACATGATTAAAGTATCATTGAAAATGCTACATCCCCTAAACGCTTTTTGCGACAACAAGGCCAAACTGAAATTTTTACGCGTAAATGACAATGAGTGGGATCTATATACTTAAACAAATATGTGGTCATCTTCATAGTTTCAAATGCTTGTCTACTCTTCTTGGTGGAGAAAAATACGTTACACTACCAATGGTAGTGATGAGCTCCAAAATCTAATCGACAAACTAGAAGAAGACGCACATCCATCCAGATCAAAAACTTGATAGAACTGAAGTGAAAATGGGTGTACGGCGCCGTTCTAATTTTAGACCCAAGACATGAAATCAAAATCTTCGAAATGACCCAATTGGGACGTGATTTGCGAGATGGTTCTGTTCTAAAATTCGTAAAGTTGTACAAACAAAATTATAATGTTCCACCTCGATCAAGCTGAAGCTGATGAAGTTCCAAAATCAACGTTTACCAGCTGATAATGAGAATTTAACAACTGACTCTGAAGATAATAGTCTAGTTGACTTCAGTTTTTTATTTGAAAGTTCTTTTTCTTCTATAGACAACCCAAATCTCTGGATAAAAAAAATTGATGAACGTACGAAAGCGCAGGAGGGCCAAAAGCAGTTTTTTTCATCACTTCAACTTTAAAGTCGAAATTTCAAGAAAAAAGTTGAAATGTCGAGAAAAAAAGCGGAATTTCGACTTTAATGTTAAAATTTTGACATTAATGTCGAAATTTCGACTTTGAAATTTCGACTTTTTTCTCGAAATTTCGAAAGTTGAAGTGATGAAAAAAAACTCTTGTGGCCCTCCTGCGCTTTTGTATAAACGTGCTCCAAGATAAGAAGATATTCTTGTATGGTGGCGCAAGCATCAGTTTGCTTATCCTACATTAGCCAACCTGGCACGCGATTTGATAAGTATTCCTGCTACATTTGTTCCAGCAGAACACTTATTTTCCGGAGCTTCGCTTACCATTCGCAAACATAGGAATACGCCTAATTCCGATTCAGCCAGGTCACTACTATGTATAAATTCATGGGCTACCTGTCAGCTTCATGAGTGTACTACAAAAAATTTTTCTGTTTGAAATTTAAATTGTTTCTTTAGCGCACTTAAATTTAAAACATATTAAACGTTTGTAAGTTTTTTTCTTGTATTTTTTCTAATATAGATTTGAAAATAATCGAGAATTTTGAATAAAAGTTTTGTATAGAAAATGAAAAAACTTGTCTTGTCTAGATAATCTAGATAAGACATATTGATGGTCTTGTCTTGATATTCTAGACAAGACAAGACAAGAGTCTAGAATGTATAAGTCTAGACGTCAACACTAGAAATTACAGAACATTAGGTTGGCATCAAGTTGCCAACGTAATGTTAATGTGTAATTTCGAATTCGAGTCGGAATAACACACGCGTTAGGTATGTTTATTTCATAAGTAATAACACATGAGTTTTCATGTGAATATACTGTTGAAATTTAATAACTTGAGTTTTAAAAACACATTTCAACTTACGTAAAATCCCACTGTAATTTTAATTACACATGAACTTTGTGAGGTGGAATTACACAGCACATGTTAACTTACCATTGAAAAATTGTATATCCACGTAAATTTCATCAATGGGATTACATAGCTCATATGAATTCAATATTGAAGAATCAGGTCATCAAAATTGTTACTGTGAAATTAAATAATACATATTTATGTGAAATTCTTATGTAGTTTTGATCATATATGTACAGTGCGGCTTTTAATAGTCCCCCCCCCCCCTGTTAACTTTTGAACGGCTCGACGTAGAAATATGAAAAAAAAAACGTTTGGAGGGTTTCACCAATACTGATTTTTGAGTAAAACGGTGATTGCCCGACAGGGGGGAGGGGGACACATCAACTCAAAATTTTAAATGCCATGGGGGTCAAGTGGCACACCGTCAAAAAGGAAATTCTATTTTCCTCACAACTATCTAAAATTTTTTGAATTTCGTCATTATTCTATATATCAAATATAAATGCGGATCTGAACACCACTCATACCTCGATAAGTTTGAACGGTTCGATGTGGAACAATGAAACCCTAACTTTTTTAAAGGGTATACTACTTTTTGAGAGAAGAAACATTAAAATTACTCGACAGATGGCGCTGGGGGCACATTAACTTGAAAATTTCGAAAGACACAAAAATCGAAATTGGGAAATAATTTAATGAACAAAATTCAAAAATACTTAGATGGTTGTGAAGAGAACTGAATTTTCTTTGCAACGATGTGCCACTTGAACCCCCACGCACCCCGTAGTGAGCCATCACCATTTTTTTTATTTAAAAAAGTAGTATCAGTTAACCATCGAAACGGTTTTTCATTCATGTTTCTACGTCGATCTGTTCAAAAGTTAACAGGGAGGGGGGGAGATATAAATCGCTTTGTAAGGACCAAACATAACTTTTCGATAACCCATTATGAGATTCTCGATGAGCACCAAATTTTAACACGAATAATTTTTTTTATGTTGTTATGTGAGATAATGGTTATCGACATGAGCATCTATAGAAATATTCTCTGTTTTTTTTGAAATGGTTTTTGAATACGTGGATATTGTACTTACTGAATGATGACATATTTGCTTTCCAATTCCCATTACGCAAGCGACTGATAATTTTGGCAGTTTTTCATGATTAATAGTAATTTATGTATCAAGTGAGTTAAAAAAAAAACACTTTAATCACGAGTTTCATACAGTATTTTTTCTACAACTGTCAAAAAATCTAACCAATTCATATTTTCTTGCAAATATGAAATCAATTTGGTATATTTCTATTGATTCATTATTCGAACAAAATTCGAAGAGTATGCCGGAGAGTTGAGTTTCAAACAAATGAAACGAATAATTTCGACAGAGTCGAAATTCCTTTCTCTTCACACTATCCCGCAAAATTGAAAATTTTAAGGGAATATTAAAATAACATATTTATCGAGGTCAATATTATTATTATTAATGTTAACTTAACTTTCGAATAACTAGTCCATCGAAGTAACTTTTCATTTCCTTAGATTTATATTCAAAATAAATAAACAATCCTCGTGAAGCAACGAATACCTTTTTCTTTCTTTGGACTATGTCAAGGAAATCTCATATTTGCACTATCCAAGACTTTCGCCGTTCAATCTTCATCACTTTCCATTTCTACTTAAATTAAATTTATAGTTATCAAGAATTCGTTATCTGGATAGATGCCCAATTTCACAAATTTCATTAATTATTGTTGCCAACTAGTTTCTGACGGCCAAACAGTCATAGCTATATACCTTGGAAAACCTAGTGTATATTAGGTCCAATAGTTCCTTAGAGGTATATGCTATTATATATAATATATTCGCCGCGATAGTTTGGAATTTTCATAATACTTTCTTAATAGTAAGAAATCTAAGAATATTATTGGTGAAACATTTGTATATCAGATATTTCTAGGTTATTAGTTGCCAAAGAAAATGAGAACTGGCTTTATGACAAGATTTCGTTATTATTCGGATCTGTCATTGTTGTTGCATGAAACTGTCGGTTGCCTAGCAACAGCCGTTAAAAAAAGTGCACTTTTTTTACATTTTTCCGTTTAATAATGAAATCGTATGCTGACAGTGAAATATTGTAATACTTTACGCACACAAACCACACAAAAAAGTTGACATTTTTTGACAGTTATAGATAAACATGTTTATCGTAGGTATATTGTATCATTCAGGCACATAAAGTTACAAATGATGATGATGATGATGATGATGATGATGAATGACATTTGCACAACTTTACACTCTTTAGAACAATTCTTTACACACAAATAATCAATAGTCGCTTTTTTATTTCGACGTACTGACCGACTCGACTTGCTAATTCCTGTGTCGCCTGAACTTTAAATAATCTGGAACCTAATTCAACATATTATCTAGAATTATTATATAAAATTTATTTTTAGTATTTCAATTCCAAAATTAGATACATTTGCAAATTAAAATTATTATTTTTACGTTTCATGTAAAATTCAAGAGCATTTTTGAATTTTCTGGGTCCAATGAAAGAATAAACCGTAAATTTGACTGCATTTACTAGAAATAGGTATGTACGATGAAAATGTACATGAAAATTTGTGAATTAACTTGCATAAATGTGTAAAACTTTTGTAATTTCACCTCAATTTCTTTCAGTGTTGAGCTATTTGACCCTCAGTACAGTAAAAGTTCTGCAATTATTCTCAAGAACAAAGAGCAGCGTTTATGCTTTGTAGCTCTGCTTTTTGATCACAATATGTACTAGCAGAAGTATGGCAAAAATATAATATATCATAAAAAATCTGCATTTCATTTATTGTAGTTGGTAAACCTATAATCGACAATGGACAATTAAATATATTGTTATCGTGATTGTGCAATTACTAAGAGTTCGGTTATCAATTTCACAATGTGTACAAATTTCTATTGAATAATTCATTATCTCTACGTTGCTGAATTCATATGTTAATGTAAACTATGTTATACATTTTTCCCCTTTCATTTTTCACAGCCCCAATATCGCCTCAAATCCATTACCGATAAAAAGTTCGTATGCCTATAAATTCCTGTCTAACGTTTATAACGTAGGAGGATGAAATCGAAAATTACATCTTTCATCGCGCAAGAAACATAATCACTAATGATAAACGAACCCTCTACAAAGAAATCTGATCTTTATTTGACCTACAAAACCCTTCAGCATCGTTCGCTGATTTTAACCGAAGTAGGACAGTGCTGTAGGCGAAGCCGCAGTGACTGATTTGCTTTCATACAAGGGAACAAGTTCAAATCCCACAATGGTCTGGAACACCAGTCAAGATCATGTACCACATACCACACGCTAGCCGAATTCCAGACCGAAATCACAGGATGATGTTAATTGATAATACAGTGGAGGAAGCAGTTTCTGAGGGAACAGTTATTTGATATTCAAGTGACGTATTCCTGAGACAATTTTAAGAAAAAAGTCTGAATACACTTGTGCCCGGAAATGCTTCGTTTCGGACTTACAGGCTGTTGAAATTGATTTTTTTTACGCTTTTTAAGGAGCTAAGTAACATGCATCGATATAGAAAATTGTAAATATCTCGAGAAAGATCACCTCCAGCGTTGTTGAGGAGGTGTATCTTTTTTACTTGGAAAAGGTGTAGGAATGAGGTTTTTCCATGAAACGTATCAAAAGTTTACTGTCAAAAATGTTAGGGCAATTTGAAATGAATAATGACAACGTACGCAGCTCCCTCTAGATGTTACATAAAAATTGATAAACCACGCCAAAAAAACACCGGGTACCAAAATTCGTGCAAATAACTCATTTCTTGCAAGTTATTTTCAAAAAGCAAAAAAAAAATTAATTTCAATACCCTGTATGTCCGAAACGAAGCATTTCCGGACACAAGTTTATATAGACTTTTTTTCTTAAAATTGTCTCAGGAAAACGTCATTTGAATATTTTAACGTACTTATGTTACACCCTGTATACATATAAATATTTTTGACAAGTCTTAAAGCGAGGGGGAAACCGCTGAGAAAATTGTGTACAATAATTCCCAAAAATTCTAACTAATTCCTCTAATACCCAAGTAATGCTCAAGTTTCCTGAGTAATGTCAGTAAGGCCCAAGTTAGAAAAAAACTAAAACTATTGAATCGTGTCTTCGTGTCCGAGTGTTTGTCAAGTACAATTTTGAAGACTTTATTTTTTCAGCCAACAATTATGATTTCCTACAGTGCTCCCTACTTTCCGATAATTCCTGTAATTTCTTCCAAGGACCTTTTTTGGCCTTTATGATGTACAATAATGTTCTATATATACCCATGTAATACTCGAGTAATACCTCTTTTTCCCGACTAATAACCAATAATTTTTCAAGTATTTCGTTTAATACCCGAGTAATACCAAGTAGTACACCAGTAATGCCTGTAGTACCCCATAATTTTCAAGTAATTATTCTAATTCCCGACTAATATCCAAGTAATACCACTGATACCCAAGGCATGTACACCAAATTTCTTCAGCGGTTTTCCCCTCGTGTGAAAGTTATAACATAGATAAAAATAAATCGAAACATGGACTCTGTACAAAAAGAAAAAACGTTGTAAGTAGAAATTTTTCCCTAAAAATGCGCTTTTGGGCATGAGCCAATGATTGACGACGTGCTATCATCAACAATTTCAATACTCAGTTGTTGCATTAAGAAATTAAGAATTTTTTTTTCGATTTTTTGAACAATTTCGATACAATTCGGTCCAAATCCTCTCAGAGTATCGAATGCCAATGGTGAAACGATGTAATTGTTTTTGTTTGACTGGTGGTCAATTCTTTTTCGCTCTTCTGCCCGTTATGCTAATTTTCTAGGTGATATTATTGCGGTTCGAATATTTGAATTTGCAAAGACATCCACACATGTAACATCCCATGGTATCAAAGTTGTACTCTCTGGTCGTTTACTGTCGTCATCAAGGAGGTTCCGTTAGGTTCTAAATTCGATGGAATTTCAGCTAACCACAGCGCGCTTAATGCTGTCGTTGAGAGGATGATGACGAGAAAGACGCCCCGAACTGAAAGTAAGGTCATGAGTCCCCGTCATTGGCATGTGCACCACAACGGCAGCATTTATGAGTTTCGCAAATTTTCGTTCCCAAACATAAAGCTACTGAGATACGAAGTGATTCTCGATCTATAAAGGTTTCCATCTGTGGGGATGGAAAAACTTGGAGCCATGTTCCTGATTCACTGGCAGATATTGCTTGCAACCTTACACGATCAACTTCATTGTCTGTCCTTTCAAAGAAATCCATTTGACGTTTATTCATTAGAGGTTGACCTCAGTTTCTCTGTTTCGATCGATCTTCATGGCTGGCATCACTGCACCAGGTAGATTAACGTATCTTTCCATTTTCTCATTCATGGCTTGTGAAATATCACTACAGTTTTAGTCTCCATCGATCATCTCAGACACCATTGATTTTGTAACAAAAAGGAAGCTTAGAAATGCTAATAAAGCTAAGTCGACATCAGTTGGGCGCAAACCAGTACCACTATTTTAGTAATCGATAGTGTGGTCTGCATCCATTAATCTTCAGTCAATCGAATATAACATATACGTTTCATTGTTCTATTTGAATGTTCATCGATATCATCCAGAATACTTAGGCATTTCCGTGTTGGACATGTTCGCAAAGTAAACAATAATTTAGGTAGACCTGAGTAATTGTTAATGAAAATAAAACTGTATGTATATTAAGATCCAGTAACGTACCAGACAGTACCCAAATGATCTTCCGTGATAGAGGATCCCCCGAATTCCTAGTAGTAATTTTGAGATTTCTTAGTATTTTTACATTTGTCATTATCGAATCTTTTAGGGAAATTTTATATTTTGTGTTATCCTTCTGAAGACCACTGAGCTTTTCAAAATTCCTGTATTTTTTTTCCATCATGTATCAACTCGGTAACTGATCCCATGGAGCTCTTTTCACATTGCTATGAATACATTTTGATTTGACGTTTCAAATATTTGATATTTCAAAATGTCACGATTTGGTTGTAATACTGACGAGAATATTAATAGAATTATAGAATCAAATTTACCAAAAAAATACTTTCAACAGTAAAACATTTATATGGACTTTTGCAGTGATAGAAAGTACCAATTAGATGGAAATCGGACAGTGGAAGCATTGGCCTCGATTTTGAAGGATTGGCCTTGAACATGTGTCGGATGTACAAACAGTATCAAACATGACGTAAATAAGCTATAAGATATGTCATCAAATTCATGTTATCTTAAGGGTCTGCATCCCTGAAAAAAAGGGGGACGGAAACGATTTTTTTCTTCTGATTGATGAAGGAATGTATGAGTGTATACTGTATACAGATCAAAATAACAAAAAAAATATTTTGAAAGTATTAACTGAATGAAAAGGATATTTCTTCCCATTTTTGTGCATTTTTGATCAGTGCCACCATCAAAATGAACGAATATTTTTATGATGTTTCTTTGTATTATTGAAGTCTATCAATTATCAATGATGGAATGACGGTCTCGTTTTCCTCTTACACAATTCGGTTTAGTTGTGAATAATTTTACAAAAAAGTTTTTTTTTTTACAAACGATTCCTAATCTCCACCCCCGAAAACCCTCTCATACCAATTTTGAATCGAAAAATCTGAAAAAATATTACAATGCATCAAAACCTGCAAAAAATAATATACGATAAAGACTTCATACACCAGCACTGTATATTTATGCTGCATGCATGTCATTAGCTTTTATCCAGTATTCTAGATGAGACCATCGGTATAACTTTTTGTTGTACACTTTTCTTCCCAAAATTCTCATTCAAAACATCATCGAAATAGTTTCCGCCCGTTAATCAATTACACCTACTATTTTTAACGCTTCATATTCTACAGATTTTCAGTTTTTTTTATTTTACTTTCAATTTTCGATTCATTCTGTGATTGGACCGCAATATTTAATCTCAAATGCTCGTACAAATTTTCAGATTACCACGAAAGCGAATAGGAAAAACAATCACCGAAATACTTAATTCGGTCCTGTACCGCGCGAAAGTTGACAAGCTGGAAATGGCAGTTCCAACATGAACTGCCATCTAGCGATATAAGTTTCTTATACTAAGGGCTAAAGACCGTTAACCTTTCAGATATACCAATAGATATAAAGGGAAACATTTGTAATAAATGGGTCGAAACTATGCTATAAGCTGTGGGATAGAGTTGGAATCTCAACCTGAAAGTCTTTATGGCAAGTTATTGATGGACAGAAATATACATTTTTTAAATTTTATTTTCACTTTGGAAATATATTTATAATTTCACTTGGCACTAGAGTACTACTGTTTGTGTGCGCGTGTAACAAGAGGGCAGCGGCTCAATTTCGAAGAATATTAATTTTCTTTTATTTTTTGAAATCCGAACAATTCTTGATTTGAAGCACCTCTGTTATCAAACAAAGTGCAGATTCCAATTAATAATTTGTCGCCTATTACTACTAGTCAGATTGCTCATCGGCAAAAATTTTACTGATACATACTCTCTCCAAACTTTCTGGATGGCTTCTGTGAACCTACTCTGCCACCGTTTTCCTCTGTAAATTTTTTTGTTTGGAGGGCGTTTTTCTGAAAAAAATCCAATTTTTTATGTGCTTTCCTCGTGTTACCTAACTACGGTACGAAACTACATAGAGGGTAATTCGACAGGCCATTTAAAAAAAAAGTTTCTATGAACATACGTGCGGAGTTCATGCTTTTCTGAGATACAGGGCGTTTAAAAAAAGACTTCAACACCCTATATCTTCTGAGATACAGGGCGTTTAAAAAAAGACTTCAACACCCTATATCTCAGAAACCAAACTCCGGTCATATGTTTATGGGATCTTTTTTTAAAACTACCCAATTAATTACCCTCTGTAGTTTCGCCCTCGAAACAAAAAAAAATTGAGAGGAAGTAGACCGTCAGATAACGACATATTTTGCTCACTCATTTTCTCTCTTCTGGGATATGAAAAAAAAATCACAACATTTTCCAGCAGGAAAATTTACTTAAACAGCTGACCGGGTTATGGGATTTTTTTTTTCGGGTTCCTAAAGATATCAAATTTCATTCTGTCGATTATCATAAGCGAGTGAATGCGTCAGCAAACGAGTATTATTTAACAAGATGGCGCCCGCATATCAACACTTTAAGGACGTGCAAACCTTCCGGTTTTGGTTTTTCACTATTAGATTGTTCCATGCCATGAATAAGAGATTAAAAAAAAACTACTTTTTCTGCACAAAGCACAAAAAATAGTAGTTGACCTAACAAGTGCGGATAGTGAACGCTCGTTTTTTCTAAGTTAACATAAAGAACATTTATTATTAAATGTATATTGAACTATACAACCATACTTGGTAAGCTTTCTATTTTAACCTTCTGTGTCAGTATAATCCGCAAAAACTAAACAAATCTACTTTTCCGCACTAAAATGTTTTTTCCGCACTAAAAAGAGTGCGGGAAAGTGACTTTCAAAACTGAAATGAGTGCGGAAAAGTGGATTTTTCCGCACGCTAGTAGAAAAAAGAAATTTTCCATATGCTAGCACACGTCCGATCGCTATATTTTTATTGTTTGAGCTCAGCACTCACATAATTTTCTGTGGTTAAAATCCCAGAAAAGCGAAAATGAGTTAGCGAACTCTGTCACTATCTGACGGTCTAAACACGGTGACAGACGTGGTCCAAAGAAGCCATACAGAAAGTTTGGAGTGAGTATTTATGCCGATGAGCACTCTAACCATACCGACTGCTTGAAGTAATTCAATGCTTCACCACATCCGGACCTCTCCTAATATAAAAGTTTTATCAAGCAGAATTCTCAAAAAGATGATATACAAAATATCTGCATATCCTGCAGAAACGCAACTTGCTAGTTAAATTGAATATACGCTAGCTTTCATATTCTCATAAAAAATAACAAAGCCTTTACTTCAATGGCCTTTCACTAAAATGATGGCTTTGTATCCGGGAAGTGGCAGTATGGTTCGTATGGTTCATGGTGAAGCTTCTACACGAACAACCCGTTTAAAATTTTATCCTAGTCCAGTTCACGAAACAAGGAGTGTCGTTATTTTAGGTATTCAAGGAAACATATTGCCATAATTTGCATGTATGAGACATAGAATATGTTGTAATTTTGTACAATAGTGATCCAATTTATTATCATTTTTACATTCAACAATTATTTTTAACCTTTGGGTAATTCAGGCATTTTGTTTTGACGTTGAAAGGGACGTTTTTGGCTCTTTCTATCATTGTCAGAATTGTCACATATTCAATGAATTAGGAAAGTGCAATTGGACCACTTTATAATCCAGTAACGACAAACAAACTCGAGCAAAAAGTGAAGAATGAATTATTGTAGCACTCTGAAACTAGGACATGACATGATTTTTGTTGTTATTTCAGAAAATATATAAGATTTATCAAAAAACGATTTCTATAGGTTGAGAGATAATTCAAATCTCCACAAGAATGATTTTCAGTAATACCTTATAAAATACACTCGTTTTCTCAGCAAGTTCAGGCAAGGCCGAAAATTAGATTTGTCATTTGCCAGTTTTAAAATATAATTATAAATTACACTCAAATTTTGTAGATCAGTTTTCTTGTTCATACCATTGGTGCCACTCTTTATGTAATACAATGTATTACTGGAACTTTTCCCTCCAGTTTCCCCAAATGACATTTAGTCTGAAACTACGTGACAGGTTGACCTGAATTTCCGGTTTTTCAAAACCGAGGTAAAGGTTGGTACTGATGTGCTTTCAGACTCCGTCTTCTCGTGTAGGTTGCTCACACTGTTTGGTAGTACTTGGTTGGTAATACTGGTTGCTCGTTGACATATTGTCATCTTTCAAAATTGATTCGCCCTCTCTCTCTGGTTGATGTCTCTTTCCTGTAGACAAACCATGTGCTCCATATAAAATAAGATTTTTTAAAATATTGTAATGTTTCAATTAACAAATAATTAATTTATACTGATGTATCCATGTCTAAGTGACTTTTGAAAATATGGAATGTTTCATGTTGTGCACGTTGACTTTTACTTTTAACCTAATAATTTTTTTGTATTTTACCCATCTTTTTGTACAACGTCCAAATTTCGTTTTATAGATCTGTCCCGATGAAGGAATAAATATAGTTCCGAAAGCTTGACAATAATTATAACAAAGAGTTTTCTTTGACAAAGCCCAGTGATTTGACTGCATCCTCAAGATTGTCCAAAGTTTTTCTTTAACTAGTCAGTCAAGACTACCTCTCCACTTATGAATGAATGAATAAGCGATTATTTTATGGGTCAGTTGAAAATGAGGCAGTAGTAGAACAAATTTATTTTTTGGCATCTATAAGTGGGACCTGTCACACTACTTAAAAATTGTTGCATATAGTCCAAAGAGGGTATGGGTTGCTGCTTCAGTATAATAATTCCATATTTACTAAATTATTCATAATTTTCGGATCATCCGCAAACATCTCCGTGAAGTGCGGCAAAACACATTTTAGGTACTGAATACTCGCATATTATATTTGCATGAGAAGGTAGGAGTCTTCAGAAACTATATAAACTTTTCCTTTTTCTTCTCCGATCATTTTTAACAGAGTTATGACCAATCAAATATTCGGCTCCGCCAGAACTTTCAGCGGCGGTTAGGGCGAACTTAAAATTTGATGTCGGCGTTCAATCACGTTTTCTGAGAAAACGAGTGCATTTTTTTAAGAAATTACTGCCAATAATTTTTATGGAAAATTGAATTGTTTTTCACCCTGTTGAGTTATTTTTCCGATAAATCATATACTTTCTAAGATTGCAGCAAAAATCTATTTATATATTTTTGAAGGAAAAAAAAATATATGTTCCACCCCTGGAATTTTGGTAAACAATTTTTGTTCGTGTTTATCATGGTTCCAACTATACTAGCATATCAAGTTTGGTGGTGCTACAATCGATTCTTTTCTCAAAACCCAATCGTACTAGATTGTTATGCAATAAGGAAACAACCGACAATGTGTAAAGATTTCAAATTCGAAATATTATCTAATCAAGCTACCACAACCTGGTGAAAATTGAATGTGGTACATACTGTTCTATCTGGGAGGTCGATCTTCAAGCATATGCTGACGATCTGGTCCTAGTAATAAAAGATAAATCCGAAAAGACGATCTCCTACGTCCTTCAGGATATACTGGATACCATATATAAATGGTGTGAGAGGGAGGAAATGTCCATTAACCCCCACAAAATGGTCATAGTACCGTTCACCAGGAAAAGGAAGCTGGAACATTTAATACCTCCTTCCATCAATGGTGTAACAATTTCATTTGCGAGTGAGGCAAAATATCTGGGAATAATCCTAGATAAAAAGCTGAACTGGAACTCGCATTTGGAAAAGACTATCCGAAAGGCTAGCCTATCATTATGGACATGCCGCAGAATATGTGGCAAAACATGGGGCATGTCACCAAAACAAGTTTACTGGCTGTACGTGACCGTCATACGACCAATGATCACGTATGGCTCTGTAGTCTGGTGGAACAAAGGCCAACAAAAAATGGCCCAGGTTAAACTTAACGGACTACAGAGACAAGAGTGCCTGGCGATTACTGGAGCCATTCGCTCCACGCCAACGGCAGCAATGGAAGCTCTTCTTGGACTACTTCCTCTCCACATAGTTCTGGAGAGAGAAGCAAGATGGGCAACATACAGACTCTACCAAGCGGCCATTAGTCTACCGCAGGCATGTGTCATGAGAGGCAGCAGCATGCTGGAAGGCATAATAGCTCACAACATTCTGGGAATGCCCTCATGCCTAAAACCACTAACCTCAACATGTCCTACACCGTGGTCTTCCCTGAAAGAGAAGACTGGGTTCGGAATGAAACTGACCTATGTAGGGCAAATGAAAGGTGGTTCACCGATGGTTCCAAAACTTTGGCAGAGGTATATGCCATTGAAATGTGTGCAAGGGAGCTGGAAAACCGACACCTCACACGAAAAACAATAAAAATATTTTCAGATAGTCAAGCAGCATTGAAAGCGCTTGAATCCAACTGCTTTAAATCCAGAGCAGTATGGAACTGCAGAGACATCTTAAACCGACTAGCACAAGGCAACAACGTTACCCTAGTTTGGATACGTTCACTGGGCCAGAACCGGTCATCGGTTTAGCATATAGCACTGCCAAGAATGCTACAACCGCCTGGGCAGACAATAAAAGACTTGAGTATTGGCTCAGTCTACCAGGACTAGCCCATTCCAAAGCATTTATTGCTTATACAAGGAAAAAACAGGACTCTGACAAACTTCTAGAACTCAGTAGAGCACATCTCAGAGTTATAGTAGGTTTGCTCACTGGCCACTGCAAACTCAAACACCACATGCATAAAATCGGACTTGCACAGGATGCAGAGTGCCGTCTATGCATGGAGGATGATGAAACGGCTAAACACATCCTGTGCACATGCCCTGCAGCAGCCAGAACCAGATTTTCAATATTTGGCAATACAAAAGTAAGGCCAGAAGATCTGGTAAACTGTTCTCCCAATATGTTACTCAATTTCGTTAAGAGATTGGATATGCTGGGAGAAATATAACCATAGGGTGAGCCACAATAGGCCATTGACCGCAGGGGAGAGCCTGATATGGGCTCACTCACATTTAAACCTAACCTAACCTACTGTTCTATCATGTGCAAAAGAAAGTTGCAAGAAGCAAAATCATTAGTTAAATTTGCCAATAATTTCAAAGATTATCATACAGTTGAAACATATGTAAAAATCGATGAGGAACTAGAGGCCTTTCGAAATAGGAATTGTTTCGAATATATCTGTATATATTTGAGGTTAGGGATCCACATCTAAGGATAATTTTTTGGATCTTTTGAAAATTTTGAAAACTCCATTATAATTTTTTTTATATCCATTTCCACTTGCTCCAAAGACTGTGGACTAAATCATACAAATGTCGTCTGCATATACCAGGTGAGCACGAGTTGAGGTACGCCCCTCGATTTTTTTATAGTTTTCAAGATACAGGATACTGAAACTATAAGAAACGATAAGAATACTTTTACTTTTTTTCTTTGAAATTTCATTGAACAACATATTTGTCAAATTACTTAATTTATGAACAGATTGTTGTAAAATTCAGATTAGTGATATTCTTAAACTTCTGAATCCATAGGTGTAGTCAGAATTTTGATAAAACTTCTGAAAATGAAGTGATGGATTGACTCAACGTCATAATTTTCAAATTTTAATCGGCTATAAATTTGTCATTCATGAACTCATTCATACGTAATTTGGACATGAACCATTTGAAATAATCGTGAATCCAGTAGTGCAGTCAGTTTTCTTCTGATTTTTTTAGAAATTTGACCTTGTAGGTTAGGTTACTGAGCGCCCTCATGCAAGATTTTATTTGCGCCATTGTAACTTCACTTTTAATTGAAAAAGTTAGCATCGTTTTTTATAATTTCATCAGTTTGACTTCACTTTTATCAGCAATAATATTCAGTTTGATGAGACACTGTGAATCGTAAATAATTTTTCATTAGTTTTATATCGGAGAAACTCCGTTTCTCACTGGCAACGGTCACTGGCATTGTTAAAAGTATCGTCAGTATCCTCAGTGCTACCAATAAACTCGAAAAGAAAGACTGGAGATATTTAAAAAACAAACTCAATACTTTCGGGTTTGTTTGAAATAGTAATATACTTATCACCAATGAAGATTCATTTGAAAAAACTAATTTTATTGAGAAGTTTCTTAGCTTCAATAGTTACCCCTTATCGCATTCTTAGTACGTTATTAGTAATTTTCAAGAAAAACCCCGAAATATTTGTTTTCGAAAAAAAATTCTGTGACATAAAAAAATTCCCCCTCCTTTACCCCCCTCAAATTGACAGCCATTTCCACATTTTTTTAAATAAAATAGGGGGTCGAGTGATACTTCATTTCGAAGGGCATTCAATTGTCCATACAGCCTTGTACATTTTTTATAATATCGTTGTTCCGTCAATTTTTTTTTTTTTCAAAATGTTAAAAAATATTAGGTACATTATTGAATTCGCGCTATATTCAATGTAGCTGATTTTTTTCTAGTTCATTTTCCAACTTTTGTTTGTCACACGTGACAGTCGAGTAGAAAATGGGGTGTATACAGCGAATTCATTAGTATACGTAATACTTACTTTTAATCATTTTGTAATTATTTTTTGTTTTCACACATGAACGAAATTCAAAAAAAAATATATGTACTTCGCAATATAGAAAAGCAGGTACCCTTTGAAACGATCAGTTGACATTTCATTTAAAAAACTTACTGGGGTGGCTGTTATTTTGAGGGGGTTGAAGTGGGGGAAAATGTTTGTATGTCACAGAATGTTCTTTCAATAACATAAATCGAATTGTAAAAATCAATGTATGCGTTACTTTAAGACCTCACTTTCTTTACTGATCTGATATTATTTACCCCAAGTATTTGATTTTGGTGAGCTTTTCAATTTTGGAGCAGTTGCAAATAGGGCTGTTTTCTCTTCCCGAGCAATCTTCAAGGTGTAAATTAAAGTGATTTAACAAATATCGTTAATATAGATAAAAAATGATAGGGTACCCAGAGTTGTTTCTTCAGGAACAACTAACGTAGTTGCTAATAGGCCGCTTAGAACTTTTTCAATTTCAACTCTTTGCGTTTGAATAAATCTAGGGCTCGACCTCTAATAACGTTATCATGTAGTTTGTTTATAAGAAAAGAGTATGACATGGTGACGAAAGCTTTGGCTGAGTCGAAGAAGACTGCTAAGTATTTCTTTGATACATCTAGATCTCCTGTCACATCCTTGGTGAGTTTTAAGATAGAGTTTTCCGTAGGTACAAAGATTTTTCCTAGAACCGAATTGTCTTTCTGTAATCACACCGATGTTATTCAGATAGCTCAATGTCCTTTCTTTAAGACAGTATGTTAGTAGGTTATGTTTGCCTGATTCGAATATAGGGGTGATCACAGATTTTTTTCATTAATTCAATAATTTTCTCCTGCTTAAAGATTCACGAGGTACGCTAGTGGTTTCACAAGTTGTGTATGGATATTTTCCATGAGTTTTGTATTGATTCCGTCAGGTCCAGATGAAGATTTGTTTCTGAGTTTTAATATGGCTATCGTACCATCATTCTGTGTGACTTGTGTCAGGTATAATGATCGTATACTGGTATGCTATGCGGTATCAGAATATATGCATGAAACTGTATCATATTCTTTATTTCAATAATCTGATTTTGAATTGATACTTCACAAAGCTTGCATTCACCACTAGTTCAAATCAAAAAACATAAAAATCATACAAACAATCCAAAACAATGTATCAACGTTCAAAACAGCTTACATCCGACAATGGTTCTGAATAAAGTAGGTGGACGAATAAATTGAAAGATTGATGGCCATTTATATCAATAGACGTATAACGTTTTTCCTTTAATCCAAGTTGGAGTCCGTTCATATATAAAGCACCATCAATCACGTATGAGTTTCATGATGCGAGACCAAATATACCATTCCGAATTCATAAATCAATCGACTGGTACCGGGAGCTTCGATAAATTGCGGTTCGTCAGCTGATATGTCGGCTATAAAAAGAAAATACATGCACACTGTGTATTGTATTTGATTTAGTTCCGGAGATCAGTGCATATTTTCCCCTTTCAGTGAAACTTTGCATTGCAACAGTGTAAGATAAACCAACAATTGATGAGAGCCAAAATGCCAAAATGCCAAAATGCTAAACCGCTAGTGCATAAAATATTGTATATATCACGTGCGTAAAATGCGTTTAACCAAATAACTATTAAAAGCACAGCTTTGGAGGGATGCTTATGCTCTTGAACAGCCGGTACAGCCACGCACAATACAGCAACCTATTGAAAAAAGCACACTAGCAATTTTTCACTAATGATCTCATTCCTTACGTAATTGAAATTTGTATTTCATCAGCCGATACTAACTCAAATATGTATCTGACAATAGCAGTGTCTCTTTGGTAAAGATCCCTAAGCTGAAGTAGCATGCTTGACATCTGAAAGTTCCGCTATCTAATGCTTTATTAAACCTCACAAAACGAATAATATTACTATTTTTGTTTTCTGTTCATCCAAGTTTTTATAGAAAAATACTGATTACCTACTCTTCTTTACGAAGGCGTAGAATGGCCACAAAAATTAAATTTTTGAATTCCGACTAACTACTCTTAATTTTATTATACTCAAGAGAAGTATATTCTTATTCTTGATGTGTTTAAAAAGAATTTTTTATTTTTGGTTTACATCGTATCTCAGAATTTGGACTTTGTATCTTGTTATTTATCAGTTCCGACTTAGTATCTCGGAATTCCGCCTTCGTAACTCGAAATTTCATAATAATTATTCCGACTTGGTATCTCAAAATTCCGAATCATAGCATTCCGTGCCCCGTACTGTTCTCGGAATTTTATAATTCTGACTTGGTATCTGGGAATTCCAACTTTTAATATTTTCAAGTCATGTTCATGTGGTTGTATACTTCCATGAATGACTAATGCTATTTTAAAACGAATTAGAGTGGTTAAAAAAATTGTTATAAAATATAAATTAGGATAAAACCATAATATGATTTCGTAATGGAAGGAAATAAAAAAAAAGGTCTCAGAGTATGAAGCGACCGTAAATACCGTGCTTCAGACTTCACGGTCGTCATCCTCAGCACGTTGCAGAAATAATCTACTAGTTATTGTGAAATAGTCCAAACGACAAACTTGCACGTGAAATCATTAATGAACCTACTATCCAAGATCAAGAGGAAGTACCGCATGCTGATTTGAAATCATATATGAAATATGTAGTCTCTAACTTCTGGTCATCTAGGTGGACAGAATCGAGAACGAAACTGAAAGAAATTAAGGATGACATCAAGCCGTGGAAAAACATCCCTAACCAGCGTAAGCACCAAATGATAATCACTCGGTTGCGTACTGGACATTCAAGATATACCCACGAACACTTGCTGAAAGGTGAAACAGTGAAAATGTGTGATATGTGTCAGATACCAATGTCAGTTAAAGATCTCATGGTGGAGTGTCCGAGTTTTACGGAACAACGACAGACGTACAGTATAAGTGCGGATCTAAAGACTGCTCTTGGTGTGAACTGTAACTTTGAAAACACAATCGGATTCCTTTCTAAAATAGGTTTACTCAACAAATTGTGAATACCAAGTATCAGGCAATCTTCCTTAGTCTACATTCTATAGCTTTGAATTGAAACCATCTTACAAGTGTTATTACCAGCCTTATTGTTATAACATATCATTGTTATGTTGCTAATAACCCTAGTAGTGGATGCAACAATAATTATCTCAATAAAAAAAAAATCCCGTTTGAAATGCATATAGGCACTTCTGCACCAAATTTATGGCATATATCTAGCAAAATATAACTCATACCTTCACGTATATTTGATTGTATCTGTCAGATCCTTACTTTGAAAAAAAAAGTCTCTTTAATATTTTGATATATCGACAGATTTTATAAAATCTGTAGAAATTCAATCATGTTTACCTAGGTGTACTATAATTAATATGGATTTCCACCAAGTGACGGCCACGTCAATCCAAATACTTGAATATGAATGCATGCAGATGATAATGACGAAACTGTCTCTTTTTCTCCACAACAGAGAGTACCAAATTAAAAAAATCGGATTTTGTCAGAGTTATATTGGTTCGTATCTAACAGTTAAATCAGAATTCCCCGATTATTGCGATGATAGGGAAATCCAAAAATACTGTGTGTTTTCGATTTCAATCAATTTTTGATGATAATCGTGAACGAAATTTCACTTCGCACATAATCTTAAAAATAGTGCATCAAATTAAAGAGGCTTAGTTTTCAACATTGCCTGCGAAGTGAAACACTTTGGCACCATTATCATTGAAACTTTGTAATAGCTATTACTATTAAAGCTATTCATTCATTTTGGACACGAAATTCTTTTTTTTTCAAGGTACCCACGTGAATGCAAGTAACTAATGGAGGTAAATGACCACAGCAAATACTTTAGGGCCGCTAATGTGCCTGTAAATAATACGGGGAAACATAAATCCAACTGAAAAGTGGAAATGATAATGAAAGGCGTTTTTTTTAATAACTATCTGCGGACCAGAAGTGGAAACTATTATGGTTAACACTGAAAGAAATATATTGAACAGGAAAGTGACAGCTGAAGAAGTAAATATGCATAACAAAATAAAAAAAAGTGAAGAGGAGATTCGTGTGCAAATATTCATATTTTATTTACAATAGTAGAAATCTCACTACAGTGTTACCAAAAGACGAGAAGCTGCGTTTTTTATTGCTATAAGGAAACTGCGAACTGACATTTAGGTAGCAGTTCGTAAGTGTCCAAAACATTTTAATAACAGTTTCAATTGTCGAAAACTTTTTGTTCTTGTAATACAACTAAAAGGTGCCTACTATTCGACTGAAAAAAAAATGCAAATCATATGAAGAAATATAGATAAGATTTGCGTTGGTGAGAAATAATATATTGTACAATGAGCATGAAATGGCATACATTTCCCACTAGTGGTATTAGAAATTTTGTACAATAGTTCATATAGTTACGAGTGGGAAATGGGTCATTTCATGCAAATTGTACCCTATAGTTTTTTACGACCATCTGAATTATAAACAAATCTGTAATACTTTTAAAAACACTCTTTATCATTAACTTGCCTGCGCTCATAATTCCCATAATATATACAACCTAAAAAAGGAATTGATGATACAAATATTGAAAATTATAATAAAAATCGAACTCTAATCGATTTTAAAAAAGAAAAAAAATGTGAGTTATGTGGGATCTGAACCCTCACCCCCACTATCCAAAACCTGAACGTTCCCCCACTTTCCCCTCGCTGCTACGAGCTTACATAATAATATGATTAAATTAACTGATAAAGAAACTTCGTGCCAACTATTCGAAAATATAGAATTCGATTGTCATCAATCTTTATATTGAAATTTGAGGTGTCAATGTCAAATCATCCTCACTATCACTACTCATTTTCGATTTCTCATTTATTTTCAACGAATTTTGTAAATACTGATGTGAAATGACAAATTATTAGAACGATAACAAACTTGATTCGATCTTATATTATTTATGATCATAAAGATGACAGTCTAGTAGTTCATGAAAGTCGTGGGAAATGAAATATCCTGTACTGAAATGACCATTACAGTACAGTTTGCGATGTACTTAGAAATGAAAAAGTGTTTCAAAATCGGCCTACTTCCTTGATCGATAAAGCGCCTAAAATGGGCATATTTCTATGTGGTCGTAGAAAAACACTATTCTCAAATCTGAAAACAATATTCCTGCTGAAAAATATTATGCAATAATTTTTTAGGTGCTTCCAAAACAGTGTGGGTGCTTTTTGTTAGAACAAGCCCTCACATGGTTTTTGGGGAGGAAGAAAAACAAAATTCCTAATCATTATTAAGACCTGGACAGTTTTTTATGTTCTCAAGAGTTTTGCAAATTCAAAAAGAGGTCGTAAAATTTGACTTTTATTAAAAAAAAACGTAATTTTTTTCAATATTATAAATAAAATGGATAGTATTCGCTTTCAAAAGTAGAAAAATTCAACATATATACTTGGACTTAAAAAAAAGTCTTATATTTCATGAAGAACAAAAAAATACCAATTAGACCCAAATCGCGATCCGTAACAATTGAAACTGACTATATCAATTTAGATATGAGCGTTTCCATGAAGAAAACCTATGTTTTTATGGTATTTTCAAGATTAATAAAAAAAGCAAAACTAACGTTTCATGGCATATATAGATTCTTGAGCCTTAGCTGAAGCATTTACTTCAATCACCATACATTGGAAGATGTGTACACCTTTTCTCTTCTTTTCATTCTGTCCAGTCTTCAGTAAAATGATACGAGAATGGGCTAAAATTATTCTCATTATATCTTTTTGGCATACTCAGTTATTTGGTATCCCTTGTTACAACATGGTATGCCAAATGCAACTGAAAATTAAATTGTTTTAAAATTGTTTTTTTCTGTGACGGTAGAAAAGTTTGACATTTTATCTCCGTTGACAGGTAATAAAATATAACTTTTTATGAAATTTCTTTTTTCCCCGAGAACCGGGAAAATAGTGAGCAAAAAGTGAGTACTTTTTTCCCGGATATATAAACACATAGGTTAAGGTAGATGTTTGATTAAATCGTCGTTTTTCCCGTCACAGAAAAAATATTGTATTATACACGGGAAAAACTTAGATTTTAGCTCTCGGTTTTTATGGATAACTTCTTCCAGGCGAACAAATTTTAACCTATATCTTCACTATTTTACATAAAAGCGTCCAAAGGAAACCATTAGAATCCAATTATTTCTTGGACGCTCTCTGTTATCGTGCAACACATGATATTTCTATGCTTTGGCGTACTCAGGTTTAAAATCACGCTTGTAACTAGAGCAGACTAATTGAAAACTTAATGTATGTTCTTAACGTGCATGAAGCCAAAATATGGGTGCAATTACCGGTTCGCCTGACACGGTCTCATTCAACTTCAACTGTCTCTCCGTCATTTTGCATCTAATCGTTTGTTGGCTAGGCACATTAATTAACTCGAACTGAGGGTTGATTAGTTATCTTCGGAACCATATGGGACAAAGCGTTGATACTATTGAGAATACCTATTAAAGACTAATTGACGCGCTGTCTGATGACATTACGAGCACAGGTGTAAATGTAACTGTCTGCATGTAGACTTCGACGAGTTAAATGTGTTTAATTAGAAATGTGAGTTGTGTTTTGTGGAATTATAATCCTCGGAAAGCGAAGGATATCTCTTACTGTAATGGGTAATGCATATCTGTCAAATACCAATATGATTAACGAAAATGGCGAACGTGAGCCAAAATAATTGAATAGCAATAAGAGAGATGAAAAAATGCACTGGAACAAAATTAGTTACAGATTGATGAATATAACTTTATCAGTTCTGCTTATCATTAAAAAAATTTTTCGCCGACCTCTACAAAAAATTACATTTCACTAATTTCCGGATGGAAAATCGACTATTTCTGAAGGCAAGTGTTTTTCGTCCGCGAACGCTTTTCATCCGCTGTCACTATGACGTATCATAGAAAAGCGCTTGCGGAGGAAAAGTGACTGCCGATGAAAAATACTTGCCGGAAAAACGAAATTAGTACGTGATTTGTAGAGTCGACGAAAAAATTTATATTGTACCTCGGCAAAAACGTGTCCATTGTCTAGCCTGCTTGCTAGCCTCGGCTGCGACTCAGCTATCAATTTGCAGGCTTGACTATAATAGACAGTTTATGGTCCTAGGTACATAAATAACTATTATTTTCATGATGATTCTTGAATTTGTTACATTCAAATGGCTATTTCACAATTTTCACAAACCCCATGACCAATATTGGTATTATAATAATAATAAAAGATACATCTCTAAGGGAGCTTGGATCCTAAATGTTCCACTGTCATACAAACCCAAACAGTAGAGAGGCCGTGAACTCTTCAGGCATCAGGCGCTTAGAACCCCTTGTCTGCATGGCCTGCGACCTTGAAAGAGCAAGAATCGGGGCATTGCTCTTCAAGGCAACAGCACGTGTGGACGATGAACTTGGTCTTGTTATCGGTACTGAACGAGGTGTCAACCAATTGAATCCCTTACGGGAAAAAAGCTAAAATTGATGCTGCAGAAACTGGAGTACTCCTGCAGCTACGCAAGAATAAGCCAACCCACGAGTTCTTATTCAAGAACATTGAAGACCTTGGCTTTCAGAAATCTGACCTCATCAATCGTCAGGTCAAATGGGCTGGAATCGAAAACCAAGGGATTTACAGTGGCCTGCTAGGATGAATTTTTCAACACCATGGTCTAGCGGTGTTCCGTGATTGATAACGTGGTCGCGGATACTAGTTGCAAAGAGTGTAGTGAGACTCCTGAGACCATGATGCATTTACTTTTTCAGCTATCCCAGCTTATGCGGTCTCAACCTATATTAACGGGCATAATGCGGTGGTTCAAGTGTTATACTGATAGTATTACAAGACATCTGTGTTGCCTAATGATTCGAAAGATATTGACTACCTTGTCGATGATATGACTCTTTGTCAAGTACAAGCCAATGATCTTGATGCAGTCCCTTTTCCAACCACCAAGATAGGATGAGTTTTTTCATTGTCTTCCATTCCAAGCGAAAAGAATATCTTTCACAGAAACAAGAAGAAATAGACCTAATACCGAGTCTTACCCAGGTGGTTTCCGCAGGCTTCACCCAAATAAATCTGTAAAATTGATAGTTTTGTTCATAGGGAGTCCTTCGTGAAATGATGGAAACACTGCTCTCGAATCTGAAAA
Organism: Chrysolina haemoptera; assembly: GCA_958298965.1. Classification (NCBI taxonomy): domain Eukaryota; kingdom Metazoa; phylum Arthropoda; class Insecta; order Coleoptera; family Chrysomelidae; genus Chrysolina; species Chrysolina haemoptera. Next base: position 32,494,952 of record OY282587.1, read on the forward strand.
TCAAACAGATGTGTCATAGTCCGGTAGCAATCTCAGCCGAAAAATGCAGAAGACCTTCACCCTTGGATCATTACGTCTGCTTAGAGCATATGATTCTCGGACTGGGCAGTCACTTACCCTACGGACGTTGGGAGTAGCTATTTAGGTAAATGAAAATTGTCAAGCTGTGTGCACGTTCCAATGTAATTGGATGAAGAAAAGGTTTGTATTTCGTGCAGACATTTATTTATAAAATAATAGCAAAGCGCTTTTGACTATAAAGTTATCATCAGTGCGTACTCGTCAGGTGTACAAGAGCCAGACCATATAAATATCATGTGTCCAGAGGACCATGTAAATATTTAAAAACAGGACATCATATGAATAACATTTAAAAAAATCCTTATTCCAGGATTAACCTAGATGAAAGTTTCAACAGACAGAGTAACACATGTCTGCTGAAGCTTAGTTAGACATTAGACTAAGATATTTTTATGGTCTGGCTCTTGTAAACCTGACGAGTACGCACTGATGATGACTTTATAGTCGAAAGCTCTTTGCTATTACTTTATAAATGAATTTCTGCACGAAATGCAAACCTTTTCTTCATCCAATTTAGGTAAATGACATCCGCGCACTCACTGGGCGTATCGCAGCTTCCTAGATAGAGCTCGAGTGGGATGGTCCAGAAAATAATAATAGCAAGATTCACTGCGATTACCCCTCACTTAACCCTTCAACACCTAGGAGACGAAGTATGCCCCTTCAACCGCCCCCTCAGAATAGGGGTAAGAGGCAAGGTGGTGGGGCCCATATAACGATGGATTGCCAAACAATGACCGATTCAACAAAGGACGCTTTGAGTTGATGAATGATCTAAGGGATGATCTGCTTTGCAACAAGTGGAGTGAGTCTGTCTGAAGGAGGTGGAAAACATTAGGGAGTATATTGATTGAAAGTTTGATTTTGTGGAGGAAATCCGATTCTTGACATGATTTTTTGGGTTTATAACCTTCCACATTTTTTCATTTTCAGATTGTGGAAGGTTAGATTAGAATAATTTTAAAATTCATCGAGTAACCTGTGACCAACACAAATGATATAACAAAACCATCAATTCTAAAACTAATATCTCCTTGCATAAATGATATTATTAACATGTTTTTCGATCAATAGCGTACACAATAGTTTCCTAATTTGGATTTGGAGAAGTGAGGTAAGATAACATATCGACAAGTAATGTTTTTTTTTTTCAATACACCTTAATTACCCTGTTCTACCCTGTTCTACCAGTTATGTAGATCACATGTTACCCAATAAATCTCATTTTGATCTGAAATGGTGTTTCATTTTAGGAAAGATCTTTTCAAGTTTTTCTAACGAAAGTTTGTTTGAAACCTATAACAGTGAAGCAGTAAACATAATCGTAATGAATTTCACATAATATACATTTACAAAATTAGTAAAACAAATTCTGGAATTGAATTGTACAGTTGTGTCCAATGAAGTATTGTACAGCGATTGTATGCTGTCTAAACTTCAAAGTTCAAAAAAGTGTTGTACAGGGTTTTGATAACGATTTTAATCAAGGAACACAGGAGTTATTTGGTAATCAAAACCTTGTACAACCCTTTTTCGAAGTTGGAAGTTTAGACAGCATAAAATCGCAGTACAACACTTCATTGAACACAACTGTACATAAAAAAAATATTTCGACTGAAAACAATATTTCGCAAAAATATCATAATTTGCTGAGGCTGAGTTACTTGCAGTTTCGAGTCGTATATAAATCTTCCAATTTTTTTCTGACCCGACCATCCACTATGTTGTTATTTGAAAATAAAATAGTAGGAATCTGAGTCGCCTGTCAAAAAATGCAGTTTTATGTCTCATACAGATCCTCCAAATTTCATTTCAATATCTGCAATACCAAAAAAGTTATAGGGGCGAGCCACTTTCCGTGGACACCCGGTATAACCAATTTAACAATGTATATTGAGATTCTATATATAGCACACAGCATCGAGAAAGTGAAGAAAATAATTCGTTCGTATGATAAAAAACATTTTGATGCAATAATTTTTTCAGTCGTTCTTTAAAACGCAAAGTGCTTAAAGATTCCATAGAGGAAGGTGAAAGGTTGTATACTTTGATTCCGGAATACAACGGCCCATTCCTAGTTCTGTTGTTACTATAATTTGGCAAAATGTACTTATTTCTAATTGGATATCAGTGTTTGTTTGATGACAGTGTATATTGTTCGCATTTTGTGTATCAGCCTACCTATTTTGATCATATACGTGCTTGTTAGAGAGAATATTTGGTGGTCTTTGCAGGAGTGTCTATCACTCTAACCAGATAATTTTTCTGAAATACGAATACTTCTGGTGCCTCAAAATTCTATGCCAAATTGTAATACATGAAAAATAAACCAAACCATAAGAAATGAAAAAATGTGAATCCAAGGAAATATTTGTCAAAGAAAGATCTTATGATCTCGAACTCCAAACACTTTATAGACTATGGCAAAGTAAAATATGCAAAGGAATCTTGTCAAGGAACGTGTTGGCAATGAGAATATCCCTATATATACAGTGACCGCCAAAAAGTATGTACCATATGGGAAAAAAGTTTATTATTAGAGTATTAGAAAAATGATTCTTGGGAAAAGTTTCTGCATGTCCGATAACCTAAAAATCGATTTTGACACATGTCACGTGATCGCTGGTATGGCGGCAAATTGAAAAAAATTACTATGAGATTTCGCGTTCTCTGGGGTAAAATGGCAATAATATATCAAAAGAAAGTGAATCGAAAAAGTTGCTTAGAATTAAATTTTATACACATATACGGAGTTTGAAAAGATAATGAGAGAAAATTGAAAATAGAATTTTTTTTTAAATATTTTCCTAGCTGTATAAAAATATCAAATTATCATCATTTGAATAGCTTGACCATACTGAAACATTTGTATTTCAATGATAATGACAAAACTTTCTCATTTTCTCTACACCAGTAAGCACTAAATTAAAAAAATTGGATTTTGTTAAAATCCTGGCTGTTACATTGGTTCGTATCTAACAGTTATATCAGAATTCCACGGCCATTGTGATGACATGACACTCCAGAAACATGATTTTTTCCAGATTATAATCAAGTTTCGATGATAATCGTGCCAGAGCGTTTCACTTCGCATGCAATGTTGAAAACTCAAGCCTCTTTAATTTGACGCACTATTTTTAAGATTATGTGCGAAGTGAAACGTTCGTGCACGATTATCATCAAAAATTGATCATAACCTGAAAAACACGATATTTTTGGATCTCCTTATCATCGCAATAATAGTGGAATTGTGATATATCTATTAGATACGAACCAATGTAACAGCAAGGGTTCAGACAAAATTCAATTTTTTCAATTTAGTGCTCTCTGGTGTGGAGACAATGAGAAAGTTTTCTTATTGTCATCGGAATACAAATATTTCAGTATGGTCAAGCAATTCATGAGAAAATAATTCGATATTTTTCTACAGCTAAAAAAAAATTGCTGTTTTCAATATTCCCACAAAATTTTCTAAAACTTTGTATATGTGTATAAAATTGAATTCTAAGCAACTTTTTCAAATAACTTTTTTCGATATCCTGACATTTTATCCGACTTTTTGACTATTCATGGTAATTTTTTTCAATTTGCCGCCATATCAGCGATCACGTGACATGTATCAAAATCGATTTTTAGGTTATCGGACATGCACAAACTTTTCCCAAGAATCTTTTTTTCAATACTCTAATAATAAACTTTTTTCCCATATGGTACATACTTTTTGGCGGTCACTGTATATTCTGTCGACATGAAGATTCTGAGGATGGGAATCACTCTATAAATATCCTGCCAACCAGGAAGATTTTTGTTTTTTTGTTCTTGTTATGACATAGATTTTGTTCTATTGATGATTAATGTCAAAAAAGTTTATTCCAATTCGATTAAAACATCCTTTAATTACGTTCTACATTATTATATAATTCCATATTTCTATATTTTCTACAGAACGCATTTCCTTCATAAAATCACTTCCAATCTAATTTGTTTTTTGAAAAATGGCCATTTGTATTCAAATTGTTTTGCTTTTCCCTAGATATGAAAATATTCACAACCGCAAAATATCAGATTGTCAAGAGCTTTCAATATCCAGTTTTGCTGATCAATATAAGTTCTTTCTTACAGAGTTCCAATATTTTTTGTCAATAAGACCGTATATTTTGGAACATCCTCCATTTCATAAACTGACCATATGTCGTCCAATTTTCTTTCATGAATAAATCTTCGAAGATATATATGTGAACAGGCAACAATTTGAAACCCTTTTTCCGATTTTACTGACCGAGCGTTTCACCTTGCGAGAGTAATATTTACGACACTGGCGGACATATGTGCAAAAATGAAAGAAACGAATATGGATGAATGAATGTGTGCCCAGCATAATATAGAAGACCATCGTTTAGTATTAGGGAAAGGTGGCAAGCAGCTCATATTCCATTCAATATGGAAATGTAGTTTCATACATGTGGAAAATGAACGAAAATTACTCTCTGAAAGCAGTGATTTCAGTTCTATGTTCTTCTTGGAATTGATCTGTTTCATCGTTTATCACAGTGAGTGTGGAAAAGATATGAATAATTGTCTACTAGGACATAAAAACAACAGAAACATTATGATTTGTAGTATGATTGACTGATGATTTCAGTACGTACATTCTGAACATTTTTGTGCGTAATTAACTTTGTGAATATCGTGGAAATATAAAAAAGAAGTTGTTCTCCGATTTTGTTGGGATTAACAACATTCAATAATACGACGAGAAATATAAAAATGAGTGATCACGTTCAATCACAATCTAATCTTACGTGAACAAAAAAAACTACAAGAAGAAATATTCTCCCTGAAATGAAAAATGAAAAACATAAGAGAAAGTAACATCAATCTGGTGAAATTCGATCATCATCATAGATCATGATGGCATAATGTGCAAATAACCTGAGTAGTATTAGCAATCTAAATTAAAATTTACGAAATCGAAGAATGAGTTCACAATATAATGCCTACTCAAAATCAAAACTAGCGGAATCAAAAAGTAGGCCGATCAAAAAACGTTACAAGAAAAATGCCAAATGGAAAGTAATGCACCTGTAAATTCACCTGCTTTTTCATGTTCTGGTTCACTCGAAAAGGAGTGAGAACGTTTTGAGAACTGATAGAAAGAAGGTGGAAATTTGTGTTTTTTTATTTCAGGAAACACCTCCCGAGGCAGTGCCGTAATGAGGATTCTTCTTTTCAAGAAAAATTAGTTTTCACGAATGTCCCAGGATTTTGGAGAAAACTCGAAAGCAGAACTTGTACGAGGAAAGGGAGATGCTCGTAAATGTTCTGCTTTTGAGTTTTCTCCAAAACCCTGTGAGATTCGTAAAAACAAAAAAAAAACTAAATCACTCATTTGAAAAAACTTTTCAAAAAATCATAAATGAATTGATATATTCGATGAATAAAAATCTTATCACCGTACTTGTGTTTCAAGACTATGGAAAAACCTTTGTTGACATTTTTTTGTTGAAATTGAAACATTATTTTGTCGTTGATGAATCAACCTACGCATGGTTTCAATCATAATTGAATAAAATAAACGTAAACAAAATTCTAAATAAACCAATAATTTTGTTATTCGTCGGAAAATAATAAAATTACGACTTAAGTCGGAAAATTAAATTATGACTTCAAAGTTAAAAAATAATAAAATTCCTACTTCGAAGTCGTAATTTTATTATTTTCCGGCTAAAGCCACACTGGTCATTGAACCACAACTGATCGATATTGTGAAGAGACCCCAAGTGAAAATAGATATGAAGAAGAAAATTTTCATTCATATAGTTCATTTTGTATTTATCTATAGTTTTCATTGAAAATCATAAATCATAAAAAGTATCATTTACAGAAATCGCTCATTTTGTTGATGTAAAGAATAAACCTCTCACATTAGATCTCCAAAAATTTTTGTGGATGAAAATCTATTTTGTTCTTCCAATCTCATCAGGGAGATTGAAAGAATTGGAAAGCAGAAGAAATTGCACACAGCAAGGATGGAAATGATGAAAACATTTCTTTTGTGTTCCGATTTCAAAACTCTTAATTAGTTTTTGAGGTATTTTAAGACCCCTTTTTTATTTTTTAATAAATTGTTTATAACTAACATCTAGACGCTATTCCGAATCGAATGACACCCCATATTTTTCCGAGACTGCTGAAAAAATTTGGCAAAAAGCACTTATGAACCAGACTATTAGTAAATAGCTTTAAGATTCCTTTCAATAGTTAGGTGTTGATTTCGGTGGACGTCTAGAAACGCACAAGTCAACAAAAGAACGAATATCCATCATTCATAGAAAGCAATTTGAAATTATCGACTTTATGGTTATTTCTTGTTGTCAAGTTTCTTGCCTCACGCTTCATGATTGTTGAAAAAGTAACAAAAATAAAATCAATGGCCCAATTTATTGGCAAAGTTGAAGAAAGTGACATCGCCTCTCCATTAAGGCCTATCAACGTGATTGATATATCATTGTTTGAGAGTGAAAAACTTATAAAAGTGAGCTAAGTCACTTACATCGATTGTGATTTATTAGAAAAACATATCCAAGGAAATAAAGCCTTTGTTAGGAATATTACGAAAACAACCTATTTTGTTCGAGTAACGACTATCATTTGAAGTTCGAAGAACAAGAATAATTATACATTCATACGCCAAGTAGGTACGTAACTATCACGCACATTCGTGTGTTCCTTATACCATAAACAATTTGAAGATACATTATGGTTATAGAGAGATTCGCAGTAAAACTCTAGTCCGGCGAACATTGTGAAATTTCAACTTCTTTCGTGAAGGATCACTATGGATGCATTGTATATATAATATCACGTATATATTGCCTTCTTTGTGTAATGAAAAATTAAATTAAAACTTTATCAGTTTTCAATAAAATAGAAGCCATACTCACAGATGAATGAGTTAAAACACGTGGATGTATATATATCTCGTGCTTGTTGGCGTCAGTAAAAAATTTCTGACCGCAAAGGGACAAATAAAATAGAATAATAAAACGAATCGCTAGATTGTCTTCCTCAATAAAAACGTCGTGCATTACTTTATTAGACAATTTCCGTTTTTTTTTTATCGTCTTTTTCATTTAATATAACTATAATAATAATTATAAACTTGACAATTTAATTCATGTTTAAAAAATCGAATTTATGTGATTGATGACTTGTTTATTTTGTGGAAATTCATGATCACTTTGATGAAACGAAAGAACGCTCTTTTGTCTTATTTCCACTAGATTTTTATTGTTACGACCGGTTTCGGGTTTTATCCCATTATCAAGTATAAAAACTAACTAATACAATTGAACTCTAAGCCTAGTTATATAGGGAGTTTGCAGGTAGGCCGGATGAAGAGGTAATTAAGAGAACAAGGGTGAAACAATATAAACTTAAACCCTGGAGGTGATGGAAATTACCTGGGTTGTCAAATTTATAAATTCAAAAGTGGAGACCTACACAAATCGAGTTGCTCGTTGAGGGTTCTAAATTTCTGGTTTTTAATTGATTTATTAATTTCCATGGCTTCCAACAGATTCATTGTCTTCCCTTTATTACATGTGTGTAGAATTTTGAGGTTATCTTTACTTATCTTGTGTTTATATTCTTGTAGATGTTCGTACATTGCTGATTTTTTGTCTAAACCGACGTGTTCACGGAACCTTACGTCAAAATTTCTACCGGTTTGGCCTGTATATACTGCAGAGCATTCCCCGCATTCTAATCTATATATCCCTGATTTTTTCATTCTGTCTCGTTTAGGTTTTGCATTGAATAGAATTCTGCCTAAATTATTATTACTTATAAAAGCTGTTGTTATTTTGAATTTAGAAAAATAATTTTTGATGTTTTCTGAAAGTTTACCTGAGTAAGTAATGCTCCCATATTTACGTGTATAACGTTCTTCAATATTTGGGTATAGTTCATTCTTAATCGTTTTTTGAGTTTTACCTGATATTAATTTCTCTATTAAAGAAACTGGTACTTGGTTGTTTACCGCAATTTGTTTAATGATGTTTAGTTCATCCTGGAAATTCTTATCAGGTAAAGGGATTTCGAAGTAATCAAAACTACCCCAAAACTTTCTTGGTAGAAATAATTTGATTAGATTAGAAAACCTCTCAACTGGAACAGTGGTATTTCAATTGACAAACACGGTGTTTGAGAGTTTTAAACATCAACAGAAATTCTTGACAGTATTCTTAGATTTGGTAAAGGCTTTTGATACTGTTAACCATGAAATTATGTTCAATCGTCTGGAAAGCAGTGGAATCAGGGGTTTGACATTAACGTTACTGAAAGCTTATCTTTCGAAAAGAATGCAAGTACTTGAAGTAAAATCTTCATCAGGTGATCCATAACCAGTTACCATAGGGGTAACTCAGGGGACGGTATTGGACCCTATCCTTTTCTTGTTGTATATCAACATATTTTCTGTAATGAACGACGTGAAGGTAACTTAAGAAATGTTCTGAACAAAAAGACCCTCATGATAATCTATAGTGACTTACCTGAATCCATTATTCGTTATTGTTTAGTTGTTTGGGGTGAAACGTTTAAAACTACACTGTGGAATTTAGAGATGGTCACAACACACTTCTGAAAATATTATTGAATAAAAATGAAAGATTTTCCACTACGACGTTATACGAAGAAGCCATAACGGTGTTAAACAATTTTGCAAACATTTTTGAAGAATGATCAGAGACCCGCCTCCCCGTTCTTGTGCAAAAAAACAATATTTTGTCGGATAATCAATTTGGACTCAGGGAAAACCTCTCAACTGAAACAGCAGTGTTTCAATTGACAAACACGGTGTTTGAGAGTTTTAAACATCAACAGAAATGGTTGACAGTATTCTTAGACCTGGTAAAGGCTTTTGATACTGTTTACCATGAAATTCTGTTCAATCGTCTGGAAAGCAGAGGAATCAGGGGGTTGACATTAAAGTTACTGAAAGCTTATCTTTCGAAAAGAATGCAAGTACTCAAAGTAAAATCTTCATTAAGTGATTCATAACCAGTTACCATGGGGGTACCACAGGGTACGGTATATCAACAGTATTTTCTCTATTGAACGACTTGAATGTAAAAGAGAATGTCATCAATCTCTAGTTAGCTCAGTGATAGTCTCCTTAACCTCAATATAAAAAAAACAAATTAATTGCATTTTTCTCGACAGCCAAAGATCAACCCACTGTCATTGTCCTACTGTTGGAAAAACTCAATCGATAAAATTTCTGGGTGTAATTCTGCCAGAATATTGATGTTCTGGAAAACAATTAATGGCCACACATATTTACTCTCGACAAAGAACTCGTCTACATTTTTGGTTTCAATATTTTTGAATCGTATCTAAAAACTATACTGGTGATGCCACAACACAAGTTTGCCTAAGTGGCATTTCCGTCTCCATAAATTTGTATCCCCAGATGCTATATTGTGTTCGTACCTGATCACATTCATAACGGATTATATTTATAACAGATTATTTTTATTGTCACATGCCGTTTAACTGGATGAAATTAGTTACTTACTTACATTGAATAACATCTATTTTTGTAGAAATATATTAAAACTAGACTCTATAACAATATGTGCATGAACAAGCACCCTACTTCATTTTAGTTCCCTATCTGATATACCAAAATGTTCGGACTAACTGTTCAATTAAGTTTCTACTCATCCGTTGTGCTTTTCGAAATAAAGATTGAAAGATTTCTCAACCCTTTTCATGCTACATTCCATGAAGTGGGTATATCCATTTGATCAAAGGAAAAATCTTATTATGTTCCCCGGCCTCAGTTTAACTGGAAATGAAACATAATGGTGTTTTTTCCTGTTTTATATACCCGCATGCGTTTATGTAGGAATAGTAGCGCCAAACCCAATTATCCAACAAATGAAAGGATCTTCTACTCTTTGCCGTGGAAATGCTTTCAGCTGTTTTGTTGGTGGGAATGGGAGACAATTTTCGTTTGTGATACAAAGATAATCTGTATACAGAAGCTCTCTATGATGGTGCATCCGGGAATTAGAGTTTTTATTGTGCTAACTTATTATTGCTATTTTCGTTTATCTTCTTGTAATCGCCCCTCTCATTATGAAATTTCGAATACTGGTTAGTAATGAAGCTCAACTCTTGAGATCCTGAATGCATATTGGCTAACATGTGGAAGTTCATCTTTATTATTTATCCCGAAATTTCATGACGAAATGTCGCCAAAATAGCAAATTACCCATGCATGTACTAGTGATAATTCAAAGCATGCACAACGAATTTAATGTCCCGAAGCGAAGCTTCGAAGACACTTGGAAATGACTATATCATAGGCTATTTTTTGTTATGCATGAATCGTGAGTTCAGAAATAATGCTGGAAAGAATAATGTTCCTCATATTTTAATACATCTATAATCAAGTAGTGAATGGATATCTGATGTCATGTATAGTTGACATAGAGACCTTTTTGACATTTCATATGATGAAACTTAGAACTTGGCATTTTTACTCGGCAAAAAACCTAATCGCGCAGCCTGTTATGATCCTGAAGATTTCGCAAGCCATTTAGTGCATTGGAAATTCAATTATTTATTGTTGTTGATGTTGATGATGAATATGAATGTAGGTGAATGTAGGTGAGTTATCATCAAGTTGTAATTAAAACGGGTGGTCCCGAATTTATTTCACATTTTCCATCACGATTTTAGAGTTCAGCTCAAAGCTTCGAGCTCTTGAGGATGCCAATAAACGCTCGTCGGGTAAAGTTGTCGTAATCTTAGTATTTTTTTTCCTTGGTGTGTTAGCACTGACTGCTATGGTCATTAGCCACGTGTTCTGGATAGGCTGTTACTAACTCCATACGCCACCTTAGGAGCACCACTGTTGATTATTAACGCAACAGTGAATCGTAGAGGATTATCCCCAGCCAGCAACAAGATTCAATCACTCAGATTTACATCTGAAACTGAAAAAATCTTGCCCTGCCTGGGGATCGCGCCAGCGACCTTTTGATCACTAAGCCCTGGCGCTACCACTGCGCCAATCTTCGCCCAAATTTCAGTATTCTTGGGTAGTTTAAATTTTATGAATTGAATTTTCACCAAGTGTACCAAATATATATCTTATCAATAAGTTAGGCTTTGTACGTAGTTTGACGAACAGCAGCCCTCAAAAGTCGAAACTTGTGCGAGCTAAGGATTCACGAGGTCTTACCTTTTAACGTGCGATTCCTAGCACGATCCGAGGAGAATCGATCTCGAAAGGAGGTCGTCCGTAAATCACCCATCCGAACCATAACTTCGCATAGCGTTACTTGGCTCGAGAAATCGATGACCTACGCGCTCTACCGTTCGAGCTATCCCCTCGATAAGATTCTGTTCTCCTCGGCAACCCGTTTTCAAATTTTTCTTTTTCTCTTGACCAATCACAAATTTTTATTTCACATCAGTGAACTTTTTAGTATTTAATTTTAATTCCACATTGTCTTTATATACGTTTTCTTATGTCTAACTTATTCTACCTATTTACAAAGTGCTTCCATTCAGTTTAATGTCCATTCAGTTCTCCTTTCGTTATATTATTCAGTTTTTCATTTTTCCTCTAACATTGACATTTCTCATCTTGCTTCCAAAATCATATATAATATGTTTTTCTAATAATATAACTAATTTTGAATTTTGTACTGATGAAAAAAAATATATTTTGACTTAAATGTATATTTTAAACTGAATTAAAAGTATTTCTATCCACAGGATGAACTATATGGATTATATTCAATATAATCAAAGATAGAAAACAGGCAAAGTATTGGGTATTTTGGAGCTGTTCATTTTCTATAAAATTAATTCTATCTTTTCATAACAATGTATATATATATAGGTATTTATGTACCAAGGACGAAAAACTGTCTATTATAGTCGAGCCTGCAAATTTATAGCTGAGTCGCACCCGAGGCTAGCAAGCAGGCGAGACAATACACAGTGTTTCGCCGAGGTGCATATTACATTTTTTATTCCTCATCGCTATGTAACAAATAGACACACATTTGTAAAAATACATGAAAGGCTGCAACGATAAGAACAGAGGAGCTAGTGGAAGCAGTTTCATATGAAACTGAGAGTAGCCTAGGGACAAGTATACGAAAAATTGCACAACAATCAAACATTTTTTACATTACTTCATGGAAAATTTTAAGAGATTACCAACGGTATCCTCACCAGATTCAGCGTGATCAAGCGTTATTATCTGTGGATTTTTCCAAGCGAGTTATTCTACAATACGTGTGGCACATCTGGCAATTTTATCACGTATATTATTTACCGAAAAAGCACTTTCATGACAATCATATCTGGGCTGACAAAAATCCCCATGCTGTTATGAAAATCATATCAATAACAGATTTCCATGAATGTTTGGGTTGGTATTGTTGTTGATTATTTCAATGGACCTCATTTTTCACCCTCGAGAATATATGGTCGAGAGTATCGTAATTTTTTGGAATCTGTGTTACCTGGACCTATTATTGAAAAAGTCCCACTGGCAGTAAGAGGAGCAATTTGATTCATGCACGATGGGGCCCCACCTCACTTCAGCATATTAGCACATCAATTTTTGTGTGCAACTAATGCTTGCATTGGAGTTGAAGGAGGGCATTTTAGGCAACTATTGTGAGTTTTGTGTTACTTTTTGTTTGAATTTTATTAAGTATGTTTTTAATGAAGGGTGTTTCTTGTTCGATGTTTTCAGGGCTAATCTAGCCTTTCACTACCTCGAATAACACTGCCAAATTTCATCAGAATCGGCTGGAAAATTATTGAAATATTTACGAAAAACCGATTTTTCCTGAAACTGTTGACACCCTGTGTCTTGAAAACGAAGCATTGCCGGACCTATATGTTTATATAAACTTCTCAAGAATCACTCAAAGAGACCCCTTCAAGTTTGGCTACGTACTTGCATAATACCCTGTATAATTTCATTCGCTTTTGTGTTCAGTTCCTAAAAACTTGATGAATCAGTGTTATATTTCATGCAACTTGCTCAATTGATGGTAATATGAAATCTGACATTTCATCAACATCAACACTATCCATAACAAGGTACTCTACAGAACTGAATTCAAATGATATTTTTCAACCACATGTCAGCATCAACTTCTGTTGATGTTATTCCCAATGACATAACTAATGGATGAAGTCAAAAACAATTCAATCAGTCCTAAGGCCAAGTATCAGCGCCAACTTACGGCAGCATTCATTCGAATAGCATTATCTCATAAAGAAAAAATTAACGGAGCACGAAAGATATAATATTATATAACTCTTTCAGAAACTATCCGGTACGCTCATATTTAGAAACCATTGACAAAAATTCAACAGAAAACTATTTTTTCACATTCACACGAGAACACCAGTCAAACATTCTCTCGATAAGAACTGGCCATGCCTATTTTTTGAAGGGTGGAAACTCAGTGTTGAAATAAAAGAATACATGAAGTGACAGGGTTTCGCAGCCAATGTCCAACTAGAATTATTATCGTTTTCCGAGGCCATCAATTAAATCTGATCAGCTCATATACTAAAGGCCTATTATAAAGGAGATGAAACGATTCACAGGTTACATCAACAGTCATTATCTCGGTTAGTACGATCACATGGTAGTAGGATTTGGGTCACTTATTTCCTGTTGAAACATTTCACAATTACAAGACTCGATAGCAATGATGACAGCATGTTTTATCCAGAAAAAAATCTTAGCTTCTAAACGTATTGAATGTTTTAATCCTGAATATTTCATTTATGTAGCTTATTGAGTAACTTCCAATCGATGACAAAAAATAGAGGCTTGTTGAAAAAATCAAAGAAGTTGGAGAAATAGAATGGATTGGGAAAATGAAGGATATGGGTGTTATCAGAGGTAGCCATTGTATCAAACAAAATTAGAGGAAAGCATTACCGCAACTATATGCATACTACGCGTACTATTACTACTACTTAGGTAGTGTTTGGTGATAAATTTCGTATTTTTCCAAACTTAATATTTCGTAAAAAAAAAACGAAAGTTGATGAGGTCATATTTGCTTTTATGTTTACAATAATATTAGTCACCTTTAAAATCTTGGGAACCAAAATAAGGCAAAAAATGAATATTTGATAAAGCCCATAATTAGTTATGCAGAATTTTTTTGGTTGATTGTATGTACAGATCTTTCTTATTAATCAAAAACGGTAGAAACTAAATATAACTGTGATAAGAAATGAAAAATAAACTTGAATAATAAACTGAAAATTTTTACAAAAATCTAACGAAGATATAAAATAATTTTTGTACAACTGTCATTAAAAATTACGTTTTTAATTCATTGACATATGAACTAAAAACTGATGTTTTTTGTGCAATTGGTAATACGAATTCCTTCTGAAATTACAAAAGAAGTAGTTAGTATTCAGTCCAACTGTAGAAGATCCTTCATCACTGACAAATAATGACATTCACAAATAAATTGCGTTGGGGTTTATTATAGTTTATTTGTGTCTGCCTTCTAACCCAAAGAACGTGTGTTAGAACACTAATGTTAAAAGTAAAATGACAGATGAGATGATGGATACTCAGTAATATAGATCTCTCTAATAGAAACACTTCAATCAGATATTATAATCAGAACACCTACTCAAGATGAATCATTTATAAAAGTTCGCACATGTATTTGGCCGTTTGTGCAATTGGTCATACTAATTTCTTTTAAAGTTACAAACGAAGTAGTATTCAGTCCAACTGTAGAAATAAAGCGCGTTGGGGTTTATTATAATTGGAGCTTCTGCTTGCCTGCCTTGTAATCCAAAGATCGTGTATTCGAATCCTTATGGATCTTTTTTTTTCACTAGCAGTGACTTTTGTAGAGAAAAATTTGTATGATACTATTGATATGATTTGCTAAAAGTGATTTTATTTTACTCGTGGGGTTGCTCCACTCGTTAACGCTAGTTTCGCAATATTTCTCACCCACAAAATAAAATGCCACTTTTAACACTTGTATCATAAATAACTATTCTTAATAAATACTTCAAGAACATTCAATGCAGTAAAAATACTCAACATCTACTGCCGTCAATCCTATGCAAGTTTCATGGAACCAAATTCCATATTTAACACACATTCTAACCGAGCCCATGGGCCTTTTATTACGCGATTGTTGGTAGGGACTTATTACTGGGCGAGTACTTTTCCTCAAAAATGGATTTTCCAGGAGAAGGAACAACGCCCTTTATTTTTCTCTTACTGCAGAAGATAGAACGAATGTTACAGTAAAGGATGGAGCACTATCAATTTTTTCAACTGAAATTATTCAAATTGAAAACATGTCTCATCTCCTTCCGAACTTATAATCTGTGCAGCCTAAAATCACAGATATAGCTTGTATTGTTGATGGCGGCCTGAACTCAACGATGTTTTTGTATAGCTTCAACACTCGGATGATGCAACTCACCATGTTGCCAGATATGAAAAAGTTATCAGTCTCCTATGAAAAATACAGTGGGTCTTATTAACCGCCGGGCCTTATTCCCCAACACAACTTACTATGAAATGTAAAAGGACCAGAGGTTGAGTATATACGGTAAATTGGGATTCGAATAAAATTCAAATGGGGAATGTACTGATCAAACTAAGTTCGACCAAAACGGTGTAGGAAAATGAAAAGTAAAAGAAAAATAAGTGTAAAATTCCAAATCGTAAAAAAAATTACCTACCAATAATTGCTGAAAACCTATTATTTTTCTCAAGATTTGTTTGAATAGTGAATATGTATTTACTGGTTGGTTCACTAAATTTATGAAAAAAAATTTGATGGCAAGAACAATAACATGAACGACAATAATGGTGGAAATATTTGAAAGATGAACGTTTTCAACTGAATAATTAGGGCAAACTACAACTAGGATGGATGTTATCGAAGAAACATTTTCTATTTCAAAATAGTAATACACCAAAAATATAGGTACCATAGTTTTGTTTATTTCAGGATTTTGGAAAATATCCAAATTGAGCAAATAGAATTTTGACTATTCTTCCGAGGTAATCAGTTGAAAAACCAGAACTAGAAATGAAAATCCTTACCACGTTAGGATTCACAGATGGCAACAATATGTGAAGAACCAGGGAGTAGAACAAAAATATAATAAACTCAACGACAGTCAATTACAAGCAATGGTCTGTTGATTCACCATCACAAAACAAAATATCGTAAGTACCATCTATACATTTTTTTTTTGATATAGTCGAGTTGTGTTGAATGCTCGAGCCAAGTTTCAATTATGTAAATGATACTTTTGCTACAAAAAGTATTCTTGATGAGAAACTAACCAGAACAATTTTCTACTGCTGTACGGGCAGAAAAGGAAGAAAGTTGAACCATCAACGCACATTTCATTATCATTTTTTGACTATCGAAACAATAGTAACAATTCAGACAATGGAAGTCCGCAATAAAAGTAATCAATATACATCATCATCTGAAACTTTCAACCAAAATCAGTCTTGATGCGATATCATGCTCAAAATAACCGGGAGTCCCGGTTCATGAAAACCAGTACAATGTGCCAACTCAACAAAATAAGAAAAATACTGTAATGGACAATTTCAATTTCGACATTTGTCAGCAAAAATCTATTTGAAATGATGGTCTCGTTACTACCTACTAAAACGTAATACTGCCTACCAAATATGTTACATACATTAATTTATAGAATAAACTACTTTAATTTGAGTTATTGTTGTATGTTCCACACTAACAAAGAATGTCAAGCAATCTCAGAGTCTCCATATCGCAACCGTAAATAATCCGCAGTGGTCACATGTATTAATACAACCCTGCAATAAAAGGAGAAGTACCCACCTACTGTGTCGTACAACTTTTGTGGTGTCGTTTTATTACCCAATTTATATCACAACTGCTACTGCCGATAACATTTTCCGAATATGTTCAGGAAACAACGAAGGAGATTATTCAAATAGGGTTGTTAAGTTTGGCGTTTCAATAATTGGATTGTGATATCATTAATATATATAGTTGGAATTTTTAAATGTTTTGGTTATTTACATGAAAACATGTGATAATTAATATAAGTTCACTGTCCGACAAATGAAAATAGTATTGTTTTAGTATTGTAAATTAGTGTTTCTTTGATATTTCAGTTTGATAATAATTGATGATACGTCAGAAATTTATTTCGATTTCTGCAATGCCACAACAATAAGTTATCGCTAAAAAATTATGAATGATGAAGAGGTGTGATCTCAATTATTATTATATGCAGCTCTTAAAAAATATAAATTAACAGGAGAAAGGAAACATGACCATATAATATTTTAATGTTTTTGTTAAAGATACATGTAATTTAATTTTTAAAATGATGAATGATGGGGCGTTTAAACCAGCATCTAGGTTTCAACTTTTATATTGTTTTTGTGTCTTGTATATAGGTTAATTTATTGGGTAGATATACAGGTGATAATCTAATAGTGTTTGATACTCGAAGAGTTTCTTTACTGTTAGTCATTGAAGGGTTTGCAACATATGTGCTATCGGTGTTACTCACGGACATTGTAAAATTATTCGCATAGCACGATTCTGCATCTTTTGGAGTGTGTTTATTTCATATTGATTGAGGAAAAACATAATTGTAAACAATTATTCAAATGTGGAAGGATTATGGAGTTGTATACTAATAATTCAGACCACTGGCTGAGATATGGGAAACATCTTCTTGAATAGTGTTAACCTGATTAGCATGTTCCTAGAAATTTAATGGACTGTCAACAGTTACACCCAAATACACTGTTTACATTTCCAATATCACTGTCATTCGATCGTAGATGTAGGTTTTCATTATTATATGCTCTTTATGTTTCCCTAATAACATCCATTTTGTTTTATTTACATTCATCTTTAGCAGATTTGTACAGCAATATCTATAGGTACTCCCTTTCAAGACCATATAGTGTTCATAGTATCAACTCACTCTTGTACATCTTTACTACTTAAGTACAGTAGGGCGTCGTCGGCAAATTAGTGAATTTTTCAACCTTCTGCTATGGTTACAATGTTATTTATATATACGAGGATTAACAATGCTATACAATAGACACTTGGGGCACACCTTATATTATTTTGCATTTTGTCTAGTTTCATCTAGTTTAAGCCTTTGCTGTCTATTGCTTAGATAACTCATTATCCAGTTTAGTACTATTCCATCAATACCAATGCTTTCCATCTTTCTAATGAGTCTGCATCACAAATACTGCAATAGTACACTGATCATTTTATGCACTTTTCCTCTAATCTGTTAAAATACATTGTAACACAGTTTCACAACTATGTGTGTTCTGAAAACCTGATTGATATTCATATAGGACCTTACTACTCTCCAAATAATCCATTACCTGCTCATATACAGCCATTTCCAACATTTTAGCTGTAACACTAATCATATTTATTGGTCTTAATCGAATAACTTGGTTTGTATTTGACACTTTTGTTATAGGTATAATCGTAGATAACTTCAATTCACTTGGTTCTTCACCTCTCTCTAAAAAACTTGATAATGTTCAACAATGCATTAAAATGGCACTGAAACAATTCTTCAACAAAATTTTTATCTGGACTACTTTTATTTTTCAAAGAACTAAAAATTCTTTCCAACTCTACCATAATGATAAGACTAAAGTTGGACAATTTTTCACCAGTTATTCTTTATATCGATCCAGTTATAGATCTGGAATGTTTTCAGTAAACAGACATGACTGCAGATGTCAAGAGAAGGTTTGGTAGACTGCTGGTTACCGTCAGTTCGACATCGTTTTTCTAGGTATTTTAGTGGAAGCGTGTGAAAAAAGATATCTTTGTATCAAGAATGACACATGATACTTTTGCGTTCGAGCAAAATAACCATTCGAGAATGCATGTCATGCGTGCGTCTGTTGACTTTGACACATTGATATGTAATTTTTTGTTGTATAGTTAGGTTAGGTTAGGTTAGGTTAGGTTAGGTCAAGTTTAGGTAAAACTTATTGAATTATTCATATTTTATTTTATTCTTGTTGTTATATGATATGAAGCTCGTAGGAAAAATATTTTTTTCAACACGTGCGCAAAGTGTTTTTCCGCGTAGTTCGTCTAACTGTATTTCCGTGCGGAAAAGTAACACTTTGCACACTGGTTAGAAAAATAACAATGTTCCCACTTTTGGAAAAAAGTAAAATTATTATTATCTTGTTTGCTTGCATTGTATCGATTTTATTGTATTAATTTTAAAGATGAGCTGTCAAATCGTTTTCCTCTGTAAAAACCTTGAAATTACCATTATTGGAGAAGAAAGGTAACAAACGATGAAATCAGTGGAATGATGGGAAAATCCGTTCCAAAATACATCGTTATAAAAAAGGATTCTCGATGGCGCCAAGTGTTATTACTTCTTTTACAATAAAGTTGGCTGTAACGATAATGAGCAATAATAGTAACTATTTTATTTCGTCATACGAAAATGAACTCGTAGATAAACTAGCAAATTTCCCAATACTGTGGGAAATCGTTGGCCAGCATCAAAGAAAAAACATTTCATTCATTATAGCTTTGACAATTTTAACAATTTTAATTATATCTTGTCATCCACTATACCACGTTATTATTATTATTATTATTATTTTGTGGTCAAAAATAATGTTTAGGTTTTCTGCAGTAGAATGCTGAAAGTCTTGATATCCGATCGCTAAAATTTGAGAAATAATGTTTGAGGAATTTGGAAAAAAATATGCCTCCAGGTAACACTCTTCCATGGTAAAATTGTCGCCATCTTCAGGGCTATAATGAAGACAATTTATATGGAAAATATAATCAACGGAAAGAATAAAACCACACATTGGAAATTTCCAAAAACTAGGATTTTGTGCATCGCAATTTCTCATTGATATGAATTCGGTAGTGAAGCTAGCTGGACGGGCAGCAAGGCACAAAGAGCTTCGGATCGATAAAGTCGTGGCCGAATCGTAGTAGCCATTCATTTTAACATGTTCATTCACATAAGAAGCTAACTTTGAGAAAAACGCATTTGAATGTTTTCCACGATTCTAGGGGGTTCTTACATACACGCACGACAGAAAAGATTTGTCCATAGTACCATAGAAAATTTTTTATAACGCGATTGTACAAAACCTAATCGTGAAAGGAAATGAGAAAGCAAAAGGAATCAAGGTCAAAACCTATGAGAGAGCAAAAGGAATCAAGGTCAAAGCTCTCTCATTCAGTTTTACTTGAATCTTAAACCTTTCTCATTTCCTCTCTACTGATGTATGAGAGCGCAATGGGATCAAGCTGACGTTAACAAAATTTCTTGTCGAAACGTGTGTGGTTATAATTAGAACACATTAAAAATATTGCATACTACTTCTGAAGTACGGTACACCGAGAGTTTATACTTCGGATGATTTGTTTAAAATAATAATTTGGATGGATTCAAAGGATTATCAGGAAAAAAAAGGGTAAATACAAAATCGAATAAATTGAAATTGCAACATGTAGGTATTCGAACAAAATAATTCAATACGTTACTAGGGGTAGCAGACGAAAAAAAGTACGACTATAGGAAATATACGGGGTGAACTGAATTCCAGCAAATTTAGAATAGTGTACAATCAAAAATACCTATGTCTAAGGATTCATGATGAAAAAACCTGCTAAAACTTTGTGATTTCGTAGAAAAATGGTAAAATTTGATGAATTATACCGGGTTCTACCCAAAGGTTAATTATTCAAATAGTTTGTTGAAAATGAAAATAATAATTGTGAATAGATTCATGAAAATATCAGAAATTGCAACATGGGTTCGAAAAAATGAAATGCATAAATGGAATAAAAATAATTTAAAAAAAAACACCATCGCTGATTGGAAATATACAGGGTGGGCTGTAATCATAAAAATATGCGTTATGAGTTTTGAAGAACTAACTAACTTACTAACCGGACAGTTTATTCTTTGGATAGTTTATTGAAATATTGAAATTATTTTGAATTGATTCAAAGGTAATATCAGATAATACAGGGTGAATAGAAAATCAAATAAATTGATATCGTAACATTGAATTCAACAAGATAATGAAATATGTTCCTAGGGCTAATATGGCGAAAAAAGCATGACTACTATAAAAAAATAAACGGGTGAATGGAAATCAAACAAATTGAGAAAATATAAGTATAGTGGATAGGAACGTATATGAAAAATACCAATGTCGAGAGTTAATAATTATGATAGAGACTGCTAACGGGATATAATACTGGGTAAAAAAAATCGAAGACATTGTGAACTCATAGATAAATTGGCAAAATTTTGCCAATATCATGGTACCTACCAACCCAAAAATTAATTATCAAAATAGCTGAAAATAATAATTGTAAATGGATTGGAGACAATACCAGAAAATACAGGGTAAACAGAAAATCAAATCAATTGAAATTGCAACATGGATTCGAAAAACACTGAATGCATAAATATGGATAACAATGATTTGAGAAAAAATACGAATGCCTATTGGAAATATACGGGGTGAGCGGAAATCAACTGAATTAAGAATGTATGGTGAGTTGAGAGAAATAAAAAAGATCGACTCTTCCCAGATATTTTGTCGAAAAATAATAATTCTGGATGCAAGGGTCAAGTAGCTCAGTGGTTGAGACTGAAGCGTTCAAAACCACTGACTGCTGGTCGGCTAGGTTCGAATCCTCAGCGACTTCAGATTTTTATCTGATGGCCCGAGAAAGTGCTAGGAATCGCACGTTAAAAGGTAAGACCTCGTTAATCCTTGGCTCGCACAAGTTTCGACTTTTGAGGGCTGCCGTTCGTAAGGGGACGACAGCTGGTTAACGGAAAAAACAATTTTAACAAAATTTTTTTTTTAACAATCAAGAGATTGTCAGAAAATACAGGGGTGAACAGAAAATCAAATATTTTGAAATTGCAGCAGGGATTCGAAACAAAATAATTCGATTTATTTACTTGCTACTCTCTCTGTCTGCACCACCGAGGAGTGCCTATACTTACCACACTTGCATGAATTCATGTAACAACGTATCTATTAGAAATTTTTACAAATTATCTATCATTTCATACACATTAGTTTCATTGAAATCTACCCAACTAGCCCTGGCTTTTCACCCTTTATTACGCATGCGTCAAGCTTGACACTGACCGCACTTGCAAAAATTCATATGCAACAACCTTTAAAATTATCTTTCCTATATTGGACAATTCCATCATTCAGCTGTTTTTTATATCAGCTCCAAATGTTTGAAATATTGTAAATCATTCAACATTCATTGTTTTCATTGAAATCGACCCGATTAACCCTGTCTTCCCACCCTCCATAACCCACACATCAAATTTGCCAGTAACCGCATTCCAATAAATTCACCTAACAACCTAACTATCTGTATTGTACTATCATCTTTTCTGTTCAACAATCCCATTTCGACAACTGTTATATATGTCAACTCCACACTCATTGGTTTCATTGAAATTGACCAGACTAGCCCTGTCTTCCCATCCTTTATTACTCATGTTTGATATTTACGAACGTGTATATATTGATGTAACAACATCTCGATCGGAAATATCAGCATTCTTTTTTTTTTCAACAATTTCTTCTGTCAACTTCCTTATTTGAAATATTGCCAATCCGCTCTCAGAAGTTGCATTGAAATCGAGCCGACTACCTTAGTCATCGACCTTTCACATATTTTTGCTTGATAGCTGTGGAACAAACATTAACTCAATGTACCAGTCTCGATTCTCCAATACATGAGAGAACAAGGGAGTCAAATACGTATGTAGAATATCTTCTTGAAACAAATGTAATAATAATAATTATTAAAGTAGGTAAATAGGAATGTGCCAAGCCAATGAATGTCGAAGAATTGTACTACGCCAAAAGTTCATGCTTGAAATATTTTGTTGAAAATAATAAATGTGGATGGTTTCAAGAGAATATCAGAAAATACAGCATGGACAGAAAATCTGTCAAATTGAAAATGCAACATGGATTCGAACAAAATACTAAAATACATGACAGGGCCAAAGATGATTGAAAATCACAACTACTTATGAATATACGGGGTGAAATGGTTTGAGAATACACAAAGTAAATTAGAGAAAATGAAAAGCCTGAATAGGCTCAATGATAATAGGAAATGCTAATGAGACATACACAAGTTGATCGAAAGACGAAAAGACATTGTGATATCACAGTGAAATGGAAAATGGAAGTTGAAGTAAGGAGAAACTGCAAACACTAATCAGATATATTTATTTATAAAGAGTTGATTGTAAATCTAAGAAATTGAAGAGGGTACGGTTGACTGAAAAATTGAAGGAGGTACGAGATAAAGGTCGAATAACTGGAAAAATTGAGAAAGTTACATGTAAACATTTACACAGGATTAATTATTGAAATTATGAAAGATAGGGATTTATGAAGTAAACTAATTGTACCTTGCTATGAAAAACATGAATGGGTTTTTTTTAATTTAAAAATATTGAACTAGGGGTTGGAGTTCCTACACCTCACAGATTTTTTCAAATCCCAAGTAGAGTATTCTTTTTCATTTGACTATTCGTTCGTTTGTAATTGGGTAAACTCAATGGTGAATCTGTCGTCTTCACTGGTCTCCAGCTGATCGGATGAGTAAAAATGAATCTCAATGACTCCTTGGTGTGTCATGTTCTTCCATATCATCTTCTGTGAATATCACTCCATCTGCATTATTTCTGACATCTTCAATATTGGGCGAAATTCAAATCATATGGAATTTTCTCCAGAACTGTTTGTAACCGGAAACGAATAAATCTTTACTACTAGACATTTATTTGTCGAGTTATATTCAGCTCTTATAGAAATAATTCCTGGTTTATTTCATAACAATAATCATATACCCCTATGAAACGATACATCACACATCATGGTATTGCAGTGGCCGGTTGGTGAACGGTTCCGTG
Organism: Chrysolina haemoptera; assembly: GCA_958298965.1. Taxonomy (NCBI): domain Eukaryota; kingdom Metazoa; phylum Arthropoda; class Insecta; order Coleoptera; family Chrysomelidae; genus Chrysolina; species Chrysolina haemoptera. The sequence goes on from OY282587.1 coordinate 32,519,117, forward strand.
GTTCCCTACAGCTGAAAAGTGGAAACGTCGCCAAAAATCCATCGTCCCGGAGTACCACGATAACTGATAATAATAGGCGTCCTCTACCCGTACAGGATATCCGTTTGAGTACACTCCATAAGTGGTCGTGTGTTCGTCTGTATTCAAGTGTTCATGTATTATGGCGTTTGTATGCTCTTGTCTTCACGTGTTCTTGTATCCTTGTAATCGCGTGTTCTTGTGTTCGCGTGTCCTTGTGTTCGCGTGTTCGTGTGTTCTTGTGTTCGCTTGTTCGTGTGTCCTTGTATTCGCGTGTTCGTATATTCTTGTTTTTTAGTTTGTTCGTGAGTTCTTGTGATTTTGTGTTCTGGTATTCGTGGTTTCTTGTGTGCGTGGGTTCGTATGTTTTTGTGTTGCTGTGTCCTTGTGCCCTTGTGTTCTTGTCTTCGTGTGTCCTTTTGTTAGTGTGTTCATGTGTTCATGTGCTCTTGTGTTTGTTTGTTTTTGTGTTTATGTGTTCGTGTGTTTCTGTGCTATTCTATTCGCATGTTCTTGTGTTTTTGCGCCATTGTTTTCGCGTGTTCTTGTGTTCTTGTTTTCGCGTGTTAGTGTACTAGCGTCTCTTTTTCCTTTATTCCTTGCGTCAAATAGCCTCAAATAGTCATAGAGCACCGCAGATAACTTCAGAGAACCGCAGACACAAATACTCACAGCTAACCACTGATTATCACAGAAAGCTGCAGTTCCATAAAGCTAGTCATTGCTAACCACAGATAGCCTTAGATCCCCACAGCTAGCCACTGTTAAACACAGAAATCACTATACAAGGACAATCATAAGGGGGGTCGACAGGGACTGTAGGGACCCTACATCCCGACAGATAGCCACTGTTAAACACAGAAGTCCCTACATCCCGACTGATTACGACAGAGAGACACAGATCGCCACAGATGGCTATCTGCTTACGACAGAGAGCCACAGATAGTCTCAGAACCCCACAGTTAGTTACTGCTCACCACCGAAAGATTCGTGCCTGAAATTGTCGAGCCTAAGATCCCCACAGCTAGCAACTGCTTACCCCAGAAGGCCAAGATTCCAACAGTTAGTCACTGCTTACCACCAAAAGACTCAAATCCCCACAACTAGCTACTGCTAATCAAAGAAAGCATAAGATCTCCACAGCTAGTCACTGCTTACCACAGAAAGCCCAATATTCCCACGGTTAGCTACTCCTCATCACAGAACGCCTCATATATCGACGGACAGCCACGACTCAGATCTTTATAGCGCAGTCAGAAAAATAGATAATCAACGAGAAAAGAAAACCATTTAGTCTCGAAAGAAGTCATTGAGCTCATATCGAATTTTTCTAACTTGTAGAGACGTGTAACCCGAATTATGACTTCATATAATTCCTGGTTATATGACTTCTGACACGTGCATTTATTGACTTTGAAAGAAGCCACTGAACCCGTATCGAATTACATTGACCTGTGTGGACCTGTCATCCAAATTTTGGCGTCAGCAAATTCCAGGAAACTTGATATCTGGCACGTGCACTTATTGACCTTGAAAGAGATCGTTGACCTCATATCGAATTTCTTCAACTCATTGGTAACCGGAAATATGACATTGGAAATTCTAGGTAATCTGATATCCAACGAAGGTCAGGTAGCCGATTGGTTAGAACCATTGTGTTCAAGCCATTCATGCTGCTGGTCGTGTAGGTTCAAATCCTAGCAACTAGATTTTTTTCTGATGGACCGGAAAATACCAGAAATCGCGCGTTAAAAGGTAAGACGTCGTTAATACTTGGCTCGCACAAGTGTCGAATTTTGAAGGCTCGCGTTCATATGGGGACGACAGCTGGTTGACGGAAAAACACATTTATACAAAACAACAATCTGATACCTGCCTTTACTGACCTTGAAAGAGGTCGGTGAACCCCTATCGAATTCTTCAAATCGCAGGTAATCTGATACCTGCACTTATTTACTTTGAAAGAGATCATTGAACACGTATCAAATTTATTCAACTTGTTGAGACTTGTTTGCAACCGGAAATATGACGTCGGCAAATTCCAGATAACCTGATATTTGACACGTACACCTATTGGCCTTGAAAGAGGTCATTGTATCCCTTTTTAAATTTTTGCAACTTGTTAAGATTCGTATGTAACTGAAAACATGGAGTCAGCAAACTCCAGGTAATCCCACACATGCACGTATAATGTATCATGTAGACATGTAATCGGATGTCAGCAAATTCCAGGAAATGTCACACGTGCGCTTTTCGAGGGTCACTGAACCCGAATCGAATTCGCTCTGTAGGCATGTAACCGGATGTTAGCAAATTCCAGGAAATCTCACACGTCTTGATTCCTTTTGTTCTCTCATAGGTTTTGACCTTGATTCCTTTTGCTCTCTCACAGGGTTTGACCTTGATTCTTTTTGCTCTCTTATGGGTTTTGACCTTGATTCCTTTTGCTTTCTCATTTTCTCTCTGCTTACACAAAACATCTTGCGCACAGATGAACCACGTGTTATTATCTATCAGTTTCCATAATATTGTTTGTTCATATTCAGATTTGCACAAATTATGAATGTTTGAAAAATGGTCTCTTTTTCGAAGTTTTCCCAGAATTTGCCGCTCACCAGCCAAGTGTTTCAATAAGTGTTGGTCAGATCCCAACATTCTTGATTATAATATTGATTTTGAAACCAAATAAAACCCCAAATCCAAAATCCTCCTTCCGCCCAATATCTTTAATGTTATTCCTCTTAAAAACATTCGAAAGAATGCTTGAAACGGTGAAAGCAGTTCTTGAAGTACAAATTGAAGTTACCGTCCTCACAGTACGGGTGCATACGTGGAACGGATACTATGGCAACTGTGTAAGAGACCAATTTGATATATACCGGGTGCCCACGGAAAGTGGCTCGCCCCTATTACTTTTTTGGTTTTACAGATATTGAAATGAAATTTGGAGGATTTATATTTTTTGACAAGTGACTTAGTTTCATACAACTTTCGGTCTTACCGGAAGTGATACAAACTTCCAATTTTCAAATGAGACACCCAGTATATTTTCACATTTGTCTGTCTCCATGTGACATGCTGAATACAACCACGTATCACTCGTCTCTTTCTGTAAGCGAAACTTTTTTTTAATTGGATACGTTCAAATTAATAATTTTAGTCCTAATGTAGGTTTTGGGAAAAACACTTTTTTTTTCAAATGGCAATTTTGTGCATTTCATTACAATTATGTTGACACCGCTGCAGTTTTATAAGTTTCAAACAAACTTTCTTTAAAAAAATTTAAAAAGATTACTTGAGATATTTCTTAAAATGTATTGAGTAACCTGAGACATACATAATAAAACAAGGTCATTAAGGTGTATTGAATAAAAAAATTACTTGTCGATATGTTATCTTGCCTCACTTCTACAAAAGTAAATTAGTAAACTATTGTGTACGTTATTGATTGAAAAATATGTTGATAATATCATTCATGCAAGAAGATGTGAGACTGGAAGTTACATGAAGCTGAGTTGCTTGTTCAAAAAAATTAAGTTTCATGTATTATATGACCCTCCAAATTTCATTTCGATATCTTCAAAAACAAAAAAGTTATGGAGGCGAGCCACCTTCCGTGGACACCCGGTATACTCACAGCCTGCCCTATAGATGATTACTGTTTTTATACCGTTAAAAACAACTATAATCTTTGTGTCAGAGCTCTGAAGTAATGCATAGTTTTTAGTTTTCTGATCACCCATTAACAATATTACCATAAAATTCTCTAGGGGTATGCATCGGTGCTTTCAAATCATCCCCTGTTCAATGCGCATTAGCAGAAGCTCGACGATCGAGAAACGCATGTATTTATACCACGGAACTACCTTACTCTCGAAAAACTATTAATAAATAAATGTTAATTCTCATCTCTCTCACCAAAGTAGGTAATTCCTTCACTTTATGTTCAAAATATACCTTATAAGTGTTAGAGTAATAAAAATAGTGTAATGCCTTGTTAGAAGCTATCATAAATTCCAAGGAAATATCAGATCTTATCACAACTTATAATATGTGGTATGATAGTCCGAAAGGGTTATACTTCACTTATATCTTTTGTAATATACCCTAGATAAATTCTTTAAGTCATCAACTCCTCTATGACTGTGATAAAATAGTCCTCAAAAGATTCATTCAGGAATTCTATATTTTTTTTAAACAATTCAATACAATTATCACCACTATAGATTTTCTGTAGTCTTATTTCACTTCAAAAACTGGGACACCGATAAACATATTGATTCGTTATTGTCTGTTGGGTTTATTTTACAAAAATTACTGCATCATCATTCAACTGATGACAGCAAACGACCCGTTTAAATTTTTGATTTGTTCCATCTTCGAATTTATCTGTTGGTATTTACGACCATTAATGGTTTTCTGTTCAGGAAGAGGACATCATAAAAACCATATCTTCGGAAGCTTTCATTTTCAACGTTTATCAAATATGGATTTATGGAACATCAAGTTATTTTTATGGGATAGCGTGTAAGTGGTACGCATCAGACCAGGTTTGGTTTGAATAAACATAGTGAGTTTGGAATGAAATATTGAAATGCTTGTTTAGCTGTTGCCGCACGTTAAATGTATGAAAATAAAATCCAGCAAAAAATGTGATAATTGCCCTCCAAATTTTTAATATTCACAACTCATTTGTGATGCAATTCTAGCATGATAATCGTAAAAGTAACTAATGGTCAGTAATTCCAGAAAAAAAAACAATTTGATTATGAACATGATCTGCAAGAAAATTAAGACTATTTGCGTAAAATCTAAAATGAGGTTGATATTCTTTGGTTCTTTCTGTCCAGAGTGTAAAACCAATACATCCTATATCCGAATGAATGGACGAGTGGTTGAAATAATAAACAAATACAGAGACCGCTGATTGCGGCTTTGTACTTATTAGTAGGCGTAAAATTGTTTTTTTCGTTAACCAGCTGTCGTCCCCTTACGAAGGACAGCCCTCAAAAGTCGAAACCTATGCGAGCCAAGGATTAATAAGGTTTTACCTTTTAACGTGCGATTCCTAGCACTTTCTCGGGCAATCAGATACAAATCTGTAGTCGCTAGGATTTGAATCTAGCCGACCAGCAGCATCAATGGCTTTGAACGCGACAGTCTTAACCACTGAGTTACCTGGCCCTATATCTACTAATAATTAAGGTGTTAATATTTTGATATCAATATATGTATTTGTTGTGTACGAGTGTTAGTGTTTGTCTTACAAGAGAGAAATAATTTTTGTTAATGTTTATTTACGACGTACATTTCGGCTATATGTAAGCCATTTTCAAGTACAACAATTATAGTATAATTAATAAATAATTATAAAGGCATTACTTACATGATATGAGTTAAATTATTAAAATGATCGGCGTACTGCTGTCACAGTCGCTGATTGTAAAATTTGGAAAACATGTCTTTATATAGTTGTTGAGATAAAGAAAGCTGTAAGATATGATGTAGCAAAATTGTTGACAACGGGGTTATGATACTATACCTACACATATTATGTAAGGTGAAACTGAAAGATGTAAATTTGTGATTGATGCAATTATTTTATTGAGTTGGTCGAAATTTTGGACAAATTGTGAATAACCGGAATGACATCCAGAATTTTAAATTCTGGATGTCATTCCGGTTATTCACCGTGTATCTAAAATTTACATTAACTTAATAAAATAATTGCATCAATCACAAATTTAAGAGGAAATAACCAAGAAACTTCGACCTCGTTAATATTACGGTCAGGAAATGAACAGACAAAAATATAACTTAAAACCATCATTTCACGAGCTTTCTTGGCTCTTGTTTCTTCATTTCATTACGAACAATTCTGAAATAGTAATTGAAATAAAAAAGTATCAATGCAAAAACAAGAAGAATGGAAAATTTTATTTCAAACAACTTTCCTGATTAGGTATTAGACCGAGAGATGATGACAGATTTTATGATACGATTTTACTCAGTATGCCTTTTTGAGGGCAGTATTGTCCGTATATCCTCATGATTATACCATCATTGAATTGACCAATAGTTACTGATAATTTTTCCTAGTTACCAAGTATTGATACTGAATATACCCTTGACGACGTTGTAAAATCGAATTGGTGTTTCGCCCTGTCAACAAAGTGAATGTTGCCGTTAACAACGTGCTGTTGGCTTTTATCACTTAGAAACATCTGCTTCCTTCAAATATGACAGTCCTATCATTCTAATAATTATTTTACGTTTGTCAATAAACTTCAAAGAACGAATCATCGAGTTTATTCGATGTATCATCATAACGAATACAACTCGAACAAACGAAAGTAATTGATTATACTTGTCTCGTAACTAGTATTACTACTGATAATAATGCACGAATCAAAGAGTCGTCGTAGGTTCTTTATATTAAATTATCATTATAATTATTATTAATATTATTATTCAGGTAAGATTTTAAACAGGCTGCCATGTGTTTCGTGATGAAATAATGAAACTGAATACTCGAAACACCATTGGCAGCCCGTTAGCGGTGGTCCGAATGGCTGGTATGGCCACGTAAACTTGTATTTGAAAAAGAAGAGAATTCCTCGTCCACCCTAACGGTATGCCAATGAGTTTTCGAGTATATTAGTTCTATTATTCCATTACAAAACAGACGGCAGTCTGATTGGAATCGTACCGAAGCACATATATTTTTTTTTATTATTATTTAATATGAAGAACCTACGACGACTCTTTGATTCATGCATTATTATCATGAGGATATGCGGACAACACTGTCCTCCAAAAGGCATATCGAGCAAAATCGTGTCCCAAAATCTATCATCATCTCCCGGTCTATATGTGCCGCAACTGGTATTGAATCTTGCAAAAGTCACATTTTTTAATATTATTTCGTACAGCAAACATGTACGACTAGTTTTCACTCCAGTTAATTGTCATTGCTGAAATATATTAAGCATGGTCATACACATGTTCATAAATTACTCGAATGAAAGTATGATATTGTTTTATCAAAGAAGTGTAGATTCCCAAAGAACTGATAAAATATTAGATACCCCCCAGTGGTAGGAATTCATTGAAAAATAGCTATTTATACAGTGATTTTCAAAAAGTTTGCAAAATATGGAAAAAAATTTATTATGCATTAGTCAGAAAATTTAATTTTTCACAAAAGTTGGTGCTTCTCTGAAAATTTGTATTTGAGTCATCAAAATTCTGAATTTCCAAACGGTGAACAGGGGAGAACTAAAAATAGAAATTTTGATCAAGAGTTATTACCCTTATTTTTTATATTATTGAATAAGTTCATTTAGAAAAGTTTTTAGAATCAAAAACAATATTAAGATTTGAAATCACAGTCACCTGAACAACAAACATTTTTTCTCCTAATTTTTATAGTTCTAGCCCATAAAGAGTACTAGTATCTCATATGCACCTTAAACGCATCCCTCATTTCCTACATCAATATTTCAATGCGAAATTTGGTACAATTTATCACTTGTAAGTAATTGAATATCGATTTTTTTGAAAATTGCTTGAATTTTAACTAGTTTTTTGGTGCAAATTTGATATATTCCTCCATATGTATGTTCATAATAACTATCAGTATGATTTAATGAAAGGAAATCATTGAATGAATCAATTTATTACTGGTAAACGATTAAATAATAAAATTTCGCAACTTTACAATGGTTAAGGTTTGGGATGATGCCGAGCTCTTTATCGAGAATGATTTTTTTTTTGAGAAATCGATGATAAAAAAAGTTTTCCATATGCTGCGATCTTTATGCCGGACACTGTATCATATGATAAATCATACTGAACACGAGCATAGAGCTACATTCATATTGAAATGTATAACACGATTCTCGAATGATGGTTCTGATTATGTTGCCGAGTATATAGACGGTAGCGGAGATACTCCCAGGATCTGTCGTTCAGTTGACAGATTGTCACGATTAAATTATCTGTCAGACTGCCTTTCGATTGAATTCATTAGTTTTTGGATATTTATTTCTCCAGAATCTGCAGCATAAACACAAGGAATTATTCTAATACCGAAAATGTACCTGATACTATCAAAGAGCCGAAGAGAAGGTAATTTTGAATGTATGTCTATGAATGTGATTTTTTGATTATGCATGTTGATCATATAAAATATCTACTTGCACTGCACTGTTTGGAACCTTTGGTGTAGTAATGAATATACTGGAGTTTTATCCCAACACCAAACCGATATTTTTCACACCTCGACACGTGTTTCAATCATCAAGAGAAAGATAACGAAGTGTGAAAAATATCGGTTTGGTGTTGGGATGAAACGCCAGTATATTGATATAAATTATGTTGTAGTTGTTTTTTGATAAAACAAAAATCTTACAGTATATTAAATTTTCTCTTGTGAATTATTTTGTAACAGTGATAAATTTTATCAGATAATGTAATCATTATTAACTCTAGTTGAGTCTATAAAAATTGACACGGGTGTGGAATTCGAATATAGCTTGAAGCAGGTGTGACAGATTGTCAACTTGATAACAGTGATAGGGGTTATTATACTGCTGTGAAAATAATCAAACTGGAAAGTTCGAGAAACTATGAAAATTCGAGATTCCAGAGAGAGTGGTGGAATCAATGTTGTTGTAGTGGAAAAGTTCCTCAAACCAGTAAAGAAATGAGTCACTTTCACAGCATGATTGAGAGATGATATCAATTCCATGTCATCAGCTGAGATGTTTTTGAAGCTCCAGATCCTGTTTGCTCAGAGAACTTATCCTTCTTTGCTTGTAATTCAGTAGAAATTCTACATCTGTATGACGAATCAGAGAGCATATCTACAAATACTGCTAAGTTGGAGCAGCTTTTTCATAATCAATTCAGTATAACAAAAATTTTGACAGTGCTACCAAATAGATATTCCATTTTTCAAAGTTCATGAGATTCTGTTACGCCCTGTACCATTCCTGGAGAGTTTGGAATTTGAGAAAACTTTGTTTTTCGAAATTTTAAATTCGGTTGGTAAATGGCGGAGATACAGTTGATCGTTTAATCAAAGAAAGTTGGTAATGAAAGTCAAACATAAATCATCCCAACTGACTAACGCCGTCAGCAGTTACCATAGGAAACTTCTAGGAAAGATACAGTTGAAAATTTAGGTTCTCGCGTAATTGCAGCATAAATATTTCCCAACAATTATTAAAAAAATCCTCAAAACTGAATGGCACCTATAAAGAAATGCTCACAATTGCCATTTCTGAAGTGACAACGTGATCTTTTCAGTTAGTCATGATGAAAAATTATGAATTTTCAAAAGCCCCCCTAAAAGTTTTGGAGCATTCCGAATGGAATCGAAGATACAAGATGTTTCATTTTGAGTGTTCTAAAAATAAAAAATAGTTCTTTAACGGAGGTGGCTTTAAACATAAGAACTCGAACAGATAAGCATCACTTATCGAATGAGTAATCTGATAATTCATAATTTTTCAACTTGAATAAATAAGAAGAGCTTGTTATTATTTGAGAAATGATAGTTGGGAGTGTTCATTTAAGTGTACCATTCAATTTTGTGTCAATTTTTAGTCATTGTTGAGAAATATGGATGATTAAATCCCATCAGGACCCCAATTTCTAACTGGATCTCTCCTTGAAGCTTTCTCTTATAACTGCCAATGTCTTTCGTCAGTTAAGATGATTTAAGTTTGATTTCCATGGTCACATTTTTCGATTAAATGATCAACTGTATTTCCGTCATTTATCAACTGCTTCTGGATTCTTGAACACAATCTCGTGATAAATATGAGGGTATTTCGAAAAACAAATATTTTGTTTTCAATTTCATTTGATATTTCTTGGTTTTTACACATGGTATTCATCTATTCTTGCGAATATGCGAATGAAGAAAGAAGAAAAAGTAAAAAAAATTGTCGTAGAGTTAAAGGTGATATTTTGTTAAAGGTTTTTCGTTGGTTACTCCAATTTTCCGCACTCCCCTAGTATCACTATCATTTTGAAATAGAGAGTGCACGAATAACATAAATCATTGTTGACATGTACTGAGGAATAAAGGACGCATGCCTCAGAAATCAATGAAGTAGGAGATAACGGTTTTTTTTAAATCAACCTCGAACCGTTGAACCGTTTTTATATTTCCATCGCTATAATACAAGATAAATGTCTTCCACGAAGACCTGAACCCTAATCCGATGAAAAACTAACGATAACCCATTATATCCAGAGATTCTTTCAGCTCCGCAACAAATGTGAACGACATGTGAAAGATAAGCGACTAAGACAAGAAAAGAAGTATTGAAATAATCTGTCCTTGAATGGCTTCGGGGTCTTTGCAGAGCACACCGCGGAGACAACACAAAAATGACGGCATTTATCAAAGTAACGGCAGTGTTTCGGATCGAAATTCTCACCAATATCGAATATGATTTCGGAGGACGCAATATCTACTCGCTTTCTTGACGAGCGTACGCTTTTCCTGTCAATTTCGCTGATAGCGGACCGGCACACAGGTCGTAAAACGTGATCGAGTAGCGGCTAGAATATTTTTCAGTCGAGTTTGAGAGGTTTCCGAATCACCGAGTTGATGGCTCGGGATTCTTCACCAACATACGAGGTCAAGAGAGAATCGGAGTTCTGTCACAATTGAACTCTTCATAACTTCTGAAGGCGAGTTCGGACTTTTCTTTATCGTCGAGCACGACGAAGGCATGTCAAGTATCAGTTTTTCCCATGAACTATCATTGAAATAGCTATTCATATAATAATGATAAAATGCCTTCATTTTTCTTTGAAAGAAAACTCTGGTAATGATTTGAAATCAGAATTATCCATCACCGTCATAATAGTATCAGACCGATCGATGGTAACACAAAATTTCCGGTCATTTGTACCAAGTATGGCGACCCTTCAGGGCTCTAATTACGTAATATCGAAAAGAAAAATGTTGGTCATAGCGCTGGTACTGGCGGCCAAAACAAATCATATCTATCTGCTCTTGAATGTGGTAAGTTATTATTATGTCGTTCCAAAGATATTTGAAAAAGCCAATATCTGAAATGAAAGATAATTGAATTTTATATTATTCAGACCAAAAAAATACAGAGGGTTCCATTTGAAATAACAAAGTTACCTTTGTCCGAAATTATAAAAAAGTGACAATGATTTTTGAACATTCTGTATAATATTCAGAAACGGGTTTTATCGAAATCAATAACTCACAACCTCTTTCATGCATGGTCAGAATTCGAAGGAATGATTTCTATACATTTCGATGTTATTTAGTTTCCAATTGTAGCTAGCATTTTTATAAAAAAATCAATAACTCGAGAACGGTTATAGTTAGGTACATAAAACCATATGAACTCATAATATTTTTTCCTTAGCTATTCAAAAGTGTAACAAAATACAGGGTGTTTCATTTAAAAAAGCACAACTTTAATATGTCACACTTTTTGAGCCACCCTGTAGACTCCAAAATAATTTCCTTTTGTAGCCTTAATCAATATACATATAATAAAATGAACGAATTCCCGAAAAATCCCGAAAAAATTAAAGTTTGGTTCACAGGGACCGTGTGGTATGGGGTACCCCACCCTGTATATATAACATGTACCCTTCATTATTCCAAACACTCTATATTCATAGCTTCAGTATATTTTGGTCGATCAACAAACCAATCTGATTGATCCTCTATGATAAACTCAATCAACTTATAACCTCGTAGGTGAAAGCAATCACTGAAGAATTGAGTATATTGTTGACTACCCTGTATACAAATAACGGCGTATTTTTTCTCTGTATTATGGAAAAATATTTCTCGCGAACATTACGAATTCCAAGTCGTACACAGTATTGAATATAAATGAGATATTGATATTTTTTCATTCAGCTGAATTTCTCCAAAAATCACAAAATTCATGATTTGGCGCCCTCTAGCGCCGAATCTAGTCATACGATCTAGTTGGGCCAACGGAGACTTTCACTCACAATGGTTCCAGCTATACATATAAAAAATTCAGCCATTTTCACCATAAGGTCTGTGCGTGGTCCTTTCCGTCTCAAGTTTTTCAATTTTATATTATTTCAGATTCTATTCAAATGAGAAGTGGTGACGTTGTTTATTGAATCTAAAGTTGAGTATACTCACAAATTTTCTTTGGACTTTTTCGAAACGGTTTCTTGGAACAATGGCACTAGAGTGGACACTGTGGATAAATTCCCAATAATTAGAAATTGAACCAATATGCAGCTCAGCATGAAATGAATGCACTTAAGAATGTCTACCCTTTTTCGATCCATAGTGTGAGTATTTCAAACGGACACTTTATGGCATATTGCAAACATCATTAATTTCAAGTGCTGGTTTGATGACTTCCGTGTATTTTCAAATGTAGATTATCTTAACTCCCAAGCAGCGTTTGTTTCTATGAACAATTTGGTGTTCTGAACCTCAATGGTGTTGTAAGTTTTTCCGGGTTTTCGTCCGATTGAATTTTTCATCTTAAATTTAATTTATATTTTGATTTTGTATTATTGATTCAATAAAACTTTGGTTGAAGAGTTTTCATACTGATGTTCTTAAAGAATATAGTGGCATTGATGACGTTTTTTGAATATTCAGATATATTTTGTGAATTTTCGGTACATATCTGTACGGTTATGTGAGTAGAAATATAATATAAAGTAGCAGTACTCTGTGTCCTAACATAATTCATAGTTAACCACCATTTTGGAAAATGTCACAGTAAGACAGTCAATTATATTAGAAAAATGTTGATTTTATTGTTGAAAATTGGTGTTATTTCAGTCAACGGAATTCATCCGTGAAAGTAATCCTCATATAAGTCTTCGAGAGACTTTGTCGTCCTTACCACGTTTGACGAGACAAAGTTTTCGAAATATTGAAGGAAATCTGATTTTTTCGTGATATGGAAAAGTTTGAAAAAATAAAACTTCTTCATAACAACAATTTTTAGCTTCACAGAAAAGTGTTTTTGAAATTTTCATGTGACGTATTGGTTTTTATAAAATAAGTTACTTATACCTGAATGAAAGGACACCCTCAATCAAATATTACCTTTTGTCATGACATCAACGGTGTATCACACGATATGTTTATCTATAGTAAGTCTTTTTCACAAAAACCATCCAATTCCTTTTTGTAGCAGTTGGCATAAAATGAGTGTCTTAATTTTGCAAACAACTGTACGATGAAACCTGATAATGAAATCACAAATTATCTTCAAAGAAAAATAGACTTGACATGAATAACAAAGGACTTCGCACTTCTCTCATGGAAAATAAACATCGGTTACATTTCTTGAAATTTCAGTATGTTGCAGAATTTGATCAAGTTTTCGAAAGTGTCCATTGATCCAACCTGATCCTATTACTAGTTTTCGAGATATAGAAAATTTTATCTCATTATTTTAACGCAATTAGAGGATTTATTGCTGGACTTATTATTAGTCGAATCAGAAAGTTAGCAAATTGTTGACATCATAATGTGTCATCAATTGACCGTGGTGGCGCGCAGATAGTGTTCTCGCTTACTATGCCAAGGGTACGCGGGTTCGAATCACCCCACCGTCACCGGCCTCGTGCATGGTATCACACGTTAAAAGGTGAGGGCTGCGTCTTTCCTAGCTCGCACAAGTCTCTCCAGGACTTCTGAGGGTTGCTCGTAAGGGGGCAGTTGATGGAAATAACAATTTTAACAATTTTGTTTTAACAATCATAAATAAATATGAACAAAAGCAAACTATGAAAGGTATGAATGTTTGGAATGGCATATTATTCTGAGCTGGACCTGTTCATCGAGCGATTCAGTGCTCCTTCTCGTAGCCATATGAGAGATAGGTTATGAAAGTTGCTTGTTATAGGGTAACAGTCATACATTTTCAATAATAACGGAGGTGCAATCCGACGTAGAGGTTATTCGAATACCATGTACAATCAATAAGTATCGTTTTTCTGTACTTGATATTTATTCTAAAAATGTTTTGGAGTGGAAATAAAACGGTGACACTACCTAAGTTAATACATATAAGTACACCAGAAGAAAAAATTTGCATACATAAAATAATTATTTTATCATCATGGATATTGATGTGAGATTGTGAGATATCAATCCACATGGCATATTCCACGTCGTTAGGTACGAGAAAATAAGTGAAAATAACAATTCAATTAAATCCATGGAAATCCTGTTTCTGAAAAAGCAAATCAGATGAAATCGATCCAAGGGACTCCTCATGGATGTCACAGTATTCATCTATACAACCCCGTTTTATCTAGAACTTATGTCAAATTCAGCTTCGAGTCACAATCTGAGAATGAAATATGACTTCCGTTATGTCGTGGCATTCTCAATATCTACTAACGTGAAATCCATACTTGAAATGTGTGTTTGGTTTCGAAAATGATGGTCAACACTAACTTGTTTCCGAATTGATCTAATGGCGATTTTATAGAGATAATAACTCTGAACAATAAATATAGTAGGGGACTATATAATTACATCAGATAATTAATCATTATTCATAAAATATTTCTGTATTTGAAACCATTATCGATTTTTCAGGTGGTTCCATGCATGAAGTAAAATACTTACAAAAACATGTGTGGTATAATGTTATATTGTTGGAAAGGGGAACATTCTCCATGAAAATTGAAAAATAAAAAATATGATTTATTTGTTATATCTAACAGAAAACAACTACTTCCCCGGCACAAGCCACGCTGGACATTGAACTACATCTGATAGATATTGTGAAAAGACTCTAACTGAAAAGGAAAGAAAAAATCTAAAAGTGAAAATTCGCATTTTCATTCAGATAGCTGATTTTTTAAATTCTCTCTAGTTTTCATTGAAAAAATCATTAAATAAATTATCATTCAATCATTAAATAAGTTAGATATAACAAATAAATCACATTTTTCATTCTTCAATTTTCATGGAGAATGTTCCCCTTTTCAACATGAATACCTCCCAAGAGGTACCTTGAACGATGGAAAATAGCGACTAAAGTTTGTCTTTCAGTCGCAGATGGTTCCACAACAGATTTTATGAATGTCCTATTCATATTTTCGAACCAAAAGTAATATTGTTGTTTCATTAAAATCAATGCTTAGGTATTCTGATACTTTTATTCGGGCCGCAAAAGTAGATGAGGATTTGTCTACATTATTGAAATGTTCTTTAATATCAATATTGTTTGAGAGTGAAATTCGAAAGAAAGAAAAAACGAGAGAGTTTTTTGCCAAGTTTCCAAATTGCTTGTGTTTGATTTTCGAGATCAGAAATATTAAGTGTGGCCCAACATGCTTTGGATCGCGACCACCAATTTGAAGGCAAGAGTTTGAAAGATTCTTAGTGCATTCGAGAGTCTAGAAATTGCCAAGTGAAAAAATAATAGTATAAATGAGGATGAGACAAGTTCTATGCAGCCCATTGTTCAAGTTCATAGTATAATAAAGGTTTTTCCTCTCCTTGATGAAATCAACAGTAGTGTCGGATAATGACATATTTTACTGACTCAGTTTCTCTTTTCTTGGATTTTAATCAGTGAAAATTATGTCAGTGTTGAGCTCGAAAAATTAAAATTTAGCGATAGGACGTTTGCTAAGCATATGGAAAATTAATTTTCCTTCTGCAGAAAAAATAATTTTTTTAAGTCTCGTTTACACGTACCTGAAGGGTCTTGTGTTTTCCGGCGTACTTTCTAGTGAACAAAGTAAAGTGCAATAAAAATTTGTTAATGTGAAAGTCTGTTATAAAAAAAGCCATAAGTCTAGTTCGTGCTTATCATTCAATCAGATAATATTTAAGAGCAAAATTCTAATCCATTCAAAAGTTAACAGTACTCATTAAGAGTTCCAATATTATGTACCGTCATTTTGTTTTGGCTGGCTATTTCTGTTTGAAATTCTGCAATTATATAGAGAATTGAAAGACGACATAAAATAATCCAAGCCATCGGTTCATCTTTGGGGTATAGTAGTCCAGCTAAGTCTATACCTACAACATTGAAATCTTTTCCACATATTATTCTTCCTCTAGGTAAAGGGGCAACTCGTGTATATAAAGGTTTACTGTTGAACCTCTTACATACAGAGCATTTTGAAATTACTTGCCTGACAGTCTTTCTTTCCTTCGAAATCCAGAATTTTTCTCTGAGTATCCTTAACAGTGTTTGGACTCCTGTGTGACGACTGATTATATGGTATTCCTCTATTAGCCTAGCTTCAAATACGAGACTATCAGTAATCCTATATATCGTTTATTTGGTGTCGACTACAAATGATATTTCAATTAAAAGAAGCAATAGTAGCTGATGTTTTGTACATAAATACGATTTAGTTTCAGTAATATTGAAGTATTCCTACTGAATACAAGTACCATCTAGAAAAATTCACATCAAGATATCGTCTGCTTTTGTAATTGAAGCCCCAATACCAACTAAGATTTACTCATCGAAATGAAGTTCTCAATTACGGTTGCTTGAAACACTTTTTTACGACAGTACTGGAAACTTGAACATTGAGTACTGTCAGAGAGTTCAAACTATTGCAGCAGAAACACTTGAAGTATTCGAATAATCTTCTCAAATGAATTAGAACAGGATAAATAAATATACTGGAGGATATAGGAGGATTAAACATTAGTTTAACCCTTCGTTAGTGTTCAGGGGTATATCATACCCCAGAACTGCAAGTCACAGCTCTTAAATCAAAACGAGTAGAACTACCGACCTCTAGTGCTTAGTAGCTGTAGTTGAAACATATTCCTCCAGGTACGTTACATTCTCAGCTCTCTCCAACGGCTCAGTTGTAAGTGAGACATCTTAGAAGTCAGTCAGGGTACGACATACCCCGGAACACTTTTAATGTAACTATTTGTGTTATCTAGTTTGGAGGTACATTTTTCAGTTGAAATAGTATTCTGCAAAATATTTTTGACTATTTTCATGAATATTTCAGGAGTTTCAATAAATTTGTAAAATGTTTACAAAGAAGAACAAAAAAGACTGAAACGTTTATGGGAAGAATTTGGCGCCAGTTCTGATGATGATGATGAGTCATTTATTGATAGTAATTCTGAAGGTGAAGATGATGGAGTGCTAGAAGAAGTCGGCGTCGCACAAATAGACGAAGAACATGCTAGAGAAAAAACAGAACACTCAGGGGACGAATCGGAAAATGCAGTTTCTGAGACGGAATATGAAGAAGAAGGAGATTCAAATCCGAGTGATAACAGGTATTTTTTAGATAAAAACAAGTCAAAATGGGCAAATGGCGTGAAAGGAATTGCACGACAGAATAAGACCGCTATTGACTGTTGGCTCTTATTTTTCACCGAAGATATGCTTGATGACATAGTTCGATATACGAATGTCAAATTAGCAACTGAGGCCCCTAAATACAATACACACCATCAGTATTTAGTGAAAGAGACCGATAAAATGAACTTAAGGCAGTTAGTTATGGGGTTGCTTTATTTGACTGGGTTATATAAAACACACCGACAAAACATGTCAGATCTTTGGAATACTGATCGAAGGTGCAATTTCTTGAATTATGAAATTGTTTGAGGCAAATATTGTTTTTCTTTCATCCAAAGGAAATAACATTGCCGCATATTTTTCTTTTGTGACCCCTACAGTTTCCAATCCCCTTAATTGCGTTTCTAATTCCATAGAGATTGGAAAGGTAAATATAGTCAAAATCGGTCTCAACGTGCGGGTGTGAGACTTAGTCACCGAAAATTTATTTAGTTTCCTCTCATTCCTTTGTGTTGAATCATACCCGTTCAAATAAAATCCCAATGATACATGAGACAGACATACGATTTTCATATGCGAAAAGCCGATGTGTTGATAATAATAATTTTCAGCAGCGCTAACCCGCACGATAAGACCGATTTGGACTATACCTGTATTATTCATTGCTTGTTTGAGGACTAAACTTAATAATGTTCTTACATATACCTCGATAAGGAATTCATCTTTTGAAAATCTAGTCTTCAACTGGTCAATAGCCAGCATGTAATTCGTTGCTGATGAAGGGAAACTTTCTACCAGTTCTCTTGCTGCTGAATCTACGTCTGTTGCTTGCAACAGGTACTGGAATTTATCTTCAGTTTCAATATCTTCATCTTCGTGGATTTTCCGCAACTGTGCCCACAAACCGATCCAGTTGTTGACATTCCCGTAAAATTTCTTAAATTCGATTTTTGGTCAACAAATACTCCTCTTGTTATTCTCACTGCTTCTTCAGTCCTGGGAACTTGCTTGGTCTTCTCCTGATGTCATCTTTAATAGAACTCATACTTGGATCTTTGTCTGAAGAGCTCTTCTAGATATTGTTCTATTTTGGTGAATTCTTCTTCTAGGTCGACTTCCTCGTTATCGCTGGCTAGTAACGTAACTCTGATGTTTTCATCCGCTGGGAATAATCGGTTATCATTGTCTTCTAGTTGCCTCAAAAGGGATTTCACGTCGTCTTTAATCCCTTCTTTCTGAGTGAGCTTTTTGCCTATTTCTGCAGACATTCTCATGAAAAGTTTTCGGCTTATTTCTAGTTCTCTCTTAGAGCAATAACGCACGAGTCACAAACCGAGGCGGTTGGCGGTCACGCGAATTTTAACTTATACAGTATCGGAAACTTTTCATCTGTGGTAGAGACAGAAATCTACGCGAGCAACAAGGAACGCAATGATATGATAATACCACATAATTAAGAGAGACGCACTACTGCGCGCCTCTCCTGTTGCCTCGTCCGACGAATTAACAACTCTCGTCTATATATGGTAGAGAACACACTGACATTCGCGTAATCGACTTATAGTTATCCATTATTACGGTCGCCTAATGTTGTTGCTGTACTTTCATCTTTGACTTTTTTTTTACATTCCATAGATACCTCAATACGGAGGAAAATAACTAATACAAACAATTGTTTCAACAATATTGGCACCTCACTGATCAATCATCATTAGGTAACAACACAGGTATGAATTTTCGTAGTTGTTGAACAATCATCATAACCACCAAATTCGTCTGTTATTTGAGCTAACACCGGAGTTTTTGTATACCAAAGATGGTTCCAATAACTAATCTCCATTTTCAACGTAGACATCATTACGCGAGTTTGGTAATCATAAACAATCCAGGATGTCACATACATTAAACACATGTGTGGCCGGTAGGTTGACGGTCTAAGGCGCAGGCCGTTCGAAACTTCAGTATAGCGGTAGTCGGTTCTAGCCAGATGTATGTACGAGGGATTTTTTCTCAAGTATTCAATATCGGAATCGATAGTCGTCCACGACAGTCCTTGTTGAAAGCAAGTGTATTGTGTGTTGTCTAGATGCCAATCTCGTCTAGTGCTAGCTTGGAGTGCACGCCGGCCACCCGAGGTAGGCCACCAAAAATCAGTAAGTCGCCCTGGAGCTCTACGGCAAATAATAATAATAGCCGTCCTCTACCCGCACAGGCTATGCCTTTGGGTACACTCTACGAGTGTTTATGAGGGAGTATTATTATTATAATTATTTCAATTACATACGTATAGATCTGTGGTGTCTGATACAGTTTTCATTATAGGAGTTCATAAAAGGTCTTCTTTTCAATCATGTAATATGACCGTTGAAGATACAGAGAGGAAAAGTCCATTTTCAGAGGAGGTGGTAGAAAAAAGCTATTTTTCCTTTACCACACGAGTAAGTAAATTCCTTGTGCAGTAAAGGGGAAATATTTTTTGTTCTCTTTGTGTGATACCGATGGCGCCCAGATAAAGTTCATGACAATATCTGCAGAGCCTGCCATTGGATCTGGGACCATTATGAATTTGCTGTCAGTATAACCATCATAACCGGTGATCACCTATAATATGGCAGACATGTTTCCTTTCACTCCGGGCGAAACGGTTTTTTCGGCTACAGGTGAGTAAAATCTGTCCTTACAAAAGAAGGGAGTAAGAACGAAATATCAGGATTTTCTTTGTCCCCCGTAGATCGATAGATTCGCTACTGTTGAACCTCAACATTTCGGAAGGTTTCCGCAAGACGACAGAATTACGAGAAGATTCTGAGAAAGGGGCTAATTAAAATATTCATGAGGGTAAAATAGAATATCTTCACTAGATATGTAATTAAGTAAGTAACTAATTTCAAGGATATTACAAGAATTTAAAATAAATATTCTGGGCGAGATTTAAGTGAATAGGTAGAAACTCATTACTCAAAATAATTAACTATTTCTTCAGTATAAATATAACGAAAAACTTTATTCCAGTTTTCTAAAATGGTAACGCAGTTTTTGATAATCTATTGGTTTCGTTTTTGTCTTACAAAAAACAACTACTGTTGGTTATGAATATTTTGTCACAAATCGGATCTATAGAAAAACTGGTTAACTATTTTGGTAAGAATTAAAAATTCATCAACTTCGAAATTCTACTAACCTTATTGTCCTTCTGCCACGAACACGAACCACGTTTATTGAATACTTTGCAGACTATCAGTGCATCCTGGCCAGGATTAACTTCTGTATAGGAAGGTTGCTGTTCAAACTTTTGAACAGCTTGACTTTCTGCAAAAAAAAATGAAATTAAGTCAAATTAGCAGTAATTTTTTTGGGTTTAATTTTTTTTTCAGAAATGTTTAATTACTTTGTTTGTGTGTGAGTTTGTGACATTATACCCTTTATGGTCTGATTTCAATATTTAGAAAATGAACGTTCTGTTAGAAGTTGTCTGAAAAATATCACGGAACTTGAAGGAATGAATAATTGGAGAAACAAAGGGCCTTCGATACTTAAGACTTTATGCCAAACTGAAACAGTATATTCCTCAGAAAATATTCAAGTTTACAAAATCCAGATTCGTTTTTAAAAGGATTGATTATCGTTTGAGTATCAAAACTTCTGGAAAGAATACTTAATATACAAAATCATTCACCCCCTTACCCCGCCAAATCCACAACAGAAGATCGACGAGACATATTTTGACACACAGGTCGAGCAAAAATTGAATGCACCATAGCGTTTGCCATGCTATGTGCGATGTGCGAGACAGAATACAGTCGACCAGCACCAAATGTGTGACGTTATTGATTGAAGACTTTCAGCGACTTATCTGAACCACGGCTCCCCAGAGTCAATCGCCGCTAGTCGAGTGATTCCGTTTATTCGAGTCTCAGTCTCGTCATTGATATAATAATAATAATAATAATAATAATAATAATAATAATAATCTTTATTCAGCACAATATACAATTCCTAGTTTGGTAATACATTAAAGATTGGCTGAAAAGGCGAAGTTCATCTGTTGTAAGGAATTCACAAGATGGTCTTCCACTTAACAGCAGATTACAAAACATATATACATATATATGCATATATATACACATATACACACATACATAAATAATAATTGAAAAAAAAACTTTGTTTTCTCACTGTATTAATGAGGAACTAAAAAAAAAATAAAGTAAAATCCTAATATATCGAATGATATGTAGAGTTTCAGACATAAGAGGATTCTAGGAGGATTTCAGGAGTTCCATGTAATTCTTTCGAAGAGTAGTGAATACAGCATTATGAATAGCGGATAAGTATATTATAAGAAAAACTACGTTCAAATAAAGAAGTTCTGTGAGTTGGAGGTGTTAAAGTACCTTTTGACCTGATATTCAGGTTATGCACATCAGTTAAGAAAATTAATTTTCTGAATAGGTATGACGGGTTTTTGGTTAGAATTATTTTATGGTAAAGAGTAGCGCAATGAAGTTTTCTACGAGATTTCATATTCAACCACCCAGCTTCTTGCAGTTTATGACTTATTGGTTGACGTCTACGAACACCATAAATAAAACGGAGGCAATAATTTTGGATTTTTTGGATTCTATTCGCATTCGCAGCAGTGAGACACGGACCAAAGACGGTATCACAATGTGTAAAACTGGACAAAACTAAGGAATCACACAGCATTTTTTTTAAATTCACATTCAGCAACGCACGAGAGCTGTACAACATTTTTAGTTTCCAAATACTTTTACGTATACATTCTGAAATATGCTTCTCAAATCGTAAGGAATTATCCATCCAGAGACCTAAGTTCCGAACATCTTCGCAGAACTGTACTGAAATGTCATTTATTTTAATGGAAATTAATTGTGAATTTAGCAATTTATCAGTGTCATATGTGCTGGTCGACCGCCTTCTGTCTAGTTCATCCCATGGCATGGCACACGCTATGATACGTTAAATGTTTGCCCGATCTGTATGTAGAACCAATGCAATAAACATATTCGATTTGTTGAATGTTTCATAATAAGCGCAGAGGAGCACTAGTGCATTAAGTTAATATAGTTAATATAGTCCATTACTGCTTAATAATTGTTCGAATATATTTCATTCAATATCTACTATTCTCATAGTTCCTAAACAAACCATTGTACTCAAATTCACTTCAATTGTCAAACAAATCCGATTTATTATGTAATACACCTCTTATAAGCTCAATCAGTCAATCAATTTGGAATTATGGACCTGTATTATAAAACACATCTAATTTTGAAACTAGGTGTTTCTGTAAAAACGAATTGTTGATGGGCATAATTGAAGCATGCAATATTCAATTCAATTGTGAACGATATATGAGTAAAACCTCATAATATTACCCTGCAAGAAATCTAAATTTTGATTTTTCCGGTAGTTCGTCTAGAAAGTATAGTGCACAAACTCGTGGGTAAACTGGTTATCAAATATACGTGTGATAAGACGACAAATACCATCCTGTCACACTCGTTCTGGAGAATCTTTTTTTTTTCTTACTATTTGCATTCTCAACTTTCAAAATGTATTTTTAAGAAAAACTTAATTGTTTTTATTTATATTAGGAGGATCAATGAAAAAGTTGTAATTTTATTTTTATATACTCTGCAAAGAACTTTTATAATTGATATTTCAAAAAAAATATTGAACTAAAAAAACCACTGAATTCACAAATAAATTAAATCATATCAGTTGAAATAAAGGCATGATTCAAGTAAATGAAATAGTAAAATCGACAATGACACAAAAGAAGCATGATTTAAGGTTCTGATTCGTATAGAAAACTGATTTATTCATCAAATATAATATAATGTTTCCAGTTTCAAACAGTCAGCAAAGCTGTTTTAATCAGATATGTTCTACATACTATGTGCTTATTCACCATCTTATCTGATAGACAAGCGAATAATAGCCCAAGTTCTGTCTGTTTGCACTTCCTGTAATCCTTCTTACATCACCGTGTAAAGCTTCTAAATCGCTTTCGTGTGCCTAAAATTCCATGAAATTCACGGAAGCGACGCCTTTTGTTTTTCTTGGAAGAGGATTCGCGAACCCTGCCCCTGCATTAAATTTCGAACTTGGTCCTCACCATCCTTGTGAGAGTTGATTTTCATTCTATACGGATATATTCCTTGATGGCACTCAATATTAAATGAAGCAGTTGTCTATTGATCGTCGAAAAGTGTTTCATTTTATTCGAACATATTCCCACAAAATCAGTATTTCCATGTCGGTAGTGAATATCTAAGGTAAAACATGAGAGTGAACTCCAAGTATCAGTGCATATGGATGATTGTTCAAAGGGAGAATTTCTCTATACTTACACTGATCAAATTGAACATAAACAAAAAACTTCCTCAATAGGTCGTGTTCTTCCATGCGATTTGTCAATATTCTATGGATGGATGTTCGTTCTCCTATGTCGACAATAGGGGAAAGTCGGGTAACTGTGCGCAGTTTTACCTTTTTGTGTAAAACTTGGTATAAAACATCTTCAAATATAAATTCCTATAGATCATTGTGAACTTTGATATTTTCTCCACGATTTGATTCGTTCAAATTTATTGAATACGAATATTGAAGATATTTTGAATATTTTATAAAAATCGGTTGCACTGCGCACATTTACCCCATACCTATGGGGTGAATATGCGCACTATTCGGGTGAATGTGCGCAGTGAAAATATTATACATTTTACAGTACCTATATAAAAAACTGTTATAAAAACAGAAGTTTAATTTCTTCGAACACAAACATTGACAAATAATCTAAAATAAGTAGTTAAAAAATACATTAAAAGTCACAGTTGTCACACATATAATTTTCAGGAGAGTCCAATCCAGTGCAGAGAGCATGAGCCCAGTTTGAACAACCAGTGCAGCGATACCATGTTTCAGTTTTGATTGGTGGCTCTCCACAGACAAGACATTGGTTTTCATCAACACCCGGAATGTCGTCACACTCATTGTCATCACAAATTGAATCCCAAACTATTTGGTCCTCTTCGCTATCGCTGTCTTCAATTATCTTTTTTTTTCGGGATTTTCTTCTTGCAGGATGACTTTTGGATATTTTTTTTAGCGTTGCTTCGACGTTCTAGTTCATTTTGACGAATTTTTCTGTTATTTTCGGCTTCTGTCAACTCATCCTTATTGGGTGTGGCTGTGAGTATAACGCTTTTTTGTTTATTTTTTCTTTTCTGATTTCTAGTAGGAGGTTTGGCAATTGGAATTAGCGATAAGGATTCTGCAGTTATATGATTTTTCGATTCAGTCACTGCTTGTGAATTTTTAATTAGCAAAGGTTTTTTTTTTCTTACGATACTTTCAATTTCCATCAAATCAGCCATTTTACTACTTGTAGGCTGATCGTGATCTGGATTTGTTCGAGATGGATCATCAGGTAGTGGAACTGGAATTTCGTTTTCCTTTCCAGCTGCTGCTTCTTCACTCTCCAAAATAGGCATAAATTGAGAAGCGGGTTCGAAATCATCATCGGTAAATTTTTCTGGCTGATATGGATAAATCCCCGAGAAATTGAAACCAGATATGGTCTTGTCCATAGTCGCAACTTTCACGAATGCTTTTCCAAAAATGTCAGCTAAATCGTACATTCTAATTCGCTCCGCATTCCTCAAGAACAAGTCACACTCCTTATTATAAGCGGTTTTCAACGGTCCGTAGAAAATGACATCCAGTGGTTGTAGACGATGAGATGTATGTGGTGGGAGAGTTAAAAGGACAATACCATGTTTTTTACACAGTTCGTAAATGGGTAGTGATATATGACTTGAGTGGTTGTCGAGAATAACGAGAACTGGCGCTTCTGAAGTTGGCTTAACTGATTTAACAAATTGCTTGAGCCATTCCAGAAATAATTCTTCGTTACTCCAACCTGATATCGAACAGTGATATGAGGCTCCTGTTGGACCATTCTTGGTCAGTAAATCTGTCATCCTCTTTCGAGGAAAAATGAACATTGGAGATATATATCTACCACTCGCATTGAAACAACATATTACCGTTACATTTTTTCCTCTCTCTCCTGATGTCTTGAAACCTAACTGTTTCACCCCTTTTGGAGCCAAACACTTTGCTGGTTTATGAACTACTGTTACACCGGTTTCGTCAACATTATAGATGTTTTCTGCTGTGAACTTATTTTTATCATAGAGTTCTCCCAAATTTGAATAGAAAAGTTTTACATCCTCTTTGTTGAACGCCTTAAAACGGTTAACACTTGTTGGTTCTGGTTTTCTCAAAGAAATGACGGGGTGCCTTTCCATGAAGTTATAATACCAGTCTTTACCAGCAATTTTTCTGTCCTTATTGAATTTGTGCTTCACTCCATTCGCTTCTGCAAAGTCATATGCTAATTTTCGGAGTTTCATTGAAGAGAGACCATGAAACATTTTTGCCAGTCTCACAACATGTTGAACCAATTCCTGTTCATGTTGATCAAAAAAAGTAATAGAGCCACCCAAACGGATATCCTTGAAACGTTCACCCTCCTCGAGTTTCATTTTTTTTTCTAATTGTGGACTCCGGAATCCCATGTTCCCTGGATGCAGCCCGTATAGAACATCCATTACTGATTTCATGAATCGCATTTTGTAATTCTTCCTTAGTCCATTTTCCATTTTCTGTTTTTCTTTTATATTGCCTAGGCATCTATGAAAAAATAATTGCATTTAATATTATGTTCGTATGGGGTAACTGTGCGCGCGTACATTTACCCCCCTTCAATCGCGCACAGTTACCCGATTTAGTTTCTTGGGAAATGGCTTTTCCCAAATCTTTCATTATCAGTTTGCCAAATTCAATTCAAATAGTAAGATA
Source organism: Chrysolina haemoptera (assembly GCA_958298965.1). Classification (NCBI taxonomy): domain Eukaryota; kingdom Metazoa; phylum Arthropoda; class Insecta; order Coleoptera; family Chrysomelidae; genus Chrysolina; species Chrysolina haemoptera. The sequence continues at coordinate 32,545,354 of OY282587.1, forward strand.
TTCTAAAAAAAATGCCCTTTCTACTGATTCAAAAATCATACAATAAAAGTCAAAACTATCTTACTTACCGCTTAAAATGTTTGGATCAAATTTGATATCACGCCACCATCGAAACAATGTCAACATACTGAGCGCACCCTATGTGAGATTTTCGTGAAACGTGAGCAAAATTTGCAGTTGGGCGCTTGAATGATAGATGTCACAAGACGTTTTCGAAGATATATTCAATGGCCTGACTACAACATGGGTGCGCACAGTTCCCAGCTGCGCATATTCACCCGACTTTCCCCTATATTGTTTCATATACAGTTCCTAGGAGAATAGAGGTACTCTATACTCGTTCACAATGAGCGAAAGCTACATGAGACCATGTTACAGACGTATGTGAAGCTGACACAGCAGTTTCAGCACAATCGAAAAAAACAAGTGCAGTATTATAACTATTTTCTAACACAACTTTCAATTTTCTATCTCAAGCCGTTCCGAAAAAAAAAAGGTTGTGCTAGCTTAACCCTTATAAGATGGCACATCCGTCCCGTCAGAGGCAGGCAATAAATAACATATCGACTCAACTTATTTCAATCAGTCCTCGTTTGAAGACCACGACAGACACAGATCACAAGCGACAAAAATGCTAGTGCGATAGCTCGTTCTGTATGGTCCCTATGTCGCCTCTTTCTGTCTTCTGTCGCTGTCTCTTCTTGTCGCTACATGATGTTACGAACACCCTCCAACGTTGAACGCTTGATAGTTCGTCGTATCGTGTGGCCACGTTCCGGCTATTGTCGCTATTTTGTACCGAGTCAAAGGAATTCCTCCAAAACAGTGGCGTAGCCAGGTTTTGAGTGTGGAGATGTTGGGGTAGGCTGGACATAATTATTATGGTAATATTATGAAATACGGTAGTGATTGGAGGCTTGGGAGGAGAGCTGCAGCCCCAAATCCCCTCCTGGCTGCGCCACTGATTCGAAGGAAAACATTCGTTGATTTTGTGAATGGCTACGCGACTGGCTCGGAATAATTTGAGATATGAAATAGTGCCAATGTTCAAAATTGATTTATTGTTTTTCACTTCATCACGTAAAAAACTAAATATTTCCCACTTGAGACGTAAACAATTAATTAATAATGAAAAATGATTTATTCCAATCTTAGGCAAAAACAATAGGTAAATCGTTTGTAAGTATCCACCAGAAAACAACTACTGCCCCGTACGACCATTGCACTATATTTGTTTGATACTTGACAAAGAATTCCACAATAAATACTCTGCAATGCTCTTTGAATAAATATCCGTAATTATTTTTTGATCAAAATACCTTCGTACAGGTTTCATGGTTCAGCGAAGGCTAATTTAACAACACAAATAAATTGAGAAACACTCTCAGCTTTGGTCAGGAATTTCTAAGATAAATACTGAAGTATATATCTAGCGCCATCTCTAATTTCTAGGAAAAGCATTCATGCTGTTGCGTCAACTTCAATATGAAGCCCATATAGCACACGACATTCAGTGGACATCCATTTTAAGTCCAAGATTGGTCCAAACGTCCAGGACTCGATATGGATGTCCAATGGATGTTATTTCTTGGATGTGCTTTGTACATTTCGTATTTATTTATCTAAGAAACATACAGGACTTAAACCTATTTACATGTTTCCGTAGGATTATTTCTATACAATATAGCGGATATTGTTAATAACTAAATTCTATTTTAGGTATCGATATTAAATAAATAAAGGTAACTATGCACGTATACAAACCTACATGCATGAACAAATATTATGTATACCTACATACTTGTAAATTGAAAAAGAGGAGAAAAAATAACAGATAACTAAAAATAATAATGACATAATATAGAATATAAATGGAATCTCTAAATATTATAATCAAGTTTACTTAATGATTTATTCAGAATCAATGAGATTTAGAACCAACCAGTAGGTTCTCAAGTCATTGGGCCAAGTGAATAAACCAAAGTAAATGCTCATACTATAAGTTTATCTGTCTCATAACCCAACAAAATGAATAGGTTTGTTTCAAGAAATCCGAGTAAAAGCATTCACCTATGGTTCATTCACATGGCCCATTGTGGTGGCGGATATATAATCACATATTACATGAAGGTAGGAAAAGTTTATGAAGCTCAATTTTTAGTCGTGGTAATGTAACAATAAATATATCCAGATTAGTATTTTTTTGCAGAAACTTGTTGACACAGACACACATTTTATCAATCAACAGGGGAATTCTGGGAATATGAAATACTATGCTTTTCGGTCGTAGTCTTGGCACGTACAGTTTCAGAAAGGATAACAAAAATGCACAGTTGATTTTGTCGGTCAATAGTTTAAAAATGAAAATGATCTTTTGGATGGACCGTCTATTTTCTAGTTTCAGCAAGTTGAATTCTAGTCTAAATGGGTCATAGGATGAGTAGTCCGGGGAATTGCCATATTTTTTGTAGTGTAAATATGATATGAATTTATTTTGAACAGTTTCCAGGCGTTTTTTCAAATATTTTTTGCCGGGGTCCCAAACTATTGCTGCAAATTCCAGACGACTTCGAACAAAAGCGAAATAAAGAGTTTTAATTGTTTGAACATTTTTGAACTCACATGTGAATCGCTTTACGAATCCCAACATTTTTTCGGCTTTCTGTCCTGTTTTCTCTATATGTTTTTCAAAAGTTAAGGAAGGTTGGAAGGTGACACCTAGATCGACGGTTTCATAGCATCTTTCCAGCTCTTGATCATTCATAAAATAGCTCAATTTTTGAAAATTTTTTGAGTTGCTAAAACTAACAACATAACATTTACTCAAATTCAGATATAATCTATTTTTCTCACACCAATTATAAAGTGAATGAAGATCATTTTGCAATAGGTTATAGTCAGACTGATCTGTAATTTTTCGGAAAATCTTACAATCATCAGCATACAATAAACAGTGACTTGCTATGTGGTCCGGGAGATCATTAACGAAAAATAGAAAGAGAAGGGGACCCAAGTTAGAGCCTTGAGGTACACCAGACTTTGCAAGGAATTTGTCAGACTCATTTCCCCTAAAAGATACAAATTGAATTCTTTTGAAAAGATAGCTTGTTAACAGTTCTGTGAGTGAATTACTGAAGGAATACATACTAAGTTTGGATATGAGAATAGAATGATCGACTTTGTCAAATGCCTTGGCAAAGTCAGTGTATATTGTACGTCTTACGGATGATCAATGAACGTACAATATTGGACCAACATGAAACATCAATAAAGGGTACGATTTTGGATGTACCTTGAATGTTCAATAATGTACCAATACACGAAAGTTACTTATTTTAGGACATTTATGGACGTATTGAAGTTCTTTGCTGTCCATTGGACATCCACGTCGGACGTACACAGGATCCAGTGTATCAGGACATTTGCTGGACCATTACTAGACATTTATGGACGTAACTTAAAGTTCATTGAATGTCCATAAGATGTTTGTTGTACATCCATTGGACCTACATAAGACGTACATATGTTTATTCCGGACATTTATGAACGTATTTGAGTTATTTGTTGTACGTCCATTGGACATCCAGGTCAGACGTACATAGGATGTTATATAAATTTGGTGGACCTTTACTGGACATTTATGGACGTAACTGGACGTCCATGCTGTACATCCACTGGACATTCATCAGACGTAAATGTGTATGTGGGAGCCAAATCAATCCCTGAAGAATTATTGACAGTAGTTCATGGAATATAATTAATAATCATGAAAGATGCAAAAACTCAATAAAATTGGTAATTCGTCGACCATTCGTGTGCCATTTGAATCAAAAATAATTTCCGCTATATATTCAAAGAGCATTGTTGTATCAAATCAATGGTTGTAGGAGGCAGTAGATGTTTTTTTAGGTGACATATTATTTGTCTATTTGAATGGATATGTATTCATAAAGCATTGCAAACTACTCCCTGTAGAATACTTTGCCAGATTTCATACTATTATAATGCAAGGGTCGTATGGGGTAGTAGTTGTTTTGTGTTACATATAAATCACAATAGGTAGTTAATATAGTGTTTATCAACTGGTAATTAAAATATAATCTAATCTAATAATCAACAGATATATGGATGATCAGAATCAACCCACACATAAGACTCGGTTTGTTGTGGTCCGGCATCCATTCGGGGCAGTGGTCACGTGTTCTGGAATGCCTAATTCATAGGTTTTGTGTTATATTCTGTTTGGTAGTGTTAATATGCAAGGTAAGTGAATGTTTCCTTTTTTCATATCATATATCTATTCATTCATGAATTTTTCATTGTTTTCTTTAAAGTATGAAATCATAGTTTGTAAATTTTATATGAACATATAAGTGCGAGGTGTACTGTGATTTTTAGGTAATTTTAATAAGGATGGCAATTATGGTATACGATTTAAAATAAGTGGAATTAAGCAGTAATAGGCAAAATGTTTCAATTACTGGTTTATTGATATAATAATGATAAAAAATAAGTTTTTCTTGCAAGTTGTGAGTTTGTCCGGTGTTTTGTATAGCAGCATAGTTTGAGTGACGGGCATGAAAATACCACGAGGAGAATGATGGCATTTGATTGGTTTATATAATATGAGGAAAATTGTTATACAGTGTGACGCAGTTTAGATGGAAGCACCCGTATAAAACTTACATTTCTCAACAGATCGGAATGATTTTTTTTCATTAGGTAGACATTCAGAATGTCCACTAGAACTCCAAATTTCATGGATGAATCTCCATTTCCAGGACCAACTAATCTTATTTTTCAAGCTAAGGAATTACTGGCGATTTTTTTGGGAAAAATCTGACTACACCACTGGATTTGCGACATTTTAAAATGGTTCCGATGTGGATGACGTTGAAATGCGTCATAAAAAAGTTATAGAGGAAAGAAATTCGAGAAATATGCGTTCAATCAATCCACCACTTCAAGTTTAAAACTTTTATCAGAACTTTGACTACATCACGGGATTCAGGAAGTCTCAAAATATCACAACCATAATTTCATTGAAATCTGTTGATAAATAAAAAAATAAAAAATTATGAGATAAAATGACATTCACCCGAAATTCCGTTAACATAATTTTCAAATTTTATCGTATGATTTTCATATTAAATATAAAACATTAATATTATATATAGATCTCGATGAAATTCTGACCAGTAATATATCGAGACCTCCTGAATTAAGTGGTGTATTCCCAATTTTGAAGTCCTGAAATGAAACTAGTGGGTTGATTAAACGGCATATTTTTCAAATTTCATTCCCTTATAACTTTTTTATTGATTTGACGCATTTCAACGTTATTTGCATAATTACCATTTGAAAATGTCTAGTCATAGTCAGATTATTTTTTTTAATCGTAAGTAATTGCTTTAGATTTTTGACTTTGAAAAATAATTTTAGTTGGACCTGGAAATTGAGATTTATTTATGAAATTTGGTGTCCTAGTGAAAAATCATTCTAATCGGTTAAAAAATATAAGTTTTATAAGGGTGCATCCATCTTAAATGCGACCAATTTCATACTTCATTTAGTTTGACAGTATACTAAGTTCAGCAGACATGTATTACTCTGCCTGTTGCAACTTTTATCCCACTTAATCCTGGAATAAGGATTTTTTACAATGTTAATCATATGATGTCCCGTTTTAAATTTTTACATGGTCCTATGGACACATGATATTTTTATGGTCTGGCTCTTGTACACCTGACGAGTAAGTAATTTTTCAATTTTTCAAAATTTTCTCAAATTCAATTCAATGTCACTTACTTAGAGGTACGCACTGATGATGACTTTATAGTCGAAAGCGCTTTGCTATGATTTTATAAATAAATTTCTGCACGAAATGCAAACCTTTTCTTCATCCAATTACATTGGAACGTGCACACAGCTTGACAATTTTCACTATGAGTTTCAATCCCAGCACGGTCAACGGTTTCATGCATGGTTGAAAGGTAAGAGCCATCTTCCCCACCTCGCACAGGTCTCCCGAAGAACACAGAGGGTTGCTCTTAAAGATTCTGCCGGTGGACGAAAAAAATAGTAACAATTTCAAAATATTTTTATTTTCATATTGTAACACTCCAGTGAGTTTGTTTGCCTTTATAACACGAAATTTTGTAGGTAACGCCTTCGGTTCATATTTATATCCAATAAATTTTCCGTTATTATTCACTGCGTGTCATTTTCCTTTTGAGAGGCGGATCCAATTAATTTTGTTTTTTGAATTCATTTAGATAATAACGAGTAAAATATTGTCCCAATCATTTTTGTTTAGAAGACGTTGAAGCAATATATTCCTAAAAGAACTCACCTAAGGGTCTTCCTGCACAAGCTGCCCATTTAAATTTTTTGGTAAATATTTTTTATGTAAATATAGTTAGCGAGCAAATGTTTCCACTAACAAGTACGGCAATCGGTACTATAAGACTATTTTTCATAATCTACCCAACGTGAGGAATGACGTACAAGAATATTTTGTCCGAAAAGCACATCTTCAGATGAAAAATTATAATAATAATAATAATTATAATAATAATTATTATTATTATTATTATTATGGTCAAATGCACCACCCAGAATTGACAGCATAGTGCCTAAAGTTATTTTCTTATATAACAGCATCGTTCTGTACATGTTTCATGATGGGTCAAATAAATAACCTCCCCAAATTGTTATGCGGCCTGGTAGTCCAGTAGTTTTTCATGCATCTGCTACGAAAACCACTATTTTTCATGTGTTCTGCTACGAAGGCCAACAGAGGGCATAAATAGCAAGAGCACATGAAAAGTGGTCTCTTTCAGAAATATCGAGAAAGACAAGTCAGTTTGATGACAGGTAGTTCTTGCATAAACCGAAAAACTGAACTTTTGAAGCCTTGAGCCCCACTAAATTTTTGATGGCATGGAATCCAGAAACCTCTGAATTATTTGAGACAGAGTATTATGAAATAATAGTCCAAAATCCCCAATGGTACTTTATTCTTCATATATGAGCAATAATAATGATTATGTACAATTATATACAGTGGTGTTTTAATGACTAAGAAATGCATGCGATTTTCTGGAACGGTATCCAGAATGATTACCAAAAAAAATTATAAATGAAATCTGATCAGTTTCAAAACGATAGCCAAATAAAATGTTACCTGTAGGTACCAAGACCTATTGCTGGACATGTAATAATATACAGTTAAAAAGAAAAAAAATATTCACAAATTATCATAGATATACATAATACCTATTTATCTGCGGTTCTCTCAGATAATTTGTCCTTAGACCATGCTTCGGAGATAGTAAGTTTCAGACAGGTATCGAACGGTGAGCAGCAATGGACAGGTAGACATTCAGCATTCAGACAGCTGCTCAGGTCGACTTTGAACTCAGTCAGGACAGGACAGGAATCGAAACATCACAGTTTGTGGATCTCAGCAAGTATCCAGGTGAACCATAGTGACGTAGGGTAAGGGTGAAATACGCCCTCAGCTGAGAGTGAAATAGGCCGCCGGTATGAATGGAAAAGCCCTCCAACAGGAACAAAATAGGCCATTCAGCAAGAACGGACTAGGACATCCGGTAATGGTGACACAAACCGTCTGGTATGAATGAAGCAAACCGTCCGGTAAGACCCTGTGAAATAGTTAAAATGAAAACCCATTTCAACACGTGTTGAGTGATAAAAAAATATGGTGGAGAAGACAAAAAAACATTGTAATGGAATTACTGAAAAGTACATACCTCTTTACTCCAGGTTAAACAATAAGTGACGAAATCATTTATTTCGAAACACTAAAAAGGGCATATCCCAAACTTGAGGGTACAAAAAAACTATGAGGGACTACTGATCCCCTCGGCGTCTCATTGATCTTACTTATCAAAATGTCTACACTGCTCCTCGGAACTGTTTCCCTCCAGAAACATTTTGCATGAAAAAGTGGGAGTGACAATCGGTGTTCCCTACAGTCGAAAATTAAAACAACGTTTCTCTCGTTCACACGATAGGATGGTACAAGAGCGGTACAACAATAAATGTCGAATGAACCGGAGATTCCACTCCAAGTAACCTGACAGTCAATGAAACGAAACTAGCATTAGAAACGGTGCTATATTTGCTGATAAGTGTCCACAGCCTGAATGCCACCAGCCACCCACCAGGTTAACATATACTCTTGAAAATGAAAACAAAAACAATACCATCTCGGAAAATTATCTAATGCCGCTGAAATCAATAAGAAATGTTTTTGTAAGAACCAAGAAGATAATACAAAGAAATAAATAAAGAAATAACACCAGGTACGTACAATATTATTCATTTCGGTGACAATAATATGATTGTACAATAAATAAAAGCTAAACGATTTTCATTTCTTTACAGAATCAACCTCAATGTACTTAATTGTTATTCAGTTCAGGACTATGATATATTTTAATTCGGAATTCAAAATGGTATAGTTTTGATGGAAAACCTTTGATCGCTGAACGAACAGGTAATGGTAGAATGAATATACTGTGGGTGAAAATTGATAGCTAATTTTATTTCAGGAATAAGATTTTAATGAAAACTTGAATACCAAACACGGAACTGGAAAATATCCATTAAATTGATAATATTAACTAAGTCCTGTGAAATAGCATTTAATTTTTACACGTCAAAATGTAATTGAATATTGCCAGAAATAAAATGAATAAAAACCATTGCATCAATAACTGGAATAAATAATCATACTGATCACCGACAATACAAATGAAATAATCTTGTGCCCTGCTAGACACATGTTATGCTATATAGGTATAATGAATAGCATTTTAAAATTTCATTTAAATATACTGGGTGAGACAAAGAAAATGCTATAACTCTTTTCTAGATCGATTCTCCTCGGGTCGTGCTAGGAATCGCACGTTGCAAAGTAAGACCTCGTTAGTCCTTAGCTGGCACAAGTTTCAACTTTTGAGGGCTGCCATTCGTAGGGGCAGACAACAGGTTAACGAAAAAAACAATTATAACAACAATTTCTCAACAATTTTAACAATTTTTTCAACAATATCATTGTAATGCCACAGTTTGATAGGAACTGTGTTCCAGACCTGATTAAAATTAAGAATGACACAACACACACATATATTATATGTCTGAAGAATGGTTACATTTTAGTCTTTTTATCACGGACAGCAGCTTGTCAATAAGATTATTTTGATTAGTAATTATACTCAAATGCCCGAAAATGTCATGCATTCTTAAGGATGAGGGTCAGGTTTTTGAAATGCAGACGGAAACTCAAACAATGAACATTCATTCACGCATCATATACTTATACACTCCATCAATTTCCATATTTTTCTCTTTCATTGTGTCGGGTGTAGCAGTCGACAGTAAATCCCTGAGAGAACCAATTCGAGTGACTGGCGGCATACAAACAATTCCTAACATTTTACTATACCTTGAATCCTTGCCAAACGATTTATGAATGCCTGCCCGTGAATTGCATTATTGTGGAAACTGCGGCTACTTTGAAATATTCTCGATTCCTTTCGGTATAGAGTGCTCAATAAATTATCTATCAGTCCTTTTCAAAACATTTTCTGTGCTTCCCATTGAAACAAAAATGAAAATAAAATATATATCGTCAGTCAAAGAAAACTAGTAATTTAGTACATTGGTAAAAGTCACTTACGTTACGAGTCTGATAAATAAAATTTTACAGTATGAGTAAGATGTTTCCGAGTCTGGAATTTCGAAACGATAACTGGAAATAGTTTACCGAACGTATGACGTACAACATTTCAACCGCGATTTCAACTCATACTATTCACAAACTACAAGAAACTTGAGTAGTCATCATGAAGAATCAATTATATTATGTGCGGTAAGTGTTTTTGGAATTTGATTTGAATGTATGTGAGATTGCTTCCATATGTAAGCGAGTAATTTTTCCTAACCATTATATTGTCACTTACTATCATCGCACGTTATTGATTGTATATTTAATTATTAATTCCTGAAGAAAATATGCGGAAATCGAAAGAAGCTACGTGACTCCTAATAGCCATAAGTTTTTTCGTCATTGGAAATGAAATAGAAAGGTTAATATCGTGAATGAAAAATGTTCACAGGACTAGTCCGGTAAAATTGTTAGAAAAAAGGCCGCACCCTTACGGCAACCATCAGAAATCTTCGAGAGACTTGTGCAAGCTGAGGAAGACGTAGGCCTTACTTTTTCACGTGTGATACGATGCACGGGAGCTATGGGATTCGAACACATGCTCTACGGTTGATTTTGCAAGCAAGTACTTTAACCATTGCGACAGCAAAAAATCATTTATCTCAAAAATCTTACATCTGTGGCCAATTGTTATAAACCTAGTTATAAACTTTATTGCACTTATTATACTCGAAAAATATACTTCTAATTTATTTCGACAAAAGAAAATCAATAATTCATAAACACAAAATATATAGCTATTAATTTCTACCGCTAATATGTATACCGCTAAGCCAACTCTGTATTGTCTACTGTATCTTTCAGTCGTATGTGCTCTCCTCTACAGCTTCAGAATTCTTTTCGTATATTCCCGATTTTTTTTTCAGGACATTTCGAGAGGTCACGTTTCGGCATGTAGATGGCTCTCGTCTGTTCTCGAAGTGCCAAGAGCCATTCTAGAGCGATGATGTCGTCCATTCCTCACAAGTTAGCTCAACTGTCTGATGTAGGTACAGGACAGATCCTGCTCCAACTCGTTACAATATTACTACTTCCCCTTATTGAAGTCCTATACAGCATTATATTCATGTCGACTTGGTCCATTTCCCCGATATTATTATCATAATATGCATTTATTAATTTGATTAGGTTTCTTTTTATTTCTTTTTACTGATATTGTTTAACATTATTTGTTGAAAATATTTTAATGTGATTTCAAGCAACTGTGACAACGCCATGCCATTTACATAGACTTTTGTAATTTTCCTCACAAGGAATTATTACACTTCAGTTCTTTTAGGATTGTTAGATTCAATACTCCTTTGGTTGATTATTCTATTATTCTTCACCAGTTACTTGTTTTCATTTTCGAGAATATTATTCGACCAAAAATATTTTTGAACTTTGATTTCCACTTTACAAGAGATTTTAAAGTTACTATTAGAAAATTTGCGAAATCTAAAGTAAAAATGGAAGTGATACACGAAAGTCTGAGTAAAATGATCAAAAACATCATTTACAATATCTGATAAGTTGGTGATCCAATGAATATTTGTGTCAGTGGTTAGTTGGGATTGGGATCAGTAACAGTTGAGGAAAAAAAGTATTGTTTTCTTGTCAACGGTTCACATTCAATTAAATCCATCCCCAGGATTCTGCAACAATGGTTTCTAATGAATATAAATGAAGATAATATTAAAATGTTTGGAAAGTGCTCACCAAAAGTAGTTCTTTTTGAGTTGAAATCGAGTTACAGAGTCCTCAGAATGAATTTTATTGAATTCGAAACGTCGGAAAGAAAATAATAGTGTTTTTTTTCTCAACTCTTATTGATCCCAATCAATCTCAACTAACCTCCGACACAAACATCTTCTACATTTTTTTAGTTGAATAATGAATTGGTATTTGAATTTTCCAATAAAATCTTAAATTGCATTCTGATTTTTTTATAAAGGGCGGCATTTTATAGTCAATCCCTTTCTTTCCTGTTTACCTCGAACAATTTGAGGTACTAAAATTGTACGAAAACCACTTTCAATAATTTCACCGATGTAAATCTTTGAAATAAATATTTGAAAAAACAAAATGCTCGATAGATGGTGACATCGCGAGGGGGCACATCAACTAGAAAATTTCAAATAGCCAGGGCGAGGTCAAGTGTCACATCATTGAAAATATAATTCAATTTTCTTTTCGATCACCAACGCCTCCCTACAATATGTTCCATGCGAATAGCCACCCTTAGTGACACTAATGTAGAAGTTAGGTATAACTATCAGTGTCTCCCTAAAAATTCTTACTTCTGAAAGTACCTATACAAATTATTAAAATTCTTGCACGAATGGGAATGGCTCGTGAGTATGGTATAAAACTAATATACAATAGTATATTGTACAATGAGCATAAAATGGCATACATTTCATGCAAATTGTACACTATACTTTTTCTACGAACATCTGAGTCATAAACAAATCTGTATTATTTTCAATAACACTTTTTATCATAAACTTTCCCGCCTAATTGATTCCATAAAAGAAAAAAAAATTATATGGGATTTGAACCCTTACCCCCACTTTCGAAATCCTGACTGTTCCTTCACTTATCAATCGCGGCTACGAGCCCACATGATAATACGCTGGAATTAACTGCTATTGAACTTCCTGACGACTATTCGAAAATATAGAATTCGATTGTCAAAAATCTTTATATTGAAATTAGCGGTGTCAATGTCAAATCATTCTCACTATTACTATTCGTTTTCGATTACTTATTTTTTTTAACGAATTTTGTAAATACTGATGTGAAATGTCAAATTATCAGAACGTTAACAAACTTGATTCGATCTTATATTATTTATGATCATAAAAATGACAGTCTAGTAGTTCCTTAAAATCGTGGCAAATGAAATATCCGTTTCCATGTGGTCGTAAAGAATAGTAATTTACGTAACAAGTCCGGAAAACACTGTTTTTTTGGACGAGTGGACAAGATTCTAGGACGAGCGTAGCGAGTCCTGGAAGTCTGCATGTACAAAAAAACTGTTTTCGGCGTTGTTGCGTACACAATTTTTTCGGCAACCGTGAAGAATAACAAATCAAAACACATTTATTTATTATATGTCTTGGTAGAAGAAAATTTCGAACATTTTAATTCTTATTTGTATTAAATATTGCAATTGGAACAAAAGATAGGTACTAACAGAAACATTCTAATTCTTATTTATATTAATATTTATATTAAAATTTGAGCATTTCCCGGACTAGTCCGGAAAGTACTTACTTCCCGGTCTAGTCCGGGTAGTACCTACTTCGGTTGCCGAAAAAGGTATATTACCTATGTTATAATCCCAAACGAATTATGTACCATGTGCATCCAAAATGACCCGGAAACACTGCAACATATTCTCTTTGTCTGTCCAATATATTTTGCTATGAAACCCTGCCTTACAAGTTGTAACGATCTTATCACATTTTTTGAGAATGTTACCTACACTAAGGCAGAAAAAAATGTGTAGTCATGTTTGGAATATACTTTATTTGTTCTGAAGGAAGTTTTTTTTTATTTTATAGGGTTTTTGTTTAATTAATACCTTAAATTTGTAATCTATAGTTTCACTGGCTGTGTGAGCTGTTGATCAGTCCGTGCAAGTAGACTGTTCCCGCATTTTGTTTAGGTTTTTAGGTTTGTTAGTGTAACTTAATGTTTCTGTATAGGAAGGTTTTGTTAGCTAGCTTCCAGTGATTTGTTCATAGTGAGAAAAAACGCACTTCTGTGGTTGTTTGGAACAAGGTGTTGTGAACACTGATCGAAAGTCCTATTAGTTCAAGCGCCAAAATTGAACGGTAAGTGTGGGCTCCCGTCCAGTCTTTCTGAAACTGTCGAGCTGATAGGAATCGAAGCAAACGTTAGATGGAAGGCTATTGGCTTTTCAAGCATAAAATGTATTGGAAGACATATAGCGACGATTGTGTCCTCCTGTATTAGCATGGGATCACCTTAATTTTTTGTTGTGTGGTAGTTTTGTGGGGTGTCGCTGATTTTGGAGCGTCGTTGGTTTTTGGAGCGACTTTGATATACGAAAATTGCTCACTCAAAAATGTTGGGAGATCATCACCACCTGAATCGATTTTGCCGTACCACGACCCATTTCATTTGTGTGGAACCCTTGTTAACAAGGGATCTTTTGGGAGGTTAGATCCAGTTGGAGGTTCGTTGGTGCGCCTGAAGTTTCTTCCGATGACCCTGGATATTTCAGTTTGGAGGCTGGGCGTTCTAGTTGTAGTCAGGTAGTTGGTTTGGAGGCTGGGCGTTCTAGTTGTAGTCAAGTAGTTGGTTTGGAGTTTGCAGATTATAGGCTCAGACTTAAGCGGTAACATTAGCGCGTCATCACGAAAGTCAAATTTTATCGTTGTGCCGCACATGTTGGGTGTATGGGGACATATTTTTCAAGGGCGATAGTAAGAAGCACTTGTCCGTAAAAAATCTACGTAGCTGGGAGCGCCAATAAGGTAGATAGCTTCTAATCGTAGAATCGGTTTTGCGTCAAAACTAATGATTTTATACAATTTTTTTTTTCTTTTTCTGAGTTTATAATCTCCCTAAGAATTCGGGAGTTTGCCTAGTTTTTTCATTTGTCAAACCATAAAAAAATGTTTTCTTCGAAATAATCAAAACCAAAAATGAAACTGAACGCTCAAAACCGATTCCCGTTTCATCAAGGGTATTGTTTGCTCTTAAGACTTAAGAACTGTATACTTTTCGTGCGATTTGAACCCCTTGTAACTTTCTCTTGTATATAGAAATGGTTAACATACATCAAGGTAATTACTATAAATGTACTAGGTGTTCGATTCGAATTTTATTTGATACAGATAGGGTTATTATTTTGGGAATTGAATTTTTATTTTCCCGATTTCCTATAGTTCTTCATGAAGAAGCTTTTATTGTACAGGTAAGGTGAATTATTCTCTCAGTCACCTCAACGCTTGCCTGCAATTTACCCATGACCATCTCCAATTCAAGCTGCTAGGACTTTGAGCATCGGTGCTTGAGATAAACACTGCTATAACGTTCAGCGCATTGGCATCCTCAGTATTTGAACCTTCATTGTTGGTCAACGCGTGATAAGTAGCAAATTTTACAACTTCTAAACGTTACCCAATGAGAAAATATTTTGAATGATATTATCGATACTACTTTTTAAGAGAAGATACATTGCAATCAATTTTGAAAAGTATAGAGAGATCTAAATTATGAAAAATAAACCTGAAATTCAATGAAGTTACGAGGGCTATGAGGAGTGACACGAATTTGGATATTTAGGAATGAAGTGAATCACTGGTAAAATGTTTGTTCTCGTGACGTATCCGAAGAAATTTTTGACACAATTCTCATTAAATGGTTCCATCGCTGAGAAGTGAGACACACTGTACATTACCATAGAAACATATTTCGAAAAACTTTTGTTATCATTAGAAACGATACCAAAGAGACCTCAATGTGAAAAGTTTTTCGAAATTCTTAATACCGTCAACATAATTACCAAACATGAATACGAACTGTGTAGGGAGTGTCATGAAATGTCTCATTAAACCCGAGCGGGTAAATCCGAATACAGAGAAGATGTATACTGCGAAAAGCTACCTTTTGAAAGATAATATATAGAGCATAACATCTTTCAAATAATGTTCTTAATAAGATACGCCGCCTTGTACTCCATTCTCATACAGAATGCGTTCTTTTGTGAATCCAGGGCAATAATTCTCACCTCTAAAATTTTGCAGTAACATAAATTAGAAAATCGGTGGTTGCGTTGTTTTGATGCAACACGCTGAATTCTGAAAATATCAAAGCGAATTTGGAAACTTTGCCCATATATAATTCGTCTTACGTTATTTATTTTTGTGTAGTATTTAGCTAACTTTACCTGGGTGACTAAGCTTCGCTCGTTTTTGTAATCTTACCTACACGAAAGAGCATATATGTTCTTTTGCCATATTCAGGATACTTGATCCCAGATTTTGTACTTAAAAACACAATAATTAAACCACTGAAAACCACCGCTGGAACCCAAGATAATCTAAGTATTGTCACGCAACCATACCCACAGACTATATATGACCGACCAGGTAACAAGGAACAGTCACATCATAACAATCAGACAGGTACAAACTATCAACAACCCACTAATCAGGTAAGCCAATATGATAAAAATGAAGTAACTAGCCAGAAAAGAAATATGAATTACAACGTTCCATCAATCGACCTACCACTGTTACGCCGCTCTTTAGATAACGACAATAATACTGAAGAGGCTCACCGCAGTTGTGACCAAAACGTCCACGTGACACGCCTCTATTGAGGTGAATCAACTACGACCCCAAAGTTTGAAACCTCACCTATTCATCATGTGCAGTGTTTTAATTCGTTCACAATCTTAAAACAGGATCGTCTTTCACAACTCTTTCTATATCTCTGATGTCCAACTGGTGAAAAAGTTCTTAAAAAGTTACCGGAATGATACATTCATCAAGTTGAAAATTTTTGTTTTGGAATATATTCAGAATCGATCTGATTCATTTCTCTTAAACCATAATGTGGAAACCGTATATTTTCTTTTCTTTTTTCTCTACGTTTGACCACCAATTCGCATCGCTGTAGGCTTTCATTTTTGTATCCTATTTAAATATCTGAGAATACGTTTCATGATGACTCGAGGCATGATTGAACTGTCATATGCATCTTTCCGTAAATAGTAGAAGGACCTAATTCAACCTTGCGGTAACGGCTGAATATAAGAGGATTCCAATGATCTGCTGATATAGTCGCTTTTCTCCTCACCAAGTGCTTAGATTTATTCTTTGCGAAAAAAATCTGTAATAGATTTTGCAATAAATGATATTATCTATCAATCACTATTCACCAATAGATATAAAACATATTTTGCACTAAACAAATATTGGCAACTTGACAAAAGTTTTAATTTCCATAATTTCTTGTGTTTTTTTGTCCACTTTATGTAGTTCTTTAATTCAAGCGTTTACATTTTCAAATCATTCGTAATCAATGCTAGGTCCTCGTTTTCTCTTCAAAATTGATTCACAGAAATTAACGATAATAGATATCGGTCATCGGTCATAGCTAGGTGTCAGATTTGTCCCACTTGCAATCAACCACCGAAATTCTTTTGTATATTTCTTCCTTCGAAAAACCATAATTGCTTTTCTTTTGTTTTCGGTATATATGCAGCCAGTGTTAACCCATCAGATCATCACTACCAATGAATACTGAAATTCCTTTTCAAACATACAGTGAGTTTCAAAAAGTTTGAAACTTTTTTGTTGATGCTTTGTTATAAAATTTTATTCCTCATAAAAATTGGTGAATTATGAAGAACTGGTACCCAGTTGAGTTTTCGAAATTCCAAATTTTTAAACGGTGTACACTTTATTTTTGACCTTATCAAGAAAGTTTAATCAGAAAAGTTGTTTTGAATTCAGAATCGTATTTAGATTTCAGATTGCAGCCACCTAAGCACTAACAATGTTTTTTTAATGTTTCACGGTTTTAATATAGCCTCAAATAGGGTACTAGTATATCTATGTACCTTAGGCGCCTCCCGCATATTCCTGCAATAATATTTCAATAAAAAATTTGGTCCAGTTTATAATCTATGCTAGAATTTAGAAGTTTGTTAAAAATGGTTTCAATATTTAGTAGTTTTTCGGTGCAACTTATTTTGATAATTGTCTACAATAACTATCAGTATAATTTATATAATACAAATCTGCAAGTTTACGATCACATTTTGCATAAAATGGGAGAAAACTATTTTGTTTTGTAGGTGGCTGTGATTCCAAATTTGAATATCTTCTGCAATTCTAACAACTTCTTTAAATAAACTTTTTCAATATTGTAAAAAATAAGGGTGGTTTACAGCAGATCAGAATTCCTATTTTTTGTTCTCTCCTGTACACCGTTTGGAAATTGAGAGCTTATATAACTGTTCATCAGTTTTCCAATTTTCATCAAAAATAACATATTAAAAAAAATTTTCCATAAGGTGCAAATTTTTGTTACTCGCTATATCTGAACTGAACTGATATTTCGCTTTGCTTTTGCCTTTCCAACAATGCTGTTCAACTGGAATTTTCATTAAAGTTTGGAGTTCTACGATTAATTTTCATTAAATGAAATTCGGAAGGAGCAATGTGAAGAGTACAGTTTTTTTTTATTTTCAACATCAAGTTGTCCAACAATAGCTATGAATATTATAAACGATTCACTCTGTAATTTCTCCTAACAGAATTCACTGAAGTTGGGTTCAACAAGACAGATCACGGATCATCTAGCGGTCTTTATATTTACCGATCCTTTACTCAATGGCTTTCCGAAGCCGCTGCGGTTTCTGGCCGAAGGCACAATTTGGGAATCAAACTATTCGGAAATGAAGTATTTCCAGGATTTTGGACCAACCTAAACAACACTAAGGATAAATGTGAGGGATACTTCGTAAATATTTGAAATTCTCTTTCCCACTCTTGGGTTAGCCTAAATATGCGAATAGTTCTCATATAAATGTACATCAATTTGAATATCGGTTCAGTTTGGATGTCGTCGACATATGAACATTTCATTTACGCATATTCGAATTCTCTGTCATTATCAGATACAATATTCGAGGCAATTCTGACAATGGATATTTTAAAGGAGTGTAAATCAGCGTGACTGATTTTTTCGGAGCACATGAATGACTCTTATCAGCTAGCGGAAGGAATAGGATTTATTTTTTATGAATTTAATAATAATAAGAGATTGACCAATCAGTAGTAGAATTGGGAAATATATTAGCATACATATATGATGGGAAAATGTTGAATATACAGTACTTTTCACAGCTCACGGAACATAGGTGGAATTAGGGTAAGTGATAATTGTCCGGCAGTGAGATCACGGCAACGAACAACTTCGACAAATTTGTATGCGAAATTAGCTGATGTGTGGAAAGGGTGTGGATTACAAGTAGAAAGAGTTGTACCATGTTCAACGATTGCTAATACGTCTCTAAATTAACTACCTATACGCATCTTGGATAATTGTTAGGATGTCACGATGACAGTTATTGTTTATTTCATACCTACTTGTCGTCATCTATTTAATTGGTTACATTGTCTCCTATGTTCCGTTCATCGTAAGATTGTCTGTATTTTTGAAATTAATCTTGTATAGAAACATGGCACGGAATATACGTCTTTCTGGAGCTCTATAAATTCCTTTATAATTGTGATGTGATGTAGAAGGGGTAGGTAATTTGAAGTTACTGGCCCAAACGTGTGGCAATGGCATCGTTTGTTTGGTCACAAGAGCCACCCTAAGAAAATGGCGGATGCGCCCAACTAAAAATAGTAAATGTGTACTCGGACACCATTTCCGGTACTTGAGAGAAAGTGTTCTCGGATGTCAGAACATATCCCAAAAATCAATGTTCATGGATGATCCTTGGATCAGTTGACAATACTGATATGTGAGAGTATTTTCTTCAAACTCTGAGTATAGGATTCAAAATAAATATTTATATGACGCGCATCCGCCATTTTATTAGGATTGCTCTTATAACCAGTGTACAGGGTGAACTACGATCAATAACAGAAAATTATAAAGTGTGCTTCTTCCCACCAGAAGAAGTGAAAAACCCTTTGTATGTGTAGAAAAGCGCCGACCCAGGACATGGCCAGTCATACTCAGTTTCGCTGTTTCGTCAAACAAGGTACTGAAGTTGGTGATTTCAAAAAAAGTTTTAGGAAGACTTCCAATAGGAAATTACAAAAAAATATTCACTTTTGCAGAGCATACACCATAAAACACAAAATGACTGTTTACATACCAAAAAATAATAGAAAAATCATAGAGAACTTCAAGGAGTGTTTTGAAATTTAATACATGATGGACTAGTACACTATTTTATTTTTAGTAATTGGTTATGGTTCACATAGTATTCCATTTGCGCTACTCAGTTTATATCTGTTTCCACTCAAAATCTTAGCCGGATAACCGCTTTCTGCACATGTCTTGTTTAATTTTCGACATTGCAAAGCTATCTTAAAGTAAACTTTAAAATTAGTGAAAAACAGATCAAACAAATACTTATTTGTATTATTACATTTTTCGCAAAGGAAAATGTGCTCTTGATAAGGAAATTTGGGCAGTTCGTAATAAACAAATTCTTTTAAATGCCTAGAAATGAGTTATGTAGTAAAGATTACAATTTTATTCCTTATCTAAGTTTTTCTTATCAATAATAATCATTGTCAAAATCTGCAAGGCGTCAACATTGCTTTTCGATAAATTCAATGAATAATTGTCAGATCTGATTATTCTTTTGTTCAGCAACAATTGAGTACCTGTGTATCACATCGAAACGCACAAGCTCTGTTGCCAAAATATCAATTTTATTAGTTTCTGCCTTCGCAAACTCTGCTGTAAAAGAACTTATTTGAAGATGTTCCGGAATGGTTTTGAAATCAAAATTCTGAGAGAATGAATTTTTATAGACCTATAATTCTGCAAAATCTTATAACCGGCAACGTGGTATCCAGAAAAGCAGTACCATCCTTTGATAATTCCACTGGGGGTTCTTGACTAAACCTCCTAATCTAACTTCTCTGACTTTTCCTACTTGTCTGATCTCCATCAGATATTTTTTCGAACGTTCTTGCTCGTCTTACAAGTTGCTTCATCTTTGCTTGTCTTCCGTATCAGAAATGAGGAAATCAATAAAAATATGTGAGCGCATTCCTTCAGAATGCTGCTCGTTGGACAAATGGATGCTGAGAAAAACCTTGTTGTTGATGTCTGAAAGGTTAGAAAAATGCAGATTACTGAAAAAATGTGTACAAGAGACGTAATTATTTGGAATGCAATTCGACATGAACCAATAATATCGGAATAATTATTCTGTAACAAGGTTGGAAAATTTGATGCGCGTGGGAAGTTCTAAGCACGGGTAACAGACTGTACTATATCATCGATAAAAAAAAATCAGATTTTGTCAAATGAAAATCTAATAAACGATAATTTTGACACTCTTACTTTTTCACATCTTATTACTATGAAGACAGTTGAGGCTAACGTTATTATTGCAACAAAAGTGGTGGAACATTCATTCCATAACTGGTGTTGTAATGAAATTACATGGAATATTTCTATCCCATATTAAAAATCCCATATCAGGAAGGACATTTTCGAATGATCAAAGTGGCATTATTCCATATGAAGCGGGACATATTCATCTATTATATTTTTCACACGTCAAAATATGACAATAATTCGGTATTATACTGACGAATCTGCCTGTTCTTTGATAAAACATTTTTCGAACTGTCAAAACTAATTAGAATTACGTGCACATCTTACATCTCGAGTACCTAAACGTTCAGAATCAATTCACTCATTGTACTAATAGTAATATTTTGTCAAATATGAATATAAAAAAGGTATGATTCAGACTCAAGACTCAAAGAAAAGCACATATGCATATCTGCCGACAAGTAATAATGTGGATAGAATTGAAGACACACAAGTAAGAGTAATTTTATTTGTACCACGTCTTCAATGTACTTCTATATATTTCAATTGAACTTGTTCGTCAAAAATATATTTTTACATACCACCATCCAAATTAACAAAAAAATAATCTTCTCAAATACAACTTGTTCTCCAAATTTTGTCTGATAATTTTTTAATTTCATTGCTCAGTTTATTTGGCTAAAATATTCGAACAAACCGAATTTAGGTAAAAGCCCTCGTTCTAACGGTCCGTCATTTTATCAATCGGTTTCTTTCATATTTTTTCCAAACAAAGATTTTTAGTGGAACATAAAATATTACCGATAAAATTTGAAGCACTATTGAAGCATGTTGTCAGTAAAAAAATTCATTCAGTTATTTTTCATATTTTGTTAAATTTCGTCATACTATGAAAATAAATTCATGCAATTTTCAGTCAACATGCATTAGTGTACTTTTGCATTTACTTCCGAAAATGCACACGAGAGCAAGTGTGTACTATTTCTTCAATCTCAAGAGTCAGAATATTACCATTTCGTTATCAGACTATGTAACCTTTGATTGACATAATCCCAAAAATCAATAGATACTGTAGCATACAGAGTAAATTCACGCACCAAATACACCAATGCATTAGATCATTTCCGACTAATGAGTTGTTATCTGTAAATCGAATTGCATTATCAAAACCACTCGCGATATTTCATGAAGATAAACCAGTTAATTGAATTCATTCCGATGATGCTTCCAATTCTATTATTGAAATCGTTTCAAAATTGATTGCCTATTGTATTGGTACAGATCACAATTGGGAAGCTGGTAATATATTAATTCTGCAACAAAATATGATCTCCATGACGAATTTTTTCATGATAAACTGCTTCATCCGACGAAAGACGGTTGAGACACCAGGATAATGGTGATTATCTAACGTTCGTAAAGTTTGTTTAAGAAAAGTTATGAAATTGTGAAAGTAGGTACGGATTATATGGGATTTTAAGATTTTCCTTAAATATTTTATATGTGGTGTAGGATGGGTGTAGCATCGTATGGCCAACAAAAGACATCCGAAAAAAATGCGAAAGTATTACCAACGTAAGGTTAGAACGCTGTACGTTGAGCTATAAGAGGGCAGGATACCCATCTCTGATATTCAACACCACCCTCAAGGGAAAACAGCTTGAAATTGGGAACAGGAAAAACAGCAGAGTTGACTGCTCGGTGTACTGTTGATACAATGTCTAACCTTCACATGGGGCAACTATGATCAGCTTGGCATACAAATTACTACTCTGGGTTTTGTGGTAGATACTCTTCCTTACAAAACTGATACTAAAATCAATCACTCCTCTGTGCAAAAGGGGGCACTGGGGCTTTTTCTGAGGACTCATATCCAAGCTTCACATGTCAACAACCCGTACTTATCCAACTTTCGAGGGGCTCAGTGAGTAAATGGGACTCAACTGGTGTGAAAGGGCTGTCCATAATGAAAGACTAGATATCTTAGCACCTTTTTACGTAAGTTTCATATTCCTGGTTTGTGTGGATTCCAAGTTAAATCGGATTTTCTAGCTAAAAACATCAAATTCTACAAGACACTTGGGTATCTATGGAAACATCATTTTCCCTACAAATACCAAGCCAAAATTCAGGAGAAACCAGAAGATCTGGGACCTTTTACCTGGCAACAACTCTAGTTGGACCTGAATACTTCCTCAGTAATTATACTTTGCATCAAAAAATAATTATTCTAAAACTGTGAAACTTTGTCTTTACGAATTTGACATTCGACAATTTTACGAATTTTAGCATTACAGAACATGAAGTGACAGGCACGGAATCATAAGTTTACAATAGTGGTTATGTCACGACGCATTTAGTCTCCACCGTTGAGACAGTATTAACGGAACACCTCATACTATTACATGCTGTTAATATAATCTCCGGGTCGCCACCGCCAGACAGTATTAGTGGAACGCACTCACTCACTCCGTTAATATGAACTCCAGAACGCCACCGTTGAGACAGTATTAGTGGAACGCACTCACTCACTCTGTTAATATGATTTCCGGAACTCCACCGTTAAGACAGTATTGATGGAATACCACACAAATATACACCCTGTTAATATGATCTCCGGAACTCCACCGTTGAGACAGTATTAGTGGAACAAACACTACACTCTGTTAATATGATCTCCAGAACTCTACCGTTGAGACAGTATTAGTGGAACATACTCATACACTCTGTTAATATGATCTCCGGAATTCCATCGTTGAGACAGTATTAGTGGAACGAACATACTCACTCACACACTCTGTTAAAAGAATGTTTAGATTGCTTTGTACAAACTCGACAATAAATGATTATTTGATGTTATTTTGTTTCATTTCTTCCCCTTTATGATTTTCTCCCTTAGAAAATGGATTGTACGAGATAAATTTGTGAGACATATATTAATATGGTTTTCTTCCCTAAGTATCGGATTCAACCATAAGATGGAGTCACCTACAAGACACGAAGCACAGGTCCGTGAGGGTATGGAGCCAAGTATCCTGAAGTCAAGATTTTCTTTCCATTATCTTCTTTTCAAATTCTCAAACTCGGTAATTCAAATTCAGAGATTGTAAAGGGGGAAATATCTACATATGACGATCAACATGGCAGTATTTTAGACGAACAGATAAGGTAGGGGTACGTCCGGTTACACTATCTTACAGGAAAATCATGCTAGACGGATTTGCACCAATTGATGTCAAGGCTGGAAGACTCTCTGGCGAGAAAAAAATAGCACTATGCACTTTTCTAGATATCGAAGGAGAGGCTTCGACAATACATCCTTCGAAAGCATAGTCTTAGCGGTCAGGAGAAGTGTTGATGAAACCAACTGTAGATGGATACTCTTAATACTCCAAAATCGCCAAGACCAAAATGTTCGAAGACTCCGCACAGCTGGAAATTGCCAGGGGACCCCCAAGGGGCGGGATTTTATCACCCCTAAGTACTGTGGGATGCGATAGACAAACTGCTGGAGTCTTTAAACAATCAGGGATACCACGCCAGAGGTTATGCGGACAACATAGTAGTCATCTTGTAGGAGAAGCACGCAATGCAAAATGCACTGATGACCGTAGAGGAATGGTGCAAAAGGGAAGGACTGAGGGCAAATACCAGCAAAACCACTCATTTCCTTCACATGCAAAATAATTCTGTCAGGCATGAAACTACCCAAATTCTTTGGTGAAACACTACAAGTTAATCATGTCAAATACTTACGGCTGTTTCTGGAAAAGAAACAAACCTGGAACATGCATCTGCAACATGTAACCAACAAAAGCAAATCATCATTCATGATGTGCAGAAGAACTTTTCGAAAAACATGTGGATTGAAACCGAAAGTCATGAACTAACTATACACCGCAATCGTAAAATCAAATCAAATTGTCGTCATATCAGTAGTCACGTGACGTATGTCAAAATCGATTATTACGTTCTCTAATATTAATATGCAATAACGATCCCTACAACGTATTGTAACTCTAATGATAAAAATGTCTACCAAATGCTACAAATGTTATGACCCAAACACTGTACATAGGGGTAAAAGTAAATTGTAGAAACTGAACATAGTTGATTAATTCATACATAAAGAAAAGAAAAAAACAGGAAAATAGAGGTTTTGTTAGTGCATATCCAATAATCAAAGGAAGAGGTTAATCCGTTTACATAAGCATCAACGTGTTTCGGCATGCTGATAAAAATTATATCATTCTAAATACGAACCCCATTTTCCTGGATATCCGAATTCTGTTTCCAGTGAATAACATCTGAATAATAATGGGTGGTGTATATTGGATGAAAGGAACAAAATAAATGAGTTTCGAGTGGAACACATCCGTTCATTCAGTGATAAATATCTTTGGTTGTGAAACAGGAAAAGTCCTCATTAGTAATCATTACAATGTAACACTCCAATTATATGCCGAAATAGACGCAATTAGTCAAAAATGACCCGAATTCCGTACGAGAAAGCTTAGCATGTTGGAAGGTAATTTATATTCTGTCGTATGAGTAGGGTCACTCGCAATCTTGATATTTATAAGGGTGCGAAAACTAACATCACCCTTTGTCCTCTATTTTTGCTTGAATGAACTTGAACTATTCCAGTGTTATGATGTTGACTTTCGTGATATGATATATTCATATCAGAATGCCTCTTGTTTGTGGCGTCAACACAACATTTTCCTTGGTGAATACAGTGAGATTCAGTATCTAGCTTGATGTCCAGTGATTAGCCAAATAGCAAACAGCACTCATAGTTGAATAATAAGATTTATTAGTGACTCCTCTGAGGAAGATCTGACGATAGAGTAAAAAAGAAACCTTTACTTATCCATCAACAATACTTCGTTTTCAAACGACACAACTATTTGCTTTAGTAGTACCACCAATATCATTCATCATGAATGTGTATCTTTCAAGAATTCAAGTAGGAATCAAGCAGCCCATATGAATGTGATTTAGGTAGGTATCATCAATATTAGGTTTCGACCAAGAAATTTGAGAATATTTGATAATATTCAAATGGTCAAAGTGAAACAAAAAAAAAGCGACAATTGAAGAAATGAACCATTTGTTGCAGACATTAGTTATTGTCTGCAGAGAACTACCGAATACTGATGAGAGCAAAACCCAGAAATCGATCTATATAGGTGCATGGTCCAAATGTTTCAATTAACATTTCCATGCAACTAGCAATTGCGGAGATAGCCTTGTAGGAACTCTCCACGCAAATTCATTGTATATAATTGAACGTTCGTCGTGGTGTAAGCCAGGAAAGTAGTTGTTCTCTGATGGATTTTTGACCCAATAATTATTCCTATTGTAGAGGATTATGGCAATGAGCGCCGTCCTGGTAGGGCAGGACACCTGTTTCTTAAAAAAAAAAGAAATGTTTGAATGGGAGATTGAAGCCAGTTTTGGGTAACCTTGTCGTGCCCTTCTACGGTGTGTCTATGACTTTGAAATGACCCTGGTGTACTTTAAAAATATTGATGTGGTTTTACCTTGATATAAGTCATGTGAGTGTATTCAGGGATGGTGTTTGACCCCGAAATATGAAATTTAATGTCTATAGTTAGGATACGCAGGAATAAAGATCTAGGTTTTTACTGTTTTTCATTTGTACTATTATTCATGTGTGTCCTTCATGTTTACTTATGGTGAATTCGTTATCGATTTTGTATATAGAATAAACAAACAACATATATTAAACTGTATAATGCATCAGAAGAATAATGAACAATGAGCAATATTCACTTGTTTGTCCTCGAGCTCGCTTCAATATTGGACACGCCGTACTATACGATAACTTTATCGGCTGATATGACTAATATGGCTACTATGGCATCTCAACATTTTCACTCTTCAACACTAATATAAAAGATTTGGGAGAGTCAATTCTTACCAGTTGGTTCTCGAGTAAGCCATTGTGAACAAGAGCAATGCTATATCTCTTTCTTGACTGAATTTGGAAAAAGCAGTATTATGTTCAATAAAAAAGTTGGAATATGTGAAGCTTTGGCTATATATCGAATGTTGTTCCATACTGATTCGGTAGATCAATTTTGTTAATATTACTCGATGAGAATTAGAATTATTTTTCAATAAATTTTTCAAGTGGCAGTGAGGACGTAAGAAGCCCCCCGATTCTATATCCAACACTTCTTTGTTTGTGAAAATCGGCCAAGCCAATTCAAACTGACGAGCGTTTGAAATTTGCTTCAAATATTTAACAAATAAATAATTTTAACTATTCATTCTGGCCAAAAAGCCAATTTTTTGTGGTGAAACAAGTGCATATATTATTGGTATTTTACACTGTGGTTTTTGTTTCAGTTTTTTATACCTTAGTTATTTTGATGAAGACTCTAAATAGCATTTCATTTCAATCTCAGTCTAATATTGACGTTAATCATATCAATAATTTCGACAGTTTTCATAGATTTCCGGCTTTCTTCATAATTTTCAAATGCTTCGTCCTCGTCCATTAGGAGAAAAAACCGAAGCAATTTTAATTTACGCTGAAGCTGGGCGTAATTACCATGAAACAGAAAGAATAGTTGGTAAGTGAATGGCCAGTAAATTTTAAAGAACTGGTTGTGTAACGAGGGAAAAAAGATCTGGAAGAAAATCCATTTCAGAAGATCAGCAAATCGACATGAACCTACTTGAAATATTTTGTAATTTTTATTCCATCCATCAGTATAGTTACATTAAATTAAACCTCATGTATAATATAGTTCAAAAATAATCATTCAAAGTAAAAGTGTATCCTTGGACTGATTTTTATGTAGGTATCATCGTTCCATCATCGATATCGACAATTCTCTTTTATCAGACTGGAATATCTCAAAATCTGGATAATGCATGTCAATAAAGATTGGACGGAGGCCGCTGACCAAAAGACAGCCATCGAGTATCGATTGACCACAACCATATCTGAGTGCACTACTAGTATCTTCTTACGAAAAAATCCTCTATCGAGTGGACTACTATGACGAAGCGTGGCTTTTCCAAAATATTGGAACTTATTATTGCCGACATATCGAAAGAAGATCCACGAGATGAGTATAATCCATAAACATCCTACATGAGTCAATTTATGCATTCAGCATACATACTCTTGATAATTCTACTGCCGAATTTGAGTTTTTGCTTGTCCTCGGCAACAACGTGTATAACCTTCCACTCAATCTTCGTAATTCCAAAAGTCGCATCGGCCTCTCCAACGCATGAATCTTCGAATGAACGGACTATTATTAATAGGTTCTTGTTATCATTCAGAATGTATTTCTTGTAATCCTCAGCGGGACCCATCAGATATTATTTAAGAGGAATGATGTATTGCTTTTTGTCAGAAAGTAAGAAAAGAATGAAAATATATTCGACCAACTCAAGTCATATTTTCCAGTGTGGCAGTTATGCCTATGCC
Organism: Chrysolina haemoptera; assembly: GCA_958298965.1. NCBI lineage: Eukaryota > Metazoa > Arthropoda > Insecta > Coleoptera > Chrysomelidae > Chrysolina > Chrysolina haemoptera. The sequence continues at coordinate 32,573,649 of OY282587.1, forward strand.
CGGCTACTGAACAAATGCAACATGTTCACCATCCACTTCAAATAGAATTCCATCGAAGAAAAAGGTCAGAGCCTAATTGGACATATAACGTTTCTTTTGCTCCTTTTGGAGTGAAATTTTCTGTGATGTAATTGAAACTGTCTCTTTTGTCGAGAATCACACATTGATTGTTGAATCGGAATTCATCGAAAATTTTCAACAAAAGTTAGCCATAGGGTTTATGAATGCTCTGGTTTATTGAAGATATTTTACTTGTCATAGTTTGCTCATAGTACTATTTTTAATTCTCATATTCTGATCCTATCGAATTCAGAAATTTTCTCTAACCGATAATGTATGTCTTTGTTGTGTCTTTTACCTTGTGTCTTCGTGTTGTTATGTTTGAAATTGTACAAACGTTACTATCTCCAGCAGTTTGTTAATAATGTTATTTATGTACTCGATATATCGGCAATTAATACATGGATGATTTTCTATTGCCGCGAATGAAGTTGTGAGCGAGTGCATTTCCACGAGTCCCTCATGATGATCAGATCTCGCACTGTCGGGGTTCTAGCTACTCCTTAATGTCAGCCCTAAGTAAAAGGTCTCGTCATTTCCGATACGCGACGCTCGCCCAGCAGTGCTATTGAAGTCCCATCGTCGAATTTATCGCAGGAATGTCCATATGACTGCCCTTGGTTGGCAGTGGTTCCAAGCTCTGAGATCTCGGGTACCTATTGAATCTCGAACTACCAAAAATATTTATAATGATATTGCGGATTTTAGTATTGTTGGTGATTTTTGTTTCTCCATCATTGAAATAAATAACTCATAGTCAAAACAGGCAAATGGAAGGCCATCCAGTGTAACGAGTTTCGACTTCAGGTACCTTGTTCAAAAGTAGCTCTGTGATTGGTGATAAAAACGACCACGTACAAGGTACTATATTTCCTGGAAGGCAGGCCCGCCATTTCCTCTCGGAAGGTGATGGAGTGAACACAAGTCAACCGGCATTATTCCACGAAATTTATTTGATTATATCAATCAACCATTTTGGTATTTGTTTCGTGAGAATTCATAGTTTGGGACACGTGACCGTGCAATTTGTTATTTGGTACATTGGTCGAGAAGTTCATCTCTCAGAGGATTTGTTACCGGCTTTGGACTTGTGGAACTCGTGCATCTAACATCAGCCAGGTGGGTACCTATTTTGTTTAAAGATATTTCCTGATATAGGAGTCTCTTATTACATTCAGTGAATTTAAATAAAATCATCACCAAATCATAGGACCCCATGCAATTGAACAATTGTTTTTTCCCCTTCTTCAGGGAACCTTTTGAGCCATATTGGTGTGCACTAGATGACCTGTCAACCACTGGTCAGTTTGAAGCCCCGCCAAAAATTGATGATCGTTGCTGATAGGGCCATCGGAACGTATAAGAAGGGAAATATTAACCAAATCGCAAAGAAACCTCTATGCTAAGGGTACGTAATATTTTTACTTATGGTTTTTGCTCATCTGACTGTTCAGATAGACGGCATAATGATTAATGCATATAATCAATTGTTCTCTTCAAAAATATGTTAATGCCGTACAGTATCAGATGACCATTATACAAAACTGTTGATACTGCGATTGACAGTTTTCAATTCTTGGATAAAATATACATACCGTTTCACTTCAGATAGACGGCATAATTATTATTGCATATTATAAATTGTTCTCTTCAAAAATATGTTAATCCCGTACAGTATCAGATGACCAAAAGAATCCCTGGAAAGGTTGTGTCATTTTTCATCAGCCAAAAAATATGATCTGCATGAACGGCATAATTTTTTTCTAATTCATTTACCCGAATACTATTTAAAACAACAATAATATCTAGAAAATTGATATTTTTCATTGATCTATGATTTTTTAAACTTTTTAAATAATTGAAACAACTGCATGTTTTCTATTTCTCTATAAATTTTTTTCAGAACAGTTTTTTTTTGAACGGCATTATTATATAACAATAGTTTTTAGCAATGTCATGTTGAAAAACAATTTGCCGTACAGCATCAAATGATTTTTCACCTTTTTCAATAAAGTATAAGATGAACGTGAGTTAATTATCGATATTCATTCAAATGAACAATAATTTTTGGACGGCATTATTTTTAATAGTACTTTTGAGTGCTACATTATGTTTTGGAACCGATGCCGTACTTTTTCAAATCACCCCCCGTACTACGGAAAAGAGGAGGTTTCAACCCTCGATCTTTTCCCCTTGTCGCATTATTTTTTGTACGGCGTTGCGGAATAATGGATTGTAAGAAGTACTGCAGCAGTATGGAACTAATGCCGTACACGATCAAATGACCCAAATTACCCTAAAAATTAGCCGGAAAATAAAAAAAAATTCCGACTTACTGGCGCACTATTTTTGTACGGCACTACGCGTTTTCTCATTATTTTTGATACATCTATAGGTGGCCAGAGTGCCGTACAAAATCATTTGACCAAAATTTGCCTACTCGACTTGTGCTTTTCAATTCTCACCTGCACTCAGTTGGACAGCTTACAAGTGACGGCATAGTGCTTAATCTCATTATTTTAAGCCCTTTTATCTTACTACATAGGTCCTCTGGTGGTTCAGATAACCCATCGATTTTTGACACGGGCCTGTAGTCTAGCCGTGATATGGTCTCGTCTTCGCAATCCACAAATCAGACGAACACATGAATTTTGCAAAAGATTAATACGTCTACTCTCGGATTCAAGCAGACCTGGACCATATACACAGTCTACATGTTGGAATTTTGTTAAAACTGAAGAGTCACAAAGAACCATTTTATAATTTCTATTTAGAATTTCTCTATCGGATAAAACCATTTTGAGGCTACCAAATGATTTTTGAACAACTAAAGACATATGTTTTATGAATCTAAGATCAACATCAAGTTGTAAACCTAAATTCTTTACATACATAGAGAAGCTAATTAAAGTATTGTAAGAGTGAATGAGAATCCGGGGACATCGTTATTTAGCGAATTTCTAGAGAAGTCCACAGAGTATCGTGAGGCAGCAATGAAAGAATTATTTAGGTCGTTTGGAGATGACAAGTGCTGGGGTATGTGATTATGTTCATTAGAAGTGATATCCAAATTTTTTAGTACTTTCCACATATTTTCTTATTATTGATTTGAAATTGAAGGTATCTCTTTTTCTCTCTCTTCTTCGTAGCATGATTTACCTCATTACGGAGTGATTGGGAGTATCGCCACTTCTGAGCATGCGCATCAGACAAGTCGAGTAATATTCTGTTGAATGTTTCAACCTTTGTATCATTGTAACGATGGATTCGGAAACAGAATCGAAACTTATACGGCCCAAATCAGACGTAAATACTTGTTGATCAAATTCCCTAAAATCTCTGAAAGTTTGATCAGTTGGATGAAATTTGGTTTTAAATTTGTTGATACTACATGAAACACATGAATGATCAGATATTGTAGAGCAATCGAACACAAATTTTCAGGTATTCTGATGCTATTACCTATAACGTCTATCAGTGTCGCGGTAGTTGAAGAATATCTAGTGGTTGATCAATTATTTGTTTAAGGCTGTATGGCTCGAATACTTCCAATAGTTCAATAATATAGGATGATTCTTAATTCAAAAAATCAATATGATCATATTCAGGTGCAATATCATTTAAAGTATTCTGCAGTTGATCAACGAATAAGTGTTCTATAGATGGAACCTATTTATATTCATATTCAGGCAAATTCTTATTTGTTCATATTCAACCTCGTCTATATTTCTTATAGAACTGGCCTTGAATTTATTCCCCACATAAATGGCTACACCTCCACCCGTTTTTTTTTCAACTTCAACCTTATTTCGAATATGTGTAGAAGGCTATCATCCCATCATCCCAAATACACATATATTATCTGATGTTTTTCCACGACAAATATTTCATTAACTCAATCAAATGAAACTCTCCGTGTAAGTTGATCTCCAGCTAAATAGGAGGATGCCTGTGATGTGAGGCCTATCACAGCAAGTTCTCGAGTTAAATTATTATCCGATTCCACTGTCCGTTTCTAATGATTCTATTCATTATTTTCATTTGTTCCCTTCGCACATTTATAACGCTGATACTTCCTCATGATTTTAAAGTGAAAAATATAACAAAATAAACATTTCCGCCCACTATAAATCTTGGGTATCAAATGTATCAATATTAAATAATGTACGTGCCTGCGAAAATGAAAGTGAAAAAAGTGTCGTAAGTGTCGTACGTGGCGAATACATCATTGTGACGTATATTGCGCCCATAATAGCCCATCACTATTCGCCTTTAAGGCTATGCCTCATCGGGATTCGTTCCGGATGTAACATTTGTCTTCTGCCTGACTGACTGCCGCCGTTTTCCACCTTCTAAGGATTTTCAAAGTAGACGTGTTGGAATGACATGCTGATATTCGCCCTGCTGAATGTTCTGCTTTCGTAGCTGGGTTACGTAAAAGGTCAAGCATCTGTCAGGACCGACTTTGGAATACACGGAGAAATCTCCTCCAACTTATGTTAATTTTATTCGCTGGGAAATGGTCAATATTGCTAAGATGTACCTGGCTTTAGGGAAAAGGTCTTCAAAAATTAACGGAATGTTATTTTGCAATTTTGCAGGGTTTGGTTTGTATGTTCGACAGTAACAACCAAAAAATTTCCAACTGATTGGGAAAAATGTGATGAAAAAATCAAATTTTCGCATAATCAAATAAGTAAAATAGGTATTTTTGTCGCCAAGTTCAAGAAAAAACAACCACTTCTCCCTACAACTGTTGAATTAATTCTACGCTTCTTGTGGTGCTCGGTATTTCAAGTACCAAAACGTATGTTTCAATAGAGCACTGTCAGCTGACGTCACAACATGGCGGTAATCAGCTGATGGGGGACAAACAAAGAATTTGAGTTTGAAAAGAAATTTTTTTTTTGCAGTGGATGGTTGTCAATAAATGTGATTTTTTTTGAACTTTCCTTAATTTAGTGATCCTATTATTTGATAATATTTTGAAATACTCTTGTTTCAGATTAGAAATCGTATAATTTTACTAATAACTTTGCTGTTAGTTTTGCGATCTTTGACAATAAATACCTATCTACTAGTAATACAAAACTTTCCGTCTTTCATAACATCCTCCAATGTTGACTTCATGATGACTGTAAATTCCCAGCGCTTTTTTTTGTTCTGCGTATTTTAGGTAGATACATGGTCCGGATGTTCAGAACGATCTGAATATCAACACGAAAAAAAAAACAAATCAAATTCACATTTCGTAGCATGAGCTGGAAACACAGAATTTTCGTGGCTATATCTAATTATAACATGTTCCATGTCTCTTGACTTTTCATATGTATGTTTGTCGATAGGCGAAAGCTCTTAGTTGATGCCAGTAACTAGAAGGAGGAGGAGTATCCAATAGACTAACAGCCCATCGTACATGACCCATCATTGATCATACTGAGAACATGGGTAGAATGAGGGCCTTGGTTGGCGGGTAGGTAATGTGCTCGCTTGCTTATCCAAGGTACTGTGCCGTCACCGTCGTGCATGGAATCACACGTTGAAAGGTAAGAGTTGCGTCTTCTCTAGCTCGAACAAGAATCTTGAGGACTTCTGGGGGATGCTCAGCCTACAACAACAATTTTAACAATACTGCTATATGAGAAAACAACCTAAGGCAACAATTCCGTCAATTTCGTGCGGTACAGGTGACATAATAATGATAATAATAATGATAAATTTCCATGGAAAGATATGCTTTTCAGAAAATATTCTTGTACGGCATTCCTCAGGTTGGTCAATTATGAAATGATAATCTCCTAGAACCCACTGCATTCACGTGCAGAAATTATGGGACCGGAAGCCAGGAATTTTTTTCGGGATTTTCGGAAAATGAAGAATTGAAAACCTTGGTGCAAGAAGAGGGCAGCTCCATTTTTCAAAACTATTCAGAAACAAAGAAAAACGATTTAAAAATTTATTTTTTAATATATTATTTTTATATTTCGATTATTTTTTTATAATCTAAAAAGGTAAAGGACACATCTGCAAGGATCTTTTGTCGAAAAAGCACATCATCAGATGGGAGATTATTATTAATATTATTTGTCACCTGGACCACCCAAAATTGGCAGCATAATGCCGAAAGTTATTTTTTCATATAACAGCAATGTTCTGTGTATGATTCATGCTGTGTAATTTGACCCCTTCAAAATGTATGATTAGCTTGTATTGTAGTCAATAAGCAAAGAAAGTCAGTGGAGACAGTAGTTCCGATACCAGTGGAATAATATATATTTTCTTCAAGATGTGATGCACTTGCACGATGCCCTATCGTTATAACGGGTTCAAGGATATTATATTGATTATACCTCTAGCTAATTCTTTACTCAACCTGAACGGTTCAATAAACTTTGTGACATATGACAATGGAAGTCATTCGTTAAAATCGTTATTTCCATCAACAGGCTGCCCCATTACGAGCAACCCGCAGAAGTCTTCGAGAGACTTGTGCGAGCTAGGGAAGACGCAGCCCTCTTACCTTTTAACGTGTGATGCCATGCACTAGGTCAGCACGGCAATTCGAACTCGCGTACCTTGTCATAGCAAACGAGAAAACCACCTGCACGTCACCGAGACCCAAAAAAATGTAAAGGTACTTCTATACACTCTCCTCTAGTTGTTACTAAAGCTGACATGACGTTTTATCTACAAAAATCTCGGTAAAAATATCAAATTAATGTATTGACACTGTGCAAACTATTGAACCTAATCTTCAAATTTCGACTTAAAAACTCTTTCATAATTGATTCAGGTAACCTAACCTGCCGATGCCCTAAATGAAATATATATACAAAAAAATTTAAATCAATAATAATTATCTACATTCACAACCGATTCCTTATAGGCCTCTGAGTTTTTCCTTCTCATGTTAAATCCCAAATCTTGAATTCTAGCGAGCTCTACTAGAGATGTTTGTTCCCCACTTCTATCTTTACAAAAGTCCAAGAATTGTTTCCATTTCATTGACTTTAATTTCTACGTATTAGACGGAATTAAGTTATCCATCGCAGCTTTCATCACTTTTTGACTGTCTTTTCCAAAACGTGTCATTTTCTTATTGTATTTATTCACGAATAAAATTTTACTAGGTACTTCTTTGAAATTTCTCAATCAAAACGTAAAAAAATCATGTCCTAGCCACCTTAGAAAAGTCACCTTCATAGATAAACTCAAGTAGCAATACCTTACCTAAATACAAAATTTGATCCAAATCGTTGAAGTTGTTTTCGAGATCCAAAAATTCACATTATTATTATTATTAGTGAAGTTGTGCTTTTTCAAGAAAGATGTCTTTATAGGTGAACTTAAAAAGCAAAACCCTATCAATATACAAAATTTCATCCAAATTGATGGAGCCGTTCCCGAGATCGGAAATATTTTATATATACAGGGTGTCCTAAAACTCAAAGTCATCCTACGTCCAGATCATGACTGACCAGAATATCAAAATATGACCTCAGTAAACTATTGAAAGTTTTGGAGATATTGAATTATTATTATATTGATTATGAATTTCGTGAAAATGGCAAACTATGATCAGTATTTCGAGTGCCGTAGCTACAAAACTTCATATTTTAAGAATCTAATTTTTGTTATGCAACCCTGAATAAGCCTCCTAATGATTACAGTCCAAAATGAAATGGATGCTGTCATACCTATGTATGTTCACGTATATTCAAAATAAATAATATTCAATATAAAATAGTAGTACTAGGTAACTTAACTCAAGTGGATGATGTGATTGGATGAAAATTGTACAAAAAAAATTATCGTGGGAAATAAAAAAAAAAACATAAAATTTGAGAGCACTGGTGATGGTACCTTTGATAAATCAACTCCCTAATCATTTTTCATTCAATCTATTTCGACGATGTTACAGTTCGACTTATAGGTATTGCATTTGTCAGTCTCAAACTATTTTTACTGACTGCATAACAGCAGATCAAGATTTATGATGTAATTCTTTTCCATGAGTCCATTTATAGGAATTCTTCAAAACCCATATTCGTGACCATCCAAAAATATGGAGACTCTATAATGTCATAAAATGGAAAATGCACCATAAATAATATTTTTCATGTATTCTGGATAGTTATACGCAAATTTAGAATTTCTGGATACACATAAACTTTTAACACGAAATCTTCTCGAAACACACCCCCTGAAAATATAAAATATGGGAATGGCATTCTCGTGTGCTACCCACCAGTATATTATCGAACCCACCATTCGGAAAATAAATAAATTTTCTCAAATTGACTACTTGGCGATAAGGAACGGATATCATGTCGAATATGTATCTAGAATGATCAATGATGAATTAAATAGGTTTTGTATTAGTAGTGACATACAATTAATAGTACTCGGTAGAGGAGTAAATGAATCAATTGAATTTAGAAACTTTGAACCCTGGTGTACATAATTGAATTGATTTCAATATATTTTTGTTTGTTTTTATTATGACCCACTTTTCGGATGCCAAAATATTTTTTTGAGTTATATAGTTGCAGAATTTTTTTTTAATAACAGATAAAATAACTTTGATTTTATGATGATTTTTTTTTTATCAAATTGCCCTGGCACTACACCATACTTGATTGATATCGTTGGGAGCCCATTTAGAAAACACTCTAATTGAGCAAGATACTACTGCATGTTCAGTGACTGAGCTGAAACTGAGGTGAGAGGAACGACACTAGAAAGCGAATGTGTAAGTATTATTTATAGGGTATATTTTGGAAAAGGTGTTTCGTTAGGTCGTTTTAAGAAAAAAAGTTACCACGCACATATGTCCGGAATTTCTTCGTTTCTGAGATACGGAGCGTTGAAGTAAAACGCCGTCTATCTCAGAAACGAAGCAACTCCGGAAAAATGTTCATAGGAACTTTTTCTTTCTTGACAAGACCTAACAAATCACCCTCTGTAGTTTTGTACCGTAGTTAAAAAACACGAAAAAAACACGTAGAAAAATATTCGGATTTTTTTTTTGGAAAAACGCCACAGAGGAAAATGGTGGAAGACTGGGTCCAATGAAGCCATGGAGAAAGTTTGGAGAAAGTATCTTTCGGTAACAACTACTTAGTCTAACTTATTCGACGTTCAATAAATCAAAACCGGTATAAGATAGGAATAGCATCTGGATTATTTTTGAAGTTAGGAAAAAAAGCCATTTTTTTAATAAGAATCTTCAATATTATAGCGGATATTGAATTAATGGGTATTTATAGGAATACACGCTCATTTTCCTTGCAAAAGATTTAAAGGCGGAATTTCAATTGAGTTACCCTCATCAGGATTCGTATTTCCTTCCCTTCATGAGAGGGCTTTATAATTGCCGCTCATTCGGGTTCAGTATCATCTAATACATGCCGGTTTATTGCCCTCTTGAATATTTTCACCCTATTTATACCTTGTACGATCCGTTTTTCCTTACCCCAGGCTACGTTAATTACCAATGAGTTTTAATTATCTAATAAGTGTACCCATTAATTTCACACATTTTCTTTTATGGCCACTATTATTCGGTGATTATCATAAATTATGTCAGCTTGCGGGTGACTTCGGCAATTTTAACGGACCACAAATTTGCGTGTATCAGGTTTGTTTCAAGTTCAAAAGACGACTTTCCCGATTTATTTGTATAATATACAAATTCAGTTTCGTGTCTGCGATGTTACGAGACGGCGAAGTCGTCGACAAATATTTGCGTGCTGATTTCATACTAAGAAATCGTAAATTGTCTGCAGGCAGTGGAATTAAATTTCAGTAATTCGTTACAAATTGCCGTCTGAAATTGAATATTAACCGGTCATTATTAAATGTTCTACTTCAATTTCCATGTTGGAGAAATTCTACGTTTATTTTCCAACAAATTTTTGTTATTCTGTTCAGTGCAAGGATTTTCTCCCACTTTCTGGTTTACAGAGAAATAAAAATATTGTAGTGAGCACAAGAATGATAAGGATGCGAAGAGGAGGAAGCAGACGGCATTTTTAATATTGTTTTTAACCTTAGATGGAAAACTTCCTAAGTAATAAGTTTCATAGCTTGTCCTTTTGTCAAAATACGTTATAAGTCTTGATGGAAATAGTTGATGCAGACAAATACAAATATTGGGCGCCTCAACTTCTGACAACGAAAAGTACAGTAAAACCAACCTAGTTTTAGACGGAATTACTTGCTGCGCGCTTGTAATACAACGGACTGTAGTCCGTAATATATCCAGTGATGCGGCACCCAACATGAGCGTACCGTGCAAATTACAGTAATTAAAATACATAATGGTATTGGTTTCACTGTACCCACCCCAGAGTGCGGGAATCTAATGCGATTTCTTTCAACTCCAAAATCAAAAAACAGTTAATTGAAATCCTTACGAAATCGCCTATAAAAAGCAATTTTAACGTTTTACAAGGTGATGGTTGTATGTAAACACCGAAATTGAGCTAGCTCAAGATTGTTACCGTGGAATTGTGATATGATTGACCAGCCCTTATTTCACTGAACGAAGCAGTTTATATGTCAAAAACGAAAGGAAGAACTAATCGAAGATTGTTTTCATCATCATCATCACTCATTTAAACGTTCAGAACGACATTCTGCTGGGCCATTATTTTAGTGGATGTGATGCAGAGGTAAAAAGCTTCTTCTGAAAGTATTGAAATCAAAGGCTTCTATGAAGAAAATCAATTCACAATTCCAAGGGTTTAACAAAAATACGAATGATGGAAGGTGGACGGCGAGAAAAATTGAGAATGTTCTCTGGACGAGTGAAGATAATAACAATTTCAAAAATCTCTAGAAAAAAAACAGCAGCTAATTGGAATGACTTCTATTCACGTCAGATATACTGCATATATTGCAGCAGTCACATAGATGTCACTACAGAGTACTGTTGTGGCATGTTATTGAATTATCGCCTGAAGAGTGGGTTTTGCAACTACAAGATGGGAATTTATTTCTGCCCACTGAAATTATTCTAGAAACAGCCCCTGAATATAGTATGAAGTTGGGGTCATGTACCTGCAGAGATAATTGTTCTCAATGTGCTTCACACAAATCAGTCATTGATATAATTAATCAAAACATCCAAGAAGATACCGTTCACACTGTCTTCTCGAACAAAATCAACAGGTTGGATTATAATATTTTCATCAATAATCTTCATTCCTATGGTTTTGACACCCAACTCTTGAACCTATTTTGCTCTTACCTAACTAATCGTGTCCTGTTCGTAGATTATAGAGGTAACAAATATTTCCAATTCGCTGCAAACTGCGGTTCCCCCCAAGGAAGTAACCTAGCACCTCTCTCATTCTCAGTTTTCATTAATGATATAGAAACTAATGTCTTGAGTCACTTTTTACTTCTTACTTGGAAACATTTTGACCCACTGTATTTGAGTAGGACTGTTCCATATCTCAAGAAGATTTTGAATTCTTGCATGTTTGGTGCGTCGGAAATAATCTCCCTCTTAACATAAATAAATGTAAATTCTCTCAATATTCTCTAAAAATAATATGACACCACATGCCTACCACATAAATAACACCCCTCTTCAAATAACCAATCGAACAAGGGGTCTTGGTATCATTTTCGACTCAAAACTGAGCTTCTCTATCCATGTGTGGCCAAACGAATGTTTGGTCTCATATATCGGAATTGTAAAAACTTTCGTAACCAGGACAGCTTTATGACACTGTTCAATGTCTAGGTGAAATCTTGGCTGGAGTATGGTTCCTTAATATGGTCGCCTTTTCACAATATTTTCATAAACAAAATGAAGTATATCCAAAGAGGCTTCATGAAATACATCACATATAACTAGATGGAGTCTACACAGAACAAGTATCGAAAATAGAATATCAATAAATAAATTCAAACTACTATCCTTTCAAAACCGAAGATCAGTAATATTGATTTTAAAATTAGTTAGACTGCCCTGAATTACTCTACTATTTTACTAGGAATCGCACTTTAAAAGGTAAGACCTCGTTAATCCTTGGCTCGCACAAGTTTCGACTTTTGAGGGCTGCCGTTCGTAAGGGGACGACAGCTGGTTAACGGAAAAAACAATTTCAAACAATTTTTAAACAAAACAATTTTTTTAATTAATTGAATTTCTACTTACCCAATTCTAGAACTAACAAACTTCTCAAATCTCCAGTCGTAGCAATGAAAACATTATTCAATCAATTATGTGCAGATCTCGACATTTATTGTCAGGCAATTGGTCTAAGTAAATAACCATATTAGATACTCTTACATGATAGCCAAAATAGCTAAGCCCAATCAATATGTACCGTACTATAAAATTATTACCGTACTATAAAATTATTATAATTGATAAATATTCAGTTAAATCATGTTTTCCCCTACGTTTTTATTTTTCCATCTTCAGGTGTTTTCTGACAAGTAAAGTCGATTGGTATACGTGTGTGTGTGTGTGTGTATGCATATAAATAAAACTTTTTGCTTATTTATATGAAGGTATATCTTGTTATTGGGATTTATTCATGTTTATAGACATCAAACACTTTTTTATGCTAGCCTCCGCGCTATGCCGATGTGAACAATTAACTTATGAATTTGGGAATTTTCATTTTCTGATTGTCGCCAATCTATAGATCCGCAACACTATCACTTATATCATCATATCTAAATGCTCTAGCGATATTCAAATATACCCATTACTGAAACAAGGATATATAGGTAACAGCTATTTGATATAAACGCCGCACCGCCAGCGATGATTAAATTTATGCAGTACCTACCTCTGTAGAATTAATCAAAAACCCAATATGGGTATAATGTGGTTTGGTGCACCTTCGACGCAAATGCTTTACGTGCTTAAGATTAATTCCAGTCCGCTTATTATAGTGCGTAACCGGGAAAATATTCAGGCATCTATAATTTTAGCAAAAAATTTTATGGAAATATTTAGCGGTAAGTGAAGAAATAATGAAAAATTATAGACGGACCGTCTACTATCAGAAAGTATGTGAATGACGTTATAAACATCTGCTAGCTGCAAAAAAGCCAGTCGGATATTTTGAATACTTTTGAATTTTATAGAAACTTGTGAAGGTCTATTATTTTCATTTTCTATTTGAAAAAATATGTAGCTTCTTTTGTTGAAAATCCTCCAAAGTTCATATTAATAGTAATAGTTAGGAGTGACCAAAATCAAAGGAGGAACAACGAACAATAATATTCTCAACAAAGATTAAAGTGATAATTCCGTAAGCTGTATGTTAAAATTCACCATGCGTCAAACATGAAAGTTGAATATAATGCAAATCTATAACTTTCTGGTCAATTTTAACATATCAGTTCAAATATTTCTCAAAAACCAATTCTGTTAGTTAGAATTTTGGTGAAAATTCAACATACAGCATCGGAAACTTTTCATCTGGGGTATAGACAAAAATCTACGCGAACAACAAGGAACGCAATGATATGATAATACCATATAAACAAGAGAAACGCTCTACTGTGCGCTCCCCTTGGTATCCCACTCGACGCAATAATGGACCACGTGGCAATGCGACACAGCACACAGCGAACGAGAGAACTTCGATATTCTCTCCTCGAGTGAATCGAGGAGAAATTATAATGCTCTGTCTACATATAGCAAACTATTCTTTATGCACTCATGAAACCACCATACCCAAGAAGATATACGGTATCGGAAACTTTTCATCTGGGGTATAGGCAGAAATCTACGCGAGCAACAAGGAACGCAATGATATGATAATACCACATAAATAAGAGAGACGCACGTATTCGACTGCCGGCCGTCGTAGAGGTCGGGAGTCATGATATGTCCGTCCGCCATTTTGTGCATTGAAACAGCATTTTGTGTAAAATATGTTAGTGTTCACAATTAATAGTTTGTGCAATTGTTTGCCACCTCTTGATATCTACGGGGGTTAGAGGCCCTATGGCAACGGAATTGCCGTATCAAGATCAATGAGGCCCCTAGTTGAAATAGTTTTTTATCACCGTTTTACGTGCATCGCAACGAATAACTTTTATTTTGTGGATATATACATTTATTTACTGTGGTAACAATTCGGGCATTCCTGGTATCACTTCGAGTGAGACTCCAGTTTGCCCACGGAAGGGGAGTAAAGAAGTGAGGTTGTGGTTCACGTGGCACGTGGATCTCATTACTTACTTGAAGACTCGCGTTAGCTGGCGAACTAGTCTAGTAACTAAACGCCATACTGTGGAAATAGAATAGAATAGAAGAGAGACGCACCACTACGCTCCTCTCCTGTTAACTCCCTCAACTGTATAGCAACTACTCTCCACGTGCTTATGAAACCACCATACACCAGATGAAAACTTTTTGATACTGTATGTTAAATAATACTGTAAAAATGAAGATAATAACGGGTGCTCATATGACAACCTTTAAAATTTGTCTTCGAAAAAATTATGGCTCTCTACTGTCTAATTTATCTTATAATCCATTAAACGTATATGAAATTTTGTAGTACGAGCGTAGTTCATATACCTACGAGTGGAGAATGGGTTATTTCCGAACGATTTTTGTATTGTTGAAAATGAGGATATTTAGGACTAACTAAATGATCTATGTAACTATTATGACACTCATGTGTCATTTTGTAGCATTATTTTAAAATATTATTTTTAAATTTTCTTTCTCAAAAATAAGATGGACAAAAACGCTCGTAGGAAAAACACTGTACCTAACTCTTTCGGAAAATATCTTTTCCACCCTTGACGGCTTGCCCGAACTCCGCTCCGCGTCGTTCGTGCAACTGCCGTCGAGTGCGGAAAAGTATCTACTAGTCGAATAATGCTTCAGTCACATATAAAAATTTTGAGTGCGTGGAAATTGAATACATACATTTTGCGAAAAGTAATTATTTAGTATAAGCAAATCATAAATCATTATTGTTGAGAGCCTTGCATATTGCACACTTGAGTGTTTGAAATTCACACACAACATTCTACTTAAAAAAATATAACTTGCGGTGAAATGACCCTGCGGCAAAAAGTGCCTGCGGCGAAATTGCTTGCGGCGAATTGTCCCATTCCGATTTTATTTCAATATAAGTATTCATTGAAAATAACTCAAAAATGCAGAATTCTTGACCTTGATGACTGTTCGACTATACCTAAACTTCGATGTCTTGATGACATACTCACCTTGGTTGTCATAACAAGCCACACACACAGCTTAGCATAATTGTAATCATATGTAAATCTATAGGGTGCATATGTAAAAGTATTCGAAATTTTATTCCATTTCAATAAATAAAAAATTGAGAAACAAGAAAAAAGTCATGGTTAGATTAAATATTGAAATCTATTTTTTCAAACCAATGCGGAAAGTAACACTTTCAAAACTGAAATCCGTGCGAGAAAGTGCGTAAAATCGTACGGTCGGAGACAAATTTGTGTTTAAGAAAGTAATTTTGAGCTATGCTTTTTGATACAACATGCACTTTTATGCTAATATTGTATTCACAAATACCGACATGCATTATGGCAATTTTCAATTAAATAGAAATTATTGTATAACTTTTTTTATACAATTTGTCAGGTTATATTCTTGTTTGAGGGGAATCAGGTTAGCACATTTTCAGTCATTGACTCATTTATCAGTCTCTGGTACTATATTTTCTGAAATGCGAGGTGATTTTTGTACATTCACCAACTGAAAATCATCTTCAACCGATTTCATGATTTATTATCAATTAATAAATTACTCAATATTCAAACAGAGCTTATGAGTATAAATTGTTCAGTTATCTATCTATGCCAAAATCATAATTCTTCAAGAAATAAATAAAAAACTTCCAACACCAGTTATAATTTCAACGAAAAGCAAAGTACGGAAATAGAGTTAGCAATTTCATTGAGTCACGATTTCCATTTTTCATATTTCAGTCAGTTAAGGAAGGGGAATTCAAACATCAAGAGCAATTAAGATTACTTTGAAACCTAAGTGATGGTCGAAGTTAGATTGCAATCTCAGCAAAGTTGTATGGGATTGAATCTGGAAATGGGAAAATTAATGGCGAAATACGTGAGTCCCAGTTATGAAATTAGAGAAAATGTCTACGTAATGACTTTAGTTTCAATTCTTGAATACTTAGGAAGAAAATTAAATATAGAAATATACCTTTTGCATTGTTCAGTTCACACAACGCAATATCTGAGTTAGAAACTTTCTTTCAAGGATTATGAATTCACACGAAGCTCACTCTAACTTTCAAGCAATTTTTAATTCGTGTTTTTCGAAAAGTAATATAATAATACATCTGGTAGAGATGTTACTGATCAGTTAATATTTTCGAGAAAAACGTTTTCAACCACCACACTGTTGCATTATCATCATTAACATATTACAGTTATAGATCAAACAGACACTTCCCTATAGGGCTCTGTATTTATTTCTACCGAGTCTTCTAAATGCATCGTAGGTAAATATATCAGGTTCCAAAAGTATCTTTGCATTTGAGATCATCTCGAACAATATGGTGGGGTATTTCAATGATACCAAAGCTAAGCGCCATGCATCTGTAATCAGGACTGTCCACAATTGCTGAGATGCAGATATCATGTCCAAACTCATAGGTGCCATATGGATGAATATTGGTAAAATATTATGAGAATATTGGCAAAATATTCAAATGTAATATTTGCGAGAAAATAATGTGAACATTTCGCGGTATTGGTCCAATATTTTAACAATATTCCTAGTTGCCAACCTCACTTCTGATTATCGAAAGCTTTCAGCATTGAAGTTTATACTTTTCATCTGTTCTCTCTATATAAATAGTTTCAACTAGCTGATACCATCGTTCGCAGTGCGGAAGGTGTTAGTTATTGCAGCCGATCTTTCATTATTAATTTTAAAATGATATATTCGTTTCACAATTCACTCAAATCAGATTGTTATTATCTAATATTTGCAAGAGTAAAAAAGAGAGTGAAAGGAGTGGAATTTGTTTTTGGTGTATTCAGTATAGTTTGGAAAAAAAGTTAGAAATTCCCAAATTTTGTTTAAACATTCAACAATAAAGTTCAAGTTAACACTACAAAATTTTTTACACAGTGTAAAATTTCTTATCGATTAAGATTGTTCAACGCTAGAAACAAAAAAAAGAAAAATGCTCAGACACGTTATTTTTATTTTTTGTATTTCATGTATTTCATCGTATTCTCAGTAACTGAATTTTGTATATATTTTTTTTCTTTTCTTGGTAAATTTCAAAAACAGCTGACACTTCAAGACAATAATATAATTATTACTATTATCATAATTATGAACAGTTTGTGATTGTACTGAACTAGAGTTACGAAAAAGTTGATCAATTTTGTTATTGATGGAAAAATCTGAATATGGACAGTGGCGTACTCAAAAAAAATCGATTGACTTCCTTCAAACAGAATGCAAAATGCCTATCTCTTTTGATTGAATTGATAGTGCATGACTTCCATACACATTCGCCGTAGTAAGTTGTCTGCAATTTCCAGTAAATTTGAAATATTTCACAAAATCTAGAAAATAGTCTTTCATCAACCTATTAGCTCATCAAACTTGCATTTCTCGTATAAAATTATTGAGTTGATTCAAAACAGATCTGGGTCGTGTACTGATAAATTGTACTCGAGTACTGGGTACCGGGTACTTCCAATAATAGTTGAACGAGTACAGAGTACCAAGTACTTTACTCATTACACATGCTCTCGAGTACAGTACTCCGAGTAAAAGTACTCGAATTCTTAGAGTACTTTTTGCAAGTACTTCCTCATCAAGTTGTATGTAGCAAGTCCAAAAATAATTGAACAATATATCCACCTTTTCTCTGAGTTTTGCATTATACCTTCACCACTTTTTGCACCCTATAAATAAATGAACTATCAAATCAGTAATGACTACCTAACCTATTTTGTAGTTTTCAGTCCATAAAGGATGAAATTAACGATGATAATAATAAAAACAATAGTTATTTTTGTATCTAGTGCGCGAAATGCTCGACTATCTCGACTATTTTTTTTTACTCTGCTGCGCCTCCTTAAAAAAAATCAGTTCTCGATCATCATTTCGCGCAAGAGATGCACTCAAATTTTTTTCTACAAACGTAAAAAAAAATAGGTGATATAAAATTTTGTCACAATTTGAAAAGTGTTAAAAAAGCCGTAAGTACTTAATTATTGTTGAACGTTCAGAAATAAATGATTTCTTGGATTTTCGCTTGATTAAGGACCATAAAGTTAGAAATAAATGATTTCTTGAATGTTTGCTTGATTGAGGAGTATAGTTAGAATATGAAAATCCCATATAGTTTACATGCACGTTACTTCGCGCACGTCGTCATGGTGACGAAAGAAAATGAAAAAAGTATCACTTCGCATATTGTTGTCAATGCGCGAACCTTGTCATTTTTTGACGTTTGAAGAAAAAATTATTATTCAGTAATGGCATAACTGGTTGATTCTGTTTGCATTGGCTTCTTAATAACTAATTTTAACTATTTATAATGCCTTTGGAGTTTTAAGGTTGCTGGGTGAGGCATGCTGGACTGGACAGACAGGCCAGGAGCAGACGCTTTGCATAATAAAGTACTCGTAAAAATGTACTCTCATCAGAAGCGCGGGGGGTACAGAGTACCAGAAATGTACTCAAGAGTACAGTATTCGGGTACTGAGTACTTCCCAGCTCCGATTCAAAATGACCTATTTTGAGTTCTAGTTTAAATTTTAGAATTTATTGCACGTTTTTCTGGAATACTCAGTCTAAAAAATTATTATCTTCGACCCCAAGAACCCCCACATACATGAAGAATGAAAGCAAACCATAATAATAAAAAAAATATTCCGACATCTTGAATACCTGAGTTTTAACAAAAAAAAATCGTAAGCTCCGACCACAAAAATCCCCACATACCAATTTTCAATAGATTCCTTTGTAAATAACTAGATGGCGTGACAATATATATCGTGGCCAGTGGGTAAAGATAGATATATTTGTTTTGAAAAAAAATTGTACATTCATAGCAGGCCAGCATTATATTGGATACAGTTGGTATATATAAAATAAATAGTGTAACACGTATCACTAAATGAAACAAATGGTTAAAAAAACCATAATACCCCTATCTGGCCATTTGTTTTCAAAATATCAAAGTAAAACTCGACACAGTTAATATTTACGCCAAATGCCACATTTTGACGTTTTTGAGAATTCTTTCGGACTTCCGGTTTGGCTGAAATGATATCAATTCTTGATTTTTTGAATGAAACCCCTAGTATTTTCATGCATATTCAGAATCCTGAGAACTGAAAATTAATCTTGCTAATACACGACTAATATCCAGGATAAAATTCAACACTGCACCTAGCATTTACATTTATTTCTGTTGCATCATTGATAATGAAATTGAGATTTTTGGAATTTTCTTCTCTGAATTTTCTCTCGAAAATGAGAAATTGTGTCTGCATGGAGCTGTCTTTCAGGAAACCGCAATTACGGACGTTCACCTTCTGTTGCGTTCTTACAACATTCGCCTTAAATTAATGTCTACTTGTTCGTCTCTTGAATACATAAAACATATTATCGCTAGAAACAGAAACCACGAAAAGATCAAAACTCATTCCATTATCCAGAACTGGTTTGTTTGTATAAGAAGTTTCTAATGAATATCAAACATATTTTGTTTTCCGTGACTTATTTTATTAATTATTTGAAAAATTTTACTAACGTAATGAAAAAAAAATTAAACATTTCTTGGGTTCAATGCTAAACGGAATTAAGATTCGAAAATACCCCCGGATTAGTTTCGAAAAGGTGTACACTAATTAGGTGCTGCGGGGTGGTACAATTTGAAAAAATGCCATTTTTGCGATAAAGATCAAATAACACCGATTTATTCAATTTGTTGGTTAATTTAAAAAAATTGTGTGTGGAGTGCCTCGAGGTACAGTGTTAGCCAGTAAGTAATACTCTTTTCAGTTTATGTGAATGATTTATTGACATTTGATTGTAAAGTAATTTGTTTTGTATATTACCTCGCTGCAAAATGATTTGAGTATTTTTCTTCACTAACTCATATTAAATATCTATAGTCTATTTAGGTACATTACTCCTAAAATAGATAAATATAAAAAATAAATTATAAAGTTTTGGGGTTATATACCAAAAAGGAAGCTTTCAAAATCAAAAGAGTTCTTCAGTTAGAGGGTGAGCTTCTACCCCCAAAAACCACCCCTAATACGAACTGCTTGCTTTTCTCAGAAACCATTGGTCACACAGAAAATTGTATACTCATCCAATGAAAATATTCCTCATAAATTTGTCTAGGGCAAAGCTATCTCTAATTATTCCACTTCATACAATGTATTTCGAGCATTAACAGAGTGGAAAGAGGGGTGGAAACGAACACAGGTCGCCTTCCGAAGTATAGCCCCCAAAGTGGTTTAGCATTCTGAAGATACACACTGCATATTTGATACTGCAAAATATGGCCAAAAGATGTTTTTCGTGTAATATTTTGTTACTGTTTTTATATTTTGCTGCTACTTTCCACACGACTCATGAGGTACAGCTATCGGCGAGTTTTTTTAAGGTAATTTCTCTGAATATTGAATATTTTTTGGGATCACTTATGTTTTCCATCTCAACTAGAAGTGGAAACTTCAGTGAGACACTTTGTGTTTCATGTGTTATTTTTTTTTGATGATCTGATATTTATATATTCCTATTTTTTTTTCGCGACATAAACATTATTGTATTCTATTTGTATTTTTCCAATATTTTCAAGGTGATTTATGATGATTGCAATATAATCGCAGTAAGCTAGATTGAAAACAATACTCAACTCTGAAAAATCAAGTTGTAAATATCCACTAAAATAGTTTTCATTTATTCAGAACCTTCTCAGTATTATGAAAATGTAATAATATAGTGGGCTTTCCGTTTAAGAACCAAGAATTAATGTCCCTTCCAGCTAAACCATCAGTATAAGAAAAATCTCAAAAACTTTAAAACGTATTTTCAAAATTTGTCGACATTCATATTGATATATTGAAGAACAAATAGTGGCAAAATAGAGGTGCTAACAATGTCGTTGTCATCTGGTGGAACAGTTGTCAAAATGAGCAACAGTCTAACATAAAAATGTAGGCGGAATATGAGCATAATATCAAAACTGTATAGATAATTTAATGAAAGAAAAATAACATAAAAGTGTGGGTGGACTATAAGAATAATGTCAAATCTGTGGACATAATTCAATGGAAGAAAAAATTATTATATATTACAGACCGTGAATTGTGTAGAAAAAAAAAGGAAAAAAATAGTATAAAAATGTATTATATACATTTCCCACGAGTAGGTATATGACATTTTGTAGTACGAGCGTAGCCTAAAAAATGAATTGAAGATATAAATATTGAAAATAATAATAAAAATCGAACACTAATCGATTTTATAAAAGAAAAAACTAGTAATTCTGCTTGGATTTGAACCCTCGCCACCAACCATCCAATCACCGTCACCTGAATAAATAAATAAATAACGTTTTTATTCTAAATTCCACATTCTACAGTTCACAAATATTGACAAGTCACTAACATAAGACCATTCTCCGTAATCCAGGGGATCAGAGGAAGGACGGAGTCACGGGCGCAATAGTAGCAACTCTCCTGCCCCTTTTTGAAGGGGGCAGAAGAGCGCCTTGCCAAGGCAAACATAGTCACCCCCGCGAGAGGGTGCTGTAGTCCGCCCGCGCTGGTGGAAACGCTGGGCCGGACTTTTCAATATATTGCGGTGGTATTCGGAAAGATACATGCTTCCTGCAAAGCTTATGCGTGTAGTGCATTTATATTCAATGTAAATAATGCTTTCTGCAGTTTTTGAGGTCGGATATTTCGATGTTAAACCCCAGAAAAGGCTGAAGCAAAAAACCGGGTCACCGTCACCTGAATCAGCTCTCCTCGATAAGAGCCCACATAGTAAGTTGTTGGAATTAACTGCTGTAGACAGATCTTGCTAACTATATGAAAATTTAGAATTCGATTGTCATCAATCTGTATATTGAAATTAGTGGTGTCAATGTCAAATCATCATTATTGTTTAAAACGAATTCTCTAAATATTTATGTCAGATTATTAGAATGGTAACAAACTTGATTCCATCTTATATTATTTGATTTCTTCTACGACCACATGGAAATATGCCCATTTTATGCGCTTCATCGATCAAGGAAGTAGGCCGATTGTATACACTTTTTCATGTCTACATCGCCAGCTGTACTGTAATGATCATTTCAGTACAGGATATTTCATTTCCCACGACTTTCATGAACTTCTAATAATATTTCCAAATAAAACTCATTCTTCAAATTTTTTTAAAAAATTTTTCATCACTCACACTCGTTTATTTGAAAAAATATTCAAACAAACCAAATTTTATCAATCGATTGTTTTCATATTTTTGCCAAATAATGAGCTTTCGTGGAGAGTATAAAATCAATAATGAAATTTTGATCTTTGATTATTATTTTTGTGCACTTCTACATTGTCGTTGATTTATCCTGCAAAAACACACTGGAACTTTCTTTTTGGACGAATTTCTTTCTGCTCAAACATTTTTCATCGGTAATTTCATTCCGAAAATATTGACAACTGACCTACGGTCTCGCAATATTTTCTATGTCAGTTTTTTTCGTGAAATTACTAATTAGTAAAATTATTTCGTTAAAAAAAGAAATTTATCCGATACTAACAACAGCTCTTGTGTTTTTAGTGTCGATAAAAATATTGCATCAATCAAATGGTTTCAAACTACGTGCTCATAAGCAATTATGTCTTATTTTATACCACAAACATCACTTCAAATATCGATTTTTCTGCTCGTTCAGTAAACAATATGTATACAAACAAACAAAAGAATTGCTTTGTTCGAAGAACGAAAAACAGAGCAATTAATATTTATTTGTATTCCGGTTCAGAGAGAAGAGAAAAAGTCAAGATCCTTCCGAACGGATCTTCCATTTGCCCCGTGAAAGATTCGGCCGAACTAAATGAAATTACTGCGGTCCAGTCAGGCACTAACTCTCACTGTTCTGTCGACCTATTAAACCCTTAGCTTTCGAGCTCTCCTTCAACCACAGCTAACTGATTTATTGTCCTACACTGCTAAATCCGATATTTGTAGAAACGAGTCTTCCTCGATGGATAACACCACATATTATCAATAGACGGGGAACAACAGGAAGAAACTGGGCTTGGTCCGCATTCAGGAATATTCATGTTTGTTTTTTATCCAACGTGATTCAGCGTGAGTCTTTATCAGGTGATGAAACGGTTATTTACGTATAAGTCCGGTGTTACAGTACAAATAAGATGTTTCCGGACGAGGTAAATCCGAAGGCATATCAGGTGAATGTGAATGTTTTGCCGGTTTGCCGCTCGTGGAGTAGACGCAAGGGTGTTCGTACCCTGCTAGTGCCGCGGTGATGGAAGGATTGTTGAGGGATCGGAACCTTCACGAATATTTCCATAATTGAAATCATTGTATTATTAGTAGTTCCCTGACCTCCTAAACCAACCTAACCTAGTTCAATGCTGCCAAAATTGCCCGCTGCCTCTTCTAATAATACAATGATTTCAATTATGGAAATAATTACACAGAAATATAGCTTTGAATGATGATTACCTTGAAATCGTGTAATGTATTCGTGAAGATTCCAATTCCTCAACAATCCTTTCATCAACGCTGCACTAGTAGGGTAGGAGCACCCTTGCGTCACCCGCACAAACATTCACATTCACCTGTGGCTTCAATCCATATACACATTCGGGCGTGGGTTCAGTTCACTTGGTACACTTTCACGTCAAAAATAATGATGATTATTTCGCCAATAACAGTGAAATGAATGATCTTGATATGGTTGAATATCGAATAATAATAAATTGGTTTTCATTCAAATCATACATTCTTAGTGGATATAATATGTATAACATATATATTTATATTCAAGTTACTGTGAGATATATATATATATATATATATATATATATATATACACATATATATACTCAAATAGTAACACAAATTATATCACAGTCAAAGTGATATTATTTCATTGTTAATAAATTAATTTCTGTAGTGAACTTCAAACAAGTACATATAAACAAATATTGGTTAATATTGAAGTAATACGTTTCTTTGAGTTAATAAATATTAAGTTTGTATCAAACAACTGATTTATTAGAAATTTTCAAACAAATCATTTATTAGTAGTAAAATTACATTAGTTTGGCCATATTCAAAAGAATAATTTGTTAACATTTAAGAAAATTTCTTTACTGCTAACAAACTGTTTTTTCAGTGTATAACACAAGTAACTAACAAGCAATGAACTAACTAACAAGCAATGAAAATTATTGAACTCTCCAACGGAAACAAAGCGGAAAAGTAAAATTCTGTCTTTTTCTAAGTTTAAGGGGAAAGTGAAAAGTAAGCAGTGTTGCCATCTGCGTATAATTACATATAATTACAAATACGTGTAATCCTGATACATTGCGTGATGATTTCGTGTAAATGAAATGTGTGTGTAATTTCGTATTTCCAACGTAATTAAAGAAAAATGTATCACAATGCATGTAACATAATATTAATATCGATAACAAAACTCCAAGTAAGTACATATTCATCAGTTCAGCACACAGATGCCATCTCGTGTCAGATGTCACTTGCAACAAAATATTGTTTTCATTTGAGGTTTATTCTAAATGACCCTTGGTGTTGTCTTTTTTTTTTGGAAGAATATAGATGTAGTTTAGTAGAAGTAGTAGTAGTTCTAATTACACATTACACTTCAAAAAATAACCAAGTATCTATATAGTGATGCAATTCTTAGTAATTTCGTCTAAAAACGTGTAATTTGGCACATGGAAAGGTGTAATTAGAATATCCTTGATTGGAAACACTGGAAGTAAGGTTGTTTCACCTCCAGATCTGTCATTAATGCACTAAACCAATACGATAACCTCACAGTATTTCAATATCCCAATAATAGACCGCGGTCACATCTGATACAGCCGTTGGCAAAATAATTTGTTTGTTTTCCTACTTTCAGTGTAAAAATGTCCTATCAATTTTATTCAATAAGGTCTCATGTTTGCGATTATTGTGAACTGCAAGAGTAGAAGCGGTGCGAACGGATTCACTTCAATTTGTGATAACAGATAAAGTTGCACTGCACTGTTTGGATCTTTCGGTGTAGTAATGAATATACTGGAGTTTTATCCCAACACCAAACCGCTATTTTTAACACCTCGACACATGTTTCAATCACCAAGTGATCATCAAGTGATCCATAAAGAGATGTCCTCATTTATAATGAGGCAAATAATAATAATAGCCGTCCTCTACCCGCACAGGCTATTCCTCTGGGTACACTCTACGAGTATTTATGTGGGAGTATTATTATTATTATACCCATTAGATACATCACTAGATACCCGCGCCTTAATTGTCTGAAATGAATTCAATTGAAGAAAGCCAAATATGTATTTCTAAAAGAAGTCATCATCAGTGCTTACTCGTCAGGTGTACAAGAGCCGAAAACCATAAAAAAATCATGCATCCAAAGGACGATGGAAGTGATTTAAAATTAGGACATTTTAGAACATTTACAGATTAAAAGTGCTGGACCAGGATTATCCTGAATGTCTTATAAAAAAAAAATATGGACGCATGATGTTTTTATGGTTTTTTGTCACCTGACGAGTAAGCACTGATGATGACTTTTTAATCGAAAGCGCTCTGATACGATTTTTATTAAATATATTTCTGCATGAAATACAAATTTTGCTTCCTTCAATTATATTGATCCGTGCACACAGCTTGACAATTTCACTTGAATAAATTTCCCAATATTGCCTTATCCAATAATTAGATATGTTAAATTGCAGAATGTGAAAACAAACAATAATTATTTTAACAAGCTGAAAAGTGAACTATTAGGCATTGGTTCACCATACATTTTATTATGTTTACTCATTACATAAACATTTCATAAACATCTAGTTGCCTGTTGTTATTAACTTGTCTAACTAATCTTAATGAACTAAATGAAGTCTATGGAATGGTTTTGTTGCAAAACATGATTAGTAACTGCTGACTCTTTCGTTCTTCTGTATTTAAGATGTACTTAGTGTTCTTTATATTTCACTTTAATAAAAATTTTAGTCTGTCCATAATGGACTTTTCCTAACAAAAGGCTCTACAGTATCTGACTTGTTTGAATACCACCCTCATACCTAGTTTTTTCAAAATATTTCCATAGAAATTGGTGTATTGGTATGGTATGGAAGTGAGATATATTTATTATTGATGAAAATTTGGTATATAAACACCAAACAAAGTCCTCAGTATTCGCAATTCTCCATTATCGAATATTGAAAAAATATCATCAACATACCTAAGCCATATCCTAGAGAAAAACTTTACCGTTGTTTTGGCTTCTATTTCGACCATGCTTATGAGTGCGTCGTTGAATTCCTTCACCCACCTGCGGTAATCATAATCCGATATTTGAATTCATCCATGGTACCGCAGGGAAAGGGATTATAGGACTAAATTACACTCGATATTTTTTTTTAAGTATACCAGATAAATTAGTATGCGTTAAGGCTTCATTATTAGGAAGAAGCAAGAAGCTAGTGGGATATATTGACCATTAGGAAGAAAACAAAAAGCTAGTGGCACATAATGATAACTTTTATAACCGTAAATAGTTTTAAAAAAATTGGTACAATTCACTCCTGGTGGAGTAATCAGGGTGTGGAAATAATCCCCAGAAAAACCAGAAGGATTATTATTGTAGGTGAAGTGGAGGAACTTGGTGACACTATCATGAAAAGTTTAGCTAAGTAGGGAGACAAGTAGTAACCCATAGCCGTCCCCTCCCGTTGTTCATAATAGCAACTTTATACCTGGAAACGGTTTTGTTTCATGCACAAATTAGTGAGAAAAACAAATTCCTCGATTTCCTTTTTTCTGAAATTATTCTTCTTCAGTAATTCCCTGAGGTATTGGAATGTCTGAGGAAATGAAACACTCGGAACTAAGGAATTGACATCGAAGGAAACCAAAATTTCACCTTCTTTCAAATCGATGTTTCTGGTATGAAATCTAAGGTTTTAAATTCGTTGGTGAGCTATTGTGCTATTTGGTAGGCAGAAGACCAAATAGCTGACACGATAGGGTGGATTGATTTTCCCGATTTGTGTTTTTTTGGGAGGAAACATAGTTTTGAAATAGTTGGATTGGAAACTTGTAACCTCCGTTTCATTTGAGCGGTAAGTATATTATCACATTTTTTGGGGACGTCTTTTACTTTGGTAATCATCTTCTTTGAGGGAATACTGGATTTGTCTTTCATTGCTTGATAAGTTTCTTTTTGTTTTCATCACCGTTCGTCAATTGTTTCGGTTTATCTGTTAGCATATTCCTGGAAATTTCATTTTTAACCTTCTCTCAAACCAGTACTTTCGAAGAATCAGGAAAATGTTGAATCTAACTTTCAACTCTAGCAAGGACTTCCACGGAAGCCAGGATGCCAAATTTCCAACACAACACAACAATAGATGATGCTCAGAGAGGAATGTTTCGATTGATTGACAAAAAATATACAGGGTGTTCCATTTCAGACGAGCCACCCCGTATATTTCTTATCCTATAGTGAGTGGAAAAATTTCCCGAAACACGTCAAATGATTTTGTTTCGAGGACATCTTTTGACGTATATTTGAGGCTTGAACGAGCAACCCCCTATTAGGGGGCGCTTCAACCCCCCAAAATTGAATAGAGGTTGAGTGATACGTCATTTGAAAGGTCTTGGAAGCCTCTTTACAACGGTGTATGAAAAACGTAAATTTCATGAACCGTTTTCGCCAAAAATCAATTTCATAGCTCGAATGAACCACCTTGAATATTTTGTTATTTTTACAATGTACAAGCCCATTTTTATTGAGCCCATTTTACAAACTTGAAAATCTTCAAAAAATTATATTCTTAAATTTTTTTTATTGTTTTATCATGCTTACAATAAAAAAATCAAATCTGCGTGTTTAAATCAAATGTTCAAATTGTCCCCCATTGACTTCCATACAATAATACAATCTTGACTGAAAACCGTCTCTAACATGGTTCAGCATAATTGGAGTTATTGGACGACACTCATTTACAATTCGTTGGCGTAGTTCGTCCATATTTTCAGGCTGAGTTAAAAAAATCTTGGATTCAAGATGTACCCATAAGAAGAAGTTCAGAGGGTTCAGGTCAGGAGATCGGACAGGCCACTCCATGGCACCTCTTTTTCCAATTCAACGACAGGGTTATGGCAAATTGAGGTATTGGCGAACTGGTGCGGCGTAGTGAGGAGGAGCTCCGTTTTGTTGGAAATGCAATTGTTGTTCAAGTAGTATAGATGATCGTTTTCTAATTGTTCAATTATTAACGGATCAATCGCATTTTCCACCATTTCAAGATAAATTTCGCCATTTAAATTACCAGGAATAAACAGAGGTCCAATTAGGTGGTCTCCCAAAATCCTACCCAAACGTTTGCTTTTCCGATGTTGAGTGTTGTATCGCTCCAAATTCTACAGTTATGCCGGTTAACCTCTCAATCAAGTAAAAAAGTGCATTCGTCAGAAAAGCAAACGTTGTCCAAGAAATTTGGGTTATTGTTGATACGCTCGGCCATAATTTCGCAAAACTCTTGCCTTCGATCCCAATCATCCTCATTTAATTCATAAATTAATTTAATTTTGTACGGATGGAACTTGTGTTTAAGTAAAATTCTGAAAAGGTTAGATTGGCTTATACCGGAAGCTGCAGACAGTTGTCGTACAGATTGCATAAGGTGGACATGTCCCAATACCGCCACAGCTGCTCCTTCATCATTCACAATTCCAATGGGTGCCCTTTTTTTAGCCATTACTGAACCAGTCTCCACAAATTTTTAAATCAATTCCATTACGTACTTATGGCGAACGCTACGCTCGGGATGGTGTTGGAAAACCATTTAATTGAGAAAAATGGGCTTGTACATTGTAAAATATAAAATACATTGCTACAAATCAATTTTTGGCAAAAACCGTTCATCAAATTTACGTTTTTTATACACCGTTGTAAAGAGGCTTCCAAGACCTTTCAAGTGAAGTATCACATAAACCCTCTCCCATATTCAATTTTGAGGGATTGAAGCGCCCCCTATTAGGGGGTTGCTCGTTCGAGCCTCAAATTTACGTCGAAAGATGTCCCTCAAACAAAATCATTCGATGTGTTTCGGGAAATTTCTCCACTCGCTATGGGATAAGAAATATACGGGGTGGCTCGTCTGAGAACACCCTGTATAAAAAAAATATGTACTTTGAATAAGAAACTAAAAACCATTCTATCTGAAAATGAACCAAACGAAGCCACTCCAAAAGTCCTCAATGATGTGGAAAATAATTCAACTCAATCGTTTGATAAGAAAGAGATCAACCCTTTGGACAACGGTTTGAAAATTGGCATCCCGACTTCCAAGGAAGTCCTCGAGGATATCATTGCTCTTTTGAAAGTTCGATTCGGTATATGCCTGATTTTTCGAAACAATTGATAAACCATGATGAAAACAAAAAGAAGCTAATCAAGCGAATGAAAGACGAAGACGTTATACAGTGCGGCTTTTAATAGCCCCCCCCACTGTTAACTTTTGAATGGTTCGACGTAGAAACATGAATAAAAAACAGTTTCGAAGATTTCACTAATACTACTTTTTGAAATAAAAATTTGGTGATTGCTCAATAGGGGGCACGGGGAGAGGGACATCAACTCAAAATTTTTAAATAGCAGGGTGGCAATGGGGTCAAGTGGCACATCGTTGAAAATGGAATTCAATTCCCTTTACCTCCACCTGAATATTTTTTTCCAATTTCGATTTTTATGCTTTTCGAAATTTTTAAGTTACTGTGCCCCATGCGAGTAATTGCAATGTTTCTTCTCTCAAAAAGTAGTATTGGTAATACCCTTCAAAAAATGTTTGGTTTCATTGTTCCACATCAAACCGTTCAAATTCATCATTTGTCGAAGTATGACTGTAGTATAGGTAGTATCCCATTTATATTTGATATTTCGAATTTCAATTGCAAAAAAAATATTAACGAAATAAAAAAAAAAGATGGTTGTAAAGAGAAGGGAATTTCATTTTCAACGATGTGCCACTTGATCCCCCATGCCATTTAAAAATACCGAGTTGATATGTCACAATTTTTTTTATTTCAAAAAGTGGTATTGGTGAAACTCTCGAAGTGTTTTTTTTTTTCATGTTTCTTCGTCGAACCGTCCAAAAGTTAATAGGGTGGGAGACTATTCTTCCTAACTAAAAAGCACTGAAATATCTACGTGAAGTAGTTCGTTCTGGATTGATCAGACTAATTAATTAATCTTCGCAAAATGCATGATCCTATTCAATTTCCATGCCCTCAAATGTCTTCCCAAGGTTAGTTCGTTCTGGTTATTTTATTTAATAATATTTTGCACGGAACCAAATTTACCTAGACAGTTTCAGGTACGAACAAAATTTAAGACCAAATCTGACCGTTATTTTCGACCCCTTTCTCCTTGGGAGGGAATTTTCCTGTTACCGCTCAGTTTACGTTTTGATTCAAAGTAACTGTATAGCTTCGTCATCGGCACGAAATGTACTCAGTCTTCCACATAGCGATGTGTGGCTCTATTAGGATATAGGATTTTGTGATTTTGTGTTGGAGTAGGTATAAAATGGTAATTTATTGGGTGTTTACGTGACTCCGTTACTATTTCCAGCGATATTTATGCTCCTCCATACTATTGCGACACCATATTGAATTCCCGTAAACAGAGACAAAGCCCTTCGATACCTTGTGTAATCAAATGGAAAAATATTCCGATTGTTCCTGCCGCTTTCTCGAGAATAAAAACATCAATCTTACTTTGCATAGGGTATTTATGAGCATAGAAGTTTGATATCACGATTCTTTTTGTTAGTGCTCTATTCAGAGACTGACTGATAAAATTCGTTCACATTATACATGAAATGCGTTGCAAGAGAATGATGGAAAAATGTAGAAGAATGAATCAAACGAAATGAATATTTTGATAAAAATGCACTTAACCACTCTGAATTTATTTTTACTGACAATTCAACTCATGTATAAAAAATCGCATATGCCACAGTGCAATTGTAACTTTGACAGCGACAAAAGTTAGCTTTAACTTTTACAGCGACAATTTCACTCACTATATGAAAGTCGCGTCTCCTGCGATATGAGGACAAATCAGAATGGGATTTCGCGAAAGTACACGCTTCCTTTCGCTTCCTTTCTTTCCGATCCGGAAAGACCACGTCGTCAAGTCAACCACAAATATAAACAGCAATGGTACATCTTGTAATCTAATATGACATAAACGTCAGGTTGACAGACTTCATATTTATTATTCATTAGTTGCAACTATTGAAGAATTCACTTTGTTTACTCGATCAACTTTCAAATAATAACTTGGTTGGTTCGTGAAATTATCTCAATAAATACGACTCGTGCTCACAATACAATCGATAATTCTGTCAGAAATCTTTAACTCGATCAAATTGCTTTGAGGTAACACCACTCGTCCCTACGGGACTCGTGTCCCTACGGGACTCGTGGTGTTACCAAGCAATTTGATCTCGTTGATTTCTGACAGAATTATCGATAGTATTGCGACCACTCGTGGTATTACCCCCGACAATTTAATTCATGTATAAAAAATCGCATATGCCACAGTGCAATTGTCACTTTGACAGCGGCAGAAGTTAGCTTTAACTTTTACAGCAACAATTTCACTTACTATATGAAAGTCGCGTCTCCTGCGATATGAGGACAAATCAGAGGGATTTCGCGAAAGTACACGCTTCCTTTCGCTTCCTTTCTTTCCGATCCGGAAAGACCACGTCGTCAAGTCAACCACAAATATAAACAGCAATGATACTCGTCCCTACGGGACTCGTGGTGTTACCTCAAAACAATTTGATCTCGTTGATTTCTGACAGAATTATCGATAGTATTGCGACCACTCATGGTATTACCCCCGATAATTCAACTCATGTATAAAATCGTCCATAGTATAGAAACGTCAGTTTTGGCAGTTTGATATCGGTTAAATAGGAACGTAACTGTTTGCAAATGAATAAACTGTTATTTACCTTCACCACGGCAACGAATAATTATTGTCGTATGACTTTATTGAATCCGACGCTGTACCCAAGCTGTACCCAAGGACGCGTTGCTATCAACAAAGCCAAATGACAACAAATTTTCATACTTTTTGTTACAAAGTATGTTGTTTTTAATTTCAAATGAGCGTTAACGTTAGATTTGGTAGTGCAACTACTTAAATAATAAATTCTGCAATAGACAACGCCACTCCAAAAAACACCAAAAAAAAACAAATCATCAATTTGGTGGCAGTTTGAATTATTTTTTCGAGAAAAGGGGTATGAACTATTACCTACAACGTCGTAGAAGGGAAATCTTAAGCATATTGGCAGATTGGGCGTATAATATGAAGAAATCAGACGGAAATGACTGCAAGGAGTACGTAGTTAAAACAATGTGGAATACTGTAGCCAAAATTGTCCAAGAAAAATATTATATGGATTATAAGATTGTGTTTGATCCATTCAAAGATGTGACATTTCAAGCCGTTAGAAACGCTAAAAATGCTAAACGCAAGCAACTGATGCAGAGCAATTCAGATAAAAGAAGACAAGGTTCTATGGCATTAAGTAAAGAAGAAGTTATAAAAATGGCAGAGCAGTGGGATGAAAATACTTCAATGGGACTTAAAATTTTTTTTTCATATCGCCGCTTTTGAATTAGCCTGGAGAGGTGGTGAAAGTGCGGAGTGTAAAATTTATTATTTCAAAGCCGAAAAATACAATAATGGAACATTGACAGGCAGAGTGGAGTACAACACGGTCTTTTCTAAAACAGCTCAAGGTGGAGATAAAAGGTGCAGTGAAAGTAAGTGACTACAAATAAAGAAAATCAGAACGTGTGTTCTGGAAATAATGAACGTCCAAATCAAGTTGATGGACCACAACTCAAAAACAATAAAGAGGCAAGTATCCGATTACTACTCTCCAAATCAAAATAATTTTTCGAACACATAGTATAAGGGGCAATCAACATTTCAAAAGAAATTGAAAATGCGGAAATAGCAAATGTATTAAAAAGGAAATCATATTCTTCTTGTTCCAGTAACAGTCACTCAGACGAAGACCACTCAAATTTGAATTCTTTTTTAGGTCAAGCGGAATAGACAGTCATATAACTATATTATTGTTAAACATTCAGTCAATTCGCAACAAAATCGATTAGTTAGGTATTTTTTTGGAACAACAGAATCTCCCAAATATTGTTCTGGATATGTTTTACTTTCAAAATATTGTAGAAAAAATTCATTACATGGGGAAACGGTAATAATGGTCAGAGAGAAACCTTTTCCCCATCAAACATAAATAAATATGACGATATGATAGTTGAATCACAGTTCGAATTATCCCTAATAATGTGCATTCACAGGCCTGCCCATTCCGATTTTAAGCTTTTCATGGAACGACTAGAAAACTTATTATCTGAATTGTCTACACTCACATCAATTATCTTAAATGGAGATCTAAATATTAACTTTGCAAACAAGGCAAGCATTGAAACCCAAATGTTGTTGATTGCTATAACCTAATAATGCATGTTGATAGACCCACCCGTGTATCTACATTCCCTTCTACCATCATAGACTATGTTTGCACAAACATCGATGATGTATCAAGTTCAGTTGTAAATCTGGGGTTATCTGATCACGAAGCTGTTCTCTGCATTATTCCCAACATTCTCAAACATAAAATCCCAAAAATTACGACACTTGGACGAATATACTGCAGAAAAAACTATGCGAAATTCCAGCATCTTTGCCAGAACACAGATTGGAATTACATACATGGAGCGGAAGATACAGTAAATAAAATTCAGGAACTTGTTGTAGAAATATTCAAGCAAGCATTTCCACTACGGCCTATGAAGAAGAAGAAGAAATCAAAACCCTGGGTCACAAAAGGCTTGAAAAAATCGTCAAGTAACTCACGTTATCTGCGTAATATTAGAAAACTCCATAGCGATAATAAATTTTTAATGACATATTTCAATAAATATCGTAATATCTACAAACAGACCATAAAATTAGCCAAAGACTCGTATTATAGTGAGAGATTAAATGAAGCGGACAACAAATCGATAGAGATGTGGAAAATAACCAATGAGTTGAGAGGTGAATACAACAAAGTACAATTAGATATAGATCTTAATTTATCAAACGATTTTTACTGCTCAATAGCCGTTCAATTAAAGCAGAATATCGTTCCAACGTTTGATCCTCTTGATTTCTCCGAGAAATTCTCTCTGTGTACTTGTACGAGACAGATTTAACTGAGCTGAAGTCGGTAATCAACGACATAAAAAAGAAAAATTCCTCTGGTGAAGACCACCTGTCAGCAAAATTGATATCACAATTACCTGACGAAGCCTTTACTGCTTTGATAACGGCTATAAATACTTCTTTTGCAACAGGTGTCTTCCCTTCCAGCTTAAAGTCTGCAATAGTGATACCTCTTCACAAAGGAGGAGTTATTGATGATCCCAACAACTTCAGACCAATATCCATTTTATCAAAATTATCTAAAATCATCAAGAAGTTAAATGTAGAGTAATGGTTTTTTTGCAGACACAATATATTGGCTAGAGAACAGTTTGGATTTCGAAACAAAAAAAGCACAGGAGACGCCATTTTTCACTTTCTTGAAAGAATCTACACGAACGTAAATGAAAAGGAGGCAGCTGCAGCAGTTTTTCTTGACCTTTCCAAAGCGTTTGACTGTGTAAGTCATGAAGTTCTGTTGCGGAAACTCAATCATTATGGTTTCCGAAGTACATCTCTAGATTGGTTCAGATCATATCTTATAATAATAATAATAATAATAATAATAATGATACTCCCTCATAAACACTCGTAGAGTGTACCCAACGGCATGGCCTGTGCGGGTAGAGGACGGCTATTATTATTATGTGCCGTTGCGCTCTGGGGCGATTTGGTGATTTTTGGTAGCGTATTCACTTTTCAGCTGCAGGAAAACTCGGAAAACCTACAGCACCACCTCGGGTGGCCGGTATGCACTCCAAGCTAGCACTAGCCGAGATTGGCATCTAGACAACACACAATACACTTGCTTTCAACAAGGACTGTGGTCGTCTATCGATTCCGATATTGGGTACTTGAGAAAAAATCCCTCGTACCTACATCGGGCTAGAACCGACTACCGCTATACGTTCTGAACGGCCTACGCCTTAGACCGCCAGACCACCGACCACCATTGGTCGGAATCAAAGAATAAAAATGGGAGGAAATAGTTCGGAGGAAAAACCAATTGAGAGTGGATTCCGCCAAGGGTCAGTATTGGGCCCTATTCTCTTTTTACTCTATATTAACGATATGACCAGCCTCGATATTTCTGGAAACGTTACGCTATTTGCAGACGATACTACAGTTTCTTGGCACAACGAGGATCGTATTGCTCTAGTCCAATCTATCTCCGAAAATATAAAAAAATCAAAAATTGGTGTAATGCAAATTTGCTTACTCTGAATATTTCGAAAGAAAACCTAATAACATTCAAGTGGGACTTAGAACAAGTAACATTAGAGCAAAAACCTGTAAACTTGTTACGAATTTCCTTGGCTTGCACATTAATAGCAGTTTATATATATATATATATATATATATATATATATATATATATATATATATATATCCGGAGTATTAAATATATTTATATCCGGAGTATTTCCTACGGTTTCGAATGCATGTAATATAAGATTTCGTAAGTAATCAATGGTATTCATTGGTGTTGAATACCATAGAGATTTGAGTTCCCCTATAGGGATAAATCTAGGATATACAAGTCAGAGTGTTTATGATGCCATGACTGAGGGCCACCACGTCCAAAAAGGACCAATCAAATAATTTTCAACCGTACCACCCCATACATTAAATGATTAGTGCTATTGAAAATGTTTTTCTACAATTCCATATAGATTTTCTTGAGTCCTTATTTGATTCTTATGAAAATTACTCATAGAATTCCTTGAAAAATTGTCTTAGTCGGTTGAAAGGATTTTTAACAATCAAAACTGGGATCCAATGCAGGAAATAATCCTCAAAGGGAAATCTCGAGAAAGGATCGCCTGCATTATTGATTTTTTGTGAAACCTCGAATGATTTTTTTTAATGTTGTTTAATGTTTTCCTGATGACAGTTTGAATTTCTAAACCCACGAAAAATAAATCGTATACTCTTTTCTCGTACAGAAACCTCCAAAATTATTAAGGGAATGTGTAAAAAAAATATTATTGAAGATCTGTTTTTTTCACAGGCTCATTTTTGGTATTATATGGATTACGAAAATAAACTTGCATACGCTTTTCTCATATAGAAAGCGCTGCAATTATTTTGTAAATATGCCAATAAAAATCATTATTTGTCCATTTAACACCAAAAAAAATCCTGTGCTAAAACGCAGACGTTGAGTAATAGTTCTTCAATATCTAATTTTTTTTTAAATATTCATTTGATGATTTCGGGCCATTTATTTTTTTGTGTAAAATATCGTTCAAAGATATTTAAAATTTCAAAGATTATTAATATTTGATTGATGACGCCACTGCGTCCGAACAGTCTTGAGTATTTGGTAGTACATCAAAAAACTTATATTATAATCATAGTTTCGAGAAAGCATGAATCAAAAAAATGTTATATTGTTGTTTATATTTGTTACACAGGCACGGATAATTCGATGATTTTTCAATTTGAGTTACATGGACTTCTGAAAATATGTGCTATTGACTTTACTAGCAGTATAAATTTTTTTCAAGTTACT
Organism: Chrysolina haemoptera; assembly: GCA_958298965.1. Taxonomy (NCBI): domain Eukaryota; kingdom Metazoa; phylum Arthropoda; class Insecta; order Coleoptera; family Chrysomelidae; genus Chrysolina; species Chrysolina haemoptera. The sequence continues at coordinate 32,610,801 of OY282587.1, forward strand.
GTCTTTCACTTATGAAAAGATAAAAACGGTCAAAAATTTCAGTGTCTCACACGAATACAGAACATAAAGTACATGTTTGAAAGGGGAACATTCTCCATGAAAATTGAAAAATGAAAAATGTGATTTATTTGTAATATCTAACAGAAAACAACTACTTCCCAGGCACAAGCCATGCTGGACATTGAACTACATCTGATAGATATTGTGAAAAGACTCTAACTGAAAACGAAAGAAAAAATCTGAAAGTGAAAATTCGCATTTTCATTCAGATAACTGATTTTTTGATTCTCTCTAGTTTTCATTGAAAAAATCATTGAATAAATTAGATGAGGAGAATGTTATTAAAAAATATCACTCACAGAAATCGTTCATTTCATTGAAGCAAGGTTCGCTTCTCTCGCATTTAATCCCCAATACATTTTGGTCGACAAAAATCTATTTCGCTTTGCCAAGCTCTTCAGGAGGATTGATATGGATTGGAATAAAACAGGCTCTTCAGAAGATTATTTTTTGACATAGACCTGAACATGAATGTCCCATTCATATTTTCGAACTAAAATAAAGTGCATATTGATATATACTTTATTGAATAATCATAACCACACTAGTTTTAGAAAGTCCCCTCAATATGCTGGTTTTCTCCAATACAATAAGCGAGATAGCCCTCCTGAGGTTAAGAACACCGAAGTCTTTTCAAACACTCCTTATAAATTATTTGCTGGGACATAATTTCTATTCCATACAAGAGTTTTTAGTATAAATGTGTGATTGTTACATCTGAAAAGTTAAAATGCCTTATTTAAGAATGTTAAATGTGTGCCGATTTGTTATCTAGTAGTAGTAATAGTGAATGTGTTACTTTTTGGCAGGCCCGTTTTACACCAACATGGCCTAGAATGTCAATAAATCATTCAACTTATCTCAACCAATTACTCACTTGTAGTATATCCACTGCTAAACACATCTTATTCCAATTCTTCCTTGACAATTCATTAAAGTTCCACCTGTTTCATTTTCCTGATTACTTTTGTGTAATGAATTCATTCTGCTACGCGATTTTGAAATATTAAACTTGTCGTTGCTCGACATAACGATTCCATATCTGTATCCGTTGTTCTTTGTTGAATGTCGAGTGAATTCATGTTCACTTATCATTTGAAATATCACTGTCCATTTTACATACTAACAACGCTTAGCATATCTATTTGATCTTGTGCTCGGTGTTCTGAATACAAACGCGGTTGAGCAGAAGGATAGAGTGGTATAATTCGAGGATTATTAATGTTATCAACATACTGAACTTTTGTGTAGCTATGTACGTAAGTGGGTACAACAAGCAGTTATCTGACAAACCATTCGCTAGTTATTTGAGCAAGTATTTCAAATAACCCAAGGGCTATGGAATTGTTTGTTGTTTGTGCATTATAATGCCCATTGTCATCTAAACAATAACTGACTAGGTTTTCTGAGCTACAATATTCAAGATATGAGTTATACCGTGCAATATTCATCAAAATATGCCATATAATCCAGTAACGACAGACAAACTCGAGCAAAAAGTGAAGAATGAATTGTAGAACTCTGAAACTGGTCACATAACATTTCAACATTATGTATTATTAGAAAAAAAAATGTTCACCAAAAAATCAGGGGTACCAAAGAAAAATTTCATTTTAAAAAAATATAATTTATTTTTGTTGTTATTTCAGAAAATATAAGATTTATCAAAAAACGATTTCGGTAGGTTGAGAGATAATTCAATTCTCCACAAGAATGATTATTAGTAATACCTTATGAAATACGCTCGTTTTCTCAAAAAACGTGGTTTAACGGTGACGTCACATTTCATGCTCGCGCTAACCCGCCACTAGAAGTTCAGGCAGGGCCGAAAATTAGATTTGTCATAACTTTGCCAAAAATTATAGAAGAAGAAAAAGAAAAAGTTCATATCGTTCCTGAAGACTTCTACTTCCTCATGCAAATAAAACATGTGAGTATCTGAGTACCTAAAATGTGTTTTGTCTCACTTCACATAACCCTTCTACTATATTTACGGAGGATCCGAAAGTCATGGATATTTTAGTTGATATGAAATAATTATACTGGTGATTATGAAACGATTTAAGGCTAGTGAGACAAGTCTCACTTATACATGCCAAAGAAAAAACAGGGTTTTGCTCCTGCCTCAGTTTTCAACTCACCCATAATCCCGGCAATTTCTTCAGTATATTTTGAAAATAATAGCCCATACACATCCTACATAAAAAATGAAGTATGTGATTTCAAGCTTGAGGTTTGCACTTCACAATAGTGTTATTAAATATATATATGCAGGATATGAATCAGCAATTATTTTCAACATTTAGTGAAGAGAATACCGATTTTATGGGTAAGTTGAAAATGAGGCAGGAGTAAAACAAAGTTTTTTTTGGCATGTATAAGTGGGATATGTCACACTACTTGAAAATTGTTGCATATAGTCCAAAGAGGGTATGGGTTGCTACTTTAGTATAATAATTCCATATTTACTAAATTATTCATTATTTTTGGATCACCTGCAAACATCTCCGTAAAGTGCGACAAAACACATTTTAGGTACTCAAATACTCGCAAATTATACTTGCATGAGGAGGTAGGAGTCTTTCGAAACGATATGAACGTTGCCTTTTCTTTCTCCGATCATTTTTAGCATAGTTGTGACCAATCAAATATTCGGCTCCGTCAGAACTTTCAGCGGCGGATAAGGGTGAACCTGAAATTTGATGTCGGCGTTCAATCACGTTTTCTGAGAAAACGATCGCATTTCATAAAAAATTACTAGGAATCAATTTTTGTGAAGAATTGAATTGTCTTGACCCTGTTGAGTTGTTTTTTCGATAAGTCATATACTTTCCAAGATTACAGCAAAAATTTATTTATTTTTAAACGATTAAAAAAATATGTTCCACCCCTGGAATTTTATTATTTTTCGTGTTTATCATGGTTCCAACTACTAGCATACCAAGTTTGGTGGTGCCACAATCGATTCTTGTCTCAAAACCCAATCGTACTGGATTAATAAGGATCCCTTGTTTTTCGTATCCCTTACTGAACTGAAACAACTTGTAAGTGAGTGTTTGTTTATACAGTTGAAAGGTCTTCGCCACAAGT